>CM076581.1:1227178886-1227503039 GCA_034641835.2 Pinus albicaulis
ATCTACAAAAAAGGAAAGGTAAATGTTGTTGCAGATGCACTCTCAAGAAAGAATGAAGAGGTGGAAGCATTGCTTTGTGCCATTTCTATTATCCAACCAGATTGGATAACTGAAGCAAGAGATGAATGGAATAAGGACAAAGAAGTGTGGATACTCATTCAAAAGTTGCAGCAAGATCCTAGTACATCTGATACATTTAGTTGGAAAAATGATTCCTTATGGTACAAAGATCGCTTATATCTTTGTAGGAATTCCCAACTAAAACAAAAGATTCTTCTGGAATTGCACACTTCTCCTTTAGGAGGACACTCATGATTTTTAAGAACTTACCACAGAGTGAAGAAAGAATTTTTTTTGGATAGCCTTAAATCTGATATTCAAAAGTTTGTGGCGGAATGTTTGGTTTCCCAGCAGAATAAAGTTGAGAAAATTAAGCCCCGGACTTCTACAACCTTTATCCATTCCAAGTCAACGTTGGGAGGAGATTTCAATGGATTTTATCACCGGTTTACCTAAGTCCGAAGGAAAGAGTGTCATCATGGTGGTAGTTGATAGACTTACCAAGTATGCACACTTTTGTGCATTATCTCATCCATTTAAAGCAAGTACGGTTGCTACTACATTTATGGATAGAATTCAAAAGCTACATGGAAGCCCAAGGGTTATTGTGAGCGACAGAGATCCCATTTTTACTGGAAATTTTTGGACGGAGTTATTTTCTTGTTTGGGTACTCAATTAGCTCATAGCTCATCTTATCATTCTCAATATGATGGTCAAACTGAGATAGTAAATAAATGTTTGGAAGGATATCTTCGTTGTTTTGTATCTGATAAACAAACACAATGGGTCAAGTGGTTACCTCTCGTTGAATGGTGGTATAACACTTCCTTCCATACTGCAGCAAAAATGACCCCATTTATGGCACTTTATGGATATCATCCACCATCCATCACATCATATTTAAGGGAAAATTCGAAGGTTCAAGCGGTGGAAGATCACATCGAGCATCAGCAAGAAGTTCTCCAACTCTTAAAGGATAACCTGAATTTGGCACAAAATCGAATGAAACAACAGGCAGATCAACATCGCAGCGAGAGAAGTTTTGATGTAGGAGATTGGATATTTTTACGGCTACAACCATACAAACAAATTTACCTCAAGCAAGCTAAGAAGGATAATAAATTATCACCAAAGTACTATGGTCCTTACAAGGTGTTGCAAAAGATTGGTTCTATGGCATACAAATTGGAGCTTCCTGCTTCTTCGCGAGTACATCCTGTTTTCCATGTTTCATGCTTAAAAAAGGTTATAGGTGAAAATCTTCCAGTTCAAACAATATTGCCAGAACTTGATGAGGAAGGAAAAATCATATTGGAACCTGAAGCGGTCATGGAAACAAGAACTCGACAACTACGGAATCGATCAATTTCGGAGTATCTCATCAAGTGGAAGAACTTACCCACTGAAGATTCTACATGGGAGGATGAGAATTTTATACAGAAGCACCCAAAGCTACTCAAGCATTGAGGACAACACTTTTTGAAGGAGAGGGGCATGTTAGGTCCCTATATTACTAGTATAGTCCCTTATTGTTGTTAGTGTAACCCCCTTATTGTTATTATTGTACCCTTGTAACCCCCTTTTTGTTATTATTATGCCCTTAAATTATTATTGTTAGGTCGGCTAGGATTACATTGTGGCCCACTAGGATTACATTATGGCCCCATGGACTCCTATATATAGAAAGGAGGTTTTGTGAATTATATCATCCAAGAATTGTTCATTTATGTAATGTATTGGAGGTTTCCCCCTCGAAGTGGTTTATTTCTAAGGCGTGGATATCTCTTTTCTTCTATTTTTGGAGCTGGTTACACAACACATTCAATATACTCTTCATTTCACTTGCATGTATAAGATATAACAAACCTATCCTCTTCTTATGTGCTCTAATTATGTACTCAATACCACCCTTAAACAAGTGATACTTATTCTCATGGCGATGAAATAATTCTTTCCTGTCATATAGATAAGGGATTCCCAATACAATACCTGATATCTCAAGCGACACCCGATCAAGCTCAACTTCATCAAGAAAGTTTGAGTTGATGGCGAATCTTAGTAAGCACTTCCTTATAACCTGCAAGTTTGCATTCTTGCATATCCAACCCAAAGGATATGGTCTTGGATGTCTAATAGTTTCAAGGCATAGTTTCTTAACCAAGTCTTTGGAAATCAAGTTAGCTTGTGACCCACAATCAAAAAGTGTATCAATCTTGGTATGTTTAGAGACAACTTTAATATTGAAAATCTCTATTCTTGTATCTTCATCATGAGTATCATTTGAACAATTTGAAGAACTAGTGCTTGCAATATGTGTACCTTTCAAACCCATGGCTATAATATTTGTCTCATCTCCTAAATCTGACCCTAAGTCATGTTCACCTATAGCAACAATTTAACCCTTGTCTATGGCTTTAAGTGTGTTTGGTTTCAATTCTGGATGAAGTTGCCAACAGTGGCATTCATCATGGCCAGTCTTTGAACAATTTTTGCATGTGATTTTTTCCTTCTCTCTTTTTACAGAGCTATTTATTTTTCCTCTTCCATAAAAATTTTCTTTTCCTTTACCCTCACTTTTCACTTTTCTCATCTATGATTTGTGTCTTGAACAAAGAATTCATCTAAATTGCTTCGGTTAAACATAAGAATAATATGTTTCAAATAGGAATGTAAACCCACATTGTATTTCAAGAGTGTATCTTTGGAATTCAAATTTATTACTAATAATAAAGCCCTTTTCCTAAACTCCTGGGTATATTCTTGAACTGTTTGACCCTTGAGTTGCCTAAATTTTTTCCAAATCATAATGGCGTTTTGCATATAGGCTAAAGGATAGAACTGTCTTTTAATGGAAGAAATAAAATCAATCCAAGAAATGGTTATCTTACCATGGATTCAAATTTCCTCTTGAGTCTGTGCTTCCCACCAAACTAATGTTGCTCCTTCTAGCCTTAAGGAAGCCAACTAGATCTTTATATAGTCTTCATGAAGGTTCTGAGTTATGTAGTACACCTCCAATTGACGTATCCAATTTTCAAGCCTCTCTACATTTACCTCGCCATTGTACATGGGAAGCTCAAACTTAATGTCCAATTTGAGCAATGGAGTTTTTCCTTTTGTGGATTTTGAGTGAGTGTGAGTGGTTTTTGTGGTGGAAGTGGAAGATGATGCTGATGGAGATGATGAGGATGATGAAGATGGAGGTGGATTTACTCCACTTCCCTTTGAACTCTTCTCTTAATCCTTCTTACCATCTGAAGTTCCTTCTCCATATGGAGGCTTAGAACCTTCTCCTGCCATCCTAACAGTAAATACATCAAACATAACTTTAACCATCCTCCTTATGTATTTGAAGCCTCTTTTGACATATTCCTCTTCTGAATGTCCTTGAGTCTCTCCAACACCTGACATGATGGCTATGGATTCAAGATCAAATTCTGATGCTTGTACCTCTTCAATCAACTCAGCTTCCTGTGCAATTTGTACCTCTTCAATCTCAGCTTCTTGAGATAAAACTTGAGGTTCTTCAAGTGCAGATATGAGTGGAAATTTGGGTGAAGATGGTTCTATTGGTTCTCTTATTATTCTGGTCCTAATATCATGACTTTTAACCAACAAATTCCCTTCACCTTTCTGCAACTTTAACCTTATCTGTAATATACCAAAAATGGATTGCTCAGTAAGACATGCCTAAAAAATGAATTTTTAAGGAATGTATGCTTCAGAAACCAAGATCAGATCTTGGATCCCTTATATATGGTAATCTAAGACCCACATCCAAGAGGATATCAGAAACAAATTAAACTAGGTGGGTTAAATAGGTCTCCCACACCCAGTTATGCTTTGAAACTGCCCAATGAGGGACTACAACAATATATAAACACTTTATTGGAGTAGAAGTAGACTAATAAGACTTGGGATATGTTCATAAACACTTTAATATCATTAATATATGCATCAGAAAGGAAAGTGATTCATTCCACTCACAAAGGATGAGGAAAAGCAGCAGTTTATGCACTAAAATGCTTAATATCAAAGATCTGCCTAAAAATAGAGGGTAGGGACGGTTTTATCTGATATATTAGGTCATGAGTGACCTACGCTCTAAATTTCAGCCCAAACAAAGCATTCTAGCTATGTTAAACAACTCCTCCTTCCCCAACTAGGCTTAAAAACCCTGATTCCCCAAGACTTAAAGCATGCAGAAATTTACTGAAGCACAAGAGCGTAATTTACTGAAGGGTTTAGCTAAAATAGGGTCTGAAAATTGATAAATCAGATCAGTGACATGGTTCATACATTTTACATGAGAAATATATATATTTTACATAAAGAATGCCTCAAAATAGAGGGGCTGCAACACAAGAAAATGTAGAATGAGTTAGACAGCGTAATATTTAATGGCTGAAGCAGTGTTTCATTAATTTTTAGATCTAGAATAGATCTGAGTATAAAATTATAGATATATTACAGATCTGAATAGAAAATGAGCTCTTTATTACAATTCCCTTGGGGATCTCTGCAAAATATGAGTAGCTGTGAGTAGATCTGAGATCTAAGTCACATATTTGCAGTAAAATTTAGAAATTTTTGAAGAATGTGATTCATAGCAAATCAGATCTGAAATGGAACATAGATTGGTTGGCCAATCTATGGATCAACACAGTGAAGGAAAAGATCCCTTTCACCGGAGATCTCTCCTCCAAACGGATGTCAAGTGAAAACTGCAACTCTGATAGAAAAAAGGACAAAGTTTCCTTAAGGAACTGCATAGATGAAGTGAAGAACCCTTTGGCCTGATGCCAAGATCTGAATTTGTAGCTCCAACTAGCTATTGCACTCCTACCAGTGATTTAGATGAACCCACCACTGAAAAGATGCAATAGAAATATTCAGATCTAAATAGATCTGATTCCAGTTGCTGCAACTCTCTAGACAATGAAACCCCAAATAGGAATTACGCTTCCAAGGGAGGTGAAGCTTGGCCAATGCCTGATAGTGGACCAAAGCATCACAATCTCCTCCAATAATCCTCAAAGAAGGAGCGAGGATTCCTAAACAGGAAAACCTCACTATTCTCTTGCTAAACAACCCAAAGAATTAGAATTAGTCTAAGGAGACTAATTTCTGAATATCTTCAACAACCTTCTCTTGACCCTTCTCCTTCCTTTTATAAGATGAGGATGTGCAAAACCATAAACCACCTCAAATGAATTAACCCCTTTCACATGGGATCCTCCTTCTAGAACTGCGCTAGGTCTTCAAAGTGGTTCAATGTATCTGGACTGCTTAGTGATTTGGTCCTATTGACACAGTCAAGTGGCTCAATCTTGTTCACACACAAGTGGCTTTTATTAAGAAAGCCCTGATTTGTCTTTGTTAATATTGGGCATTGATTTATTTTCATGTTTTAGGAGTTTTTTTCATGTCCTCCTTTACATTTTATTCCTCAATAAATAAAATTAGAACAAAATGAAATATTCCTATTAGCTTGGGCTAATTAGGAATATTACATTATCAACATCACAAATTTGCAACCATTAAACTTGCACAAAAATCAAGCAACTATCAAGAAAATAACCTTGTGTTTCAACCAAAGCTCTGATACCAACTTGATTTGATTATGAATGTTAGTTTTTTTGTACTAATTTAATTTTCATATATAAAACTTATTTATTGATCTAATGCTTGATGTACAGGTTCCCTTGTAACTTATGTGTGTCAAAGAGGTAATTAAAACTGAGTTTTATAAGTGATTTTGAAAGCATAAAGCATGAATTTAAAAGGCTAAACAACAACAACAAACCATCACAGTTGATCCATTAAAACATATTTTTGATGAAGGAGTTCACCCCTCTTGGGCTACATCTCCTTGGGACAGCTTCCATGGCTTCGGGCTCTGTATTAGCTCAATAGTGTTCAAATTTCTATTTACATGCATCAAATTCTCTTGGAACATAATCCAATGAGTTCAAAACATCGAAATCTATTATAAATGACTATTTATTTACTTAGTTTGGCCTTCATATGCTCTAGGCATGGCCTTCCCTCTTGGTGGCCCTAGGCTTCAAAATTATTCAAGGTAACAAAAATCTATGTAAAATTGCTCCTCTGCCTCTGCAACATGTTTCAATGTGTTCATAGCATGCCAATTAGCCAAGAATGACTCTTTATGAGTTCAATTTGGTCGAAAATTGACTTAGTTATGGAAAACAAAAATTCCCCCAATTTCTCCAAATCTGGAAGGACTCCAGCTAACTCTGACATTTTTGGTGGAATCTCCGAAAATAGTAACTAAGCTAATTCTGTCACTAATTAATAGGAAGATTAATTAGTGTTAAGTGTGTTTAATATGCAGATAAGCATGGCTTAATTGCACACTTTTTCATATGGCATAAACCTATTTAATTAGGAACTAATCCTTGGATTAACGCATAAAAATGGGTTAATTAACGTAAATCCCACTATTTTCAAAACTCTGCCCTAGCTTTTCGCTGCTCAGTCACATAGGAGGGTGGCCCCCTCCTTCCCGTTGTCGATTCAACTAAACACCTTCAAATATATTGTTGGCTCGTTCCTTTTCAAGGAACATGAACATGGACTAACGTTAGGCGAAAAAAATGGAGTTGGGGAGGTCATGGGGTCGAGTCCCAACCTCGCCCCTCATTAAATTGTTTTTGCAACCATTAATATAACCTTTGAAAATACCTTTGACATACGCCATTTAATGAAGCTCAAACTTTGCAATGACTTATATCCCATAGTTTATATATATATATATATATATATATATATATATATATATATATATATATATATATATATATATATATTTATTTATATAGATATTTTGCTCCACTGTGTAAAATATAATCGAATGTATTTGTTGCCATATTCAAACTTTGGCATGGTTAATAAAAATGCGGAATTCAAAATTATATATGTGGAATATTAAAATAAATTAAGGTTTGAATTAAAATGTAATATATATATATATATATATATATATATATATATATATATATATATATATATATATATATATATATATATATATATATATATGATATAAAAAAAAAAAATTATAAAATATAATAATAGACACACACACACACACATTAATCTAACCTTAATTAATTAAAAAATAATTTCCAATACATAAATACCATGAACCCAAATTCAACCTTAGGAGGTCATTGGAAAAATTTCACCTTCACAAACCAAATTGGTGAATCCTGTAGTGACACTTGCCATAGTCCCATTGAAAAAAAACTGAAGAATATTCCCTGAATGCTGACTGGGTTGCCATATCATTAGCCTGTACCTGTTCTACAATTTTTTTATATAAAAATTGTATGTTCTGAACGACGATCAACAGACCATAACTTCCTCATCTGAACTCGGTTTTCAACGAAACAAGTTGCGTTGGATTCCCGGCGACGAACCAGTTGCGGTCATTATGGCTGCATTCACTTATGAGCACTTTCATTTTTTGAGCTAAAATACTGAGCCTCTGATCAATTAGTCCAAGAAACTGCTGTTGATTATATTTTCCAGGAAAAAACATGAAAGGATCCTTAATTGTATCTTTAGGACACTTTTCCATAGTTGTCGTTGTGCTGTGAAATACACAGGTTATCGCTCTTATTTATCTTCCTTAAATAAAACCTTCAATCTAGGAATAGAGGGACAATGATCAATCGAGTGTTCATTAGTACAAATATCGAAGATCTCAACTATATCTAGTGGGAATTCCTTATTGTTAGTATGAATCTTAATTCCAAGTGTACGGAAAAATACCACTTTAGCTACGCATAACAAACAACCCTAACAGCAAAGATGGCTGCCAATATCCTTAGATCTGTAGTTAGGTGATTAAGACAAATGCTGCAAAATCTAGACCTATGCATTAGAAGACATTAAGCAGTAGAAAAAACAAGATTTACTCCATGCATCCAATAGACAAGACAAGAATATGTTGAATGAATTTTGTATTAATGGCACCTGGGAGGAAAACATAATAGGGTGTTCCCTGTTCTCCTCAATGGGATGGGTTCTTGTAAGTCCTCAACACTTCAGATCTAAAATTCCTCTCTCTTGATGGTGTAGAAAACTTAGACAAAAATGGTCGCAAAATATGACTATGATGGTGGATCAATAGTCAGACCAAAAGTATAGATCCAGAGTGATCTTTAGGCAACAAAAGGTGGTAAATGAATGAGAAAACCCTTCTATTTATAACAAAATATTGAGTGAGTCTAGATATTGGTGCATAATTAAAATATTATTAACCAAATCAAGATCCAACTTTTATGGAATATTTTATTATATTTGTTGGAGGAAAAATGAATTTGACTTGGGTCAAATCCCTTTATTTGTAAATAATAAATAAATAAATGATTTATTTATCATTTTAAGGATGTGGTTGATTGATAATAAAATAAATAATGATTTATTTAATTATTTAAGGGTGATTTAGTCATATTTAACAAAGAATATTATTTAAATAAGGTTTAAATAATTATTCTTAGGAAATAATAAGATAAATAATGATTTATCTAATTAGTTTCCCTATTTTGGGTTAAATATAACCAAGAATATTAATTAAATTATTGTTTAACTAATTATTCCTTAAGGAGAATCAAACAAATGTAGATTTATTTAATATTTCCTCATGGGGTTTCCTGTTTAGACCATAAACAACTTAATAAAGGTGGTTTATTAAGTTATTTTTCATAGTGAATGCAATTTTACTTAGGGTAAAATTGGTCTTACATGGTGTACTCGGGTCCATCTAATAACAATAGGTTAGATAACCAAAAAATGGTGTAACACTTATGACCATGCTTCCATCGACAATGAGGGAAGAAATATGCTAATGCCTGTTCTGCTTCAACCTACTTATACTTCACCTGCAACACATCCAATTGTGTAGTCAGTGTGCTTAATATATCAGTTTTAAAATCTTCTAATAGATTACCAATTTCTGCACACGTGACTCCTCTTCCTACAGTTCTATTGGTTATGTTAAGAAAATCATGACTTCTAAGATTAGTCCTTATGCTCCCACACGAACACCTGATACAAAATTTCACAATATCATTATACTCTTCTTTAGAAATATCACCCCGCCCCATTAGGTTAAGTGTTTCTATCCATTCATTCTTCATTCCTATTATTAGGGAAATTTAAATACTTATTTAGGTAGAGTGGTGTATGATTATCTTTGCAAGTTATATTGGAACCTAACTATATATTCTTCTAAGGTCTCATCTTCCATAAATGTCATTTTAAATAATTTTTCCTTTAAATATCTAGATCAACAGTAATCCTGGTATTTGGTAAGAAAGGCTTGTTTCATTTGATCTCAGGAGTTAATGGTACCTCCCCCTAATCCCATGAACCAATGTAGTGCTACTCCCTTTAGAGTGGAAGGAAATAACTTTATTTTTTGGGGATAAATGGTGTAGTCATATCCCCAACACAAAATATCAAATTCAAAAAGGAATGTGTCTAGGTCTTTAGAGGCCATCCCATGAAAGTTTGGAAGGTTTTTAAGTGGAATATCCTTCATTGGTACAATGGTTTGTGGATCAATACTAGGATACTCTATGGTAAAAGTTTGTGTGCCTTATACCTACCCCACCATTTGATTAAAAATATTCCAGTAACCCCCAGGAATCCCAAAATATGGAGGTACTAGATGAAAAAGGCTGGTATGGTGATGAGACTCTAAACCATGTCTAGGTCTTACAACACTACTCGAATCAGGAATTTCAATTACCTCTTTCAAAATAGGTGTCACATGAGGCTCATTCTCAAGAGGTTGAGGGTGTATATCACTCGTTTCACCCCTTCCTTCCTTTAAATCACAAGAGTTCCCTTCACTCTTGCTAAAAGGATCAAGATGCTTGCTTGATAAGCCTTGAAAGATCTGTTGAGATCCCGTGCTTCTATCGTGAATCTCAACTTCATCCATAAAAAAATATTATGCTACTAGAGTGGAAAAAATAGTAAATCCTTTCTCGGATACCATTTGGGGGCCTACCGAGGCTTGATATTCTACTCTTCAGATGATTTTGTCTATAAAGATCATTAGTCAAAGGAAAATTTGACACAGGATTTTGGTACTTTTTGAAGTGTATTTTTGATCTATTTATATATGATTCCTACCTCTAATTTTCTTCCTAGTCATGCATACTAAATACCCTGAATCTGTCAGCCAAGGACAGACACCACCACAAGTTTCATTTTATCAGGGTGCATGCACATGTCCTTACCTTTTGTATTCAATATCCAACCTTCAGGGATCTAGGTATGCAACTACATACAATAATACTCTCTTTTTACAACCTCCCCAACAACAACACAAAAATGTTGGGTCAATTAATTGTTCTAAAGAATCAACTAAATAACAAACATTAAATTATCAACCAGAGGATTTGTATGGTTATTTCAAGGCTGTCTGCAAAGTATATGCAAGAGATGGTTCTGAAACTAATTCTAACTAATTCTCTAACATTAAGAAAATTAACTAGAATGAAAGAATAAATTCCTAACTTGAAGCATGCATTCCAAATATTTATCTTTCATGAAAACCTTATTATCTAAAACCAATCAAAGGCATTGAATTTTGATTACTCTTAACAGGAAACAACAAGAAAATCTATAGAATGTTAAGTTGCTACTTAGGAAAGAACCATTTCAAAATTAAAGGAACAATGCTGGAAAACCATACTCATGGAACAAGAAAGAATAAATAGAAAGAGGAAAAGAAAAAATAATATTAAAGTACCATCAATTAAGAGATAACCTCTATGAAACAACAATAAAGCAACAACAATTACAAATCAACTTCTAAAGGAACAATATCTGTGAATCAATATCACGATGATCAATATTTTCTTTACTCAAAGGAAACACACGTTTTAAAATTAATCTAGCAGATAAATGATCTATGGAAGAAGATAAAATGGAAAATTAATAATACAAATGAAGAAAATGATACATCCATGAGTGGGCTCGAACTAGCAGAGTCTGACTTTCTTGTAGAAAAGATCAAAACAATAAATTAATTATCAACAATGAAAAAATTTCATTTTATTATGAAAATGATTACAATTAGCGTTTTTTAGAAATTCTATCAAATGGATGGAAAAGTTACAAAAAATCTCTTTTGGGACACAATCCCCCCTGTATTTATACTGCAGTCGAGTGAGATAAAAATGGTAAATATTTTAACAAAGATCGATCTTGAGAATATAATGATTCACAGGATGCCTGTTTTTAGTTACAAATAGTCTTAATATTTCCTAGACAATAAAATCAAGGTCTTTGTCCCTAACAAATTTACTTCGATAAGAGTCATCCCCGCTTGCTTTACCACAATATAGAAATAACATCAAGTACTGGATGCCCCTGATATTTCACAAAATCCCTATTCACAGTGAATATTCAACCATGAATAAGTAGTGTTTTTGTAATAAAAATAACACATATATAAGGAAAAATAATAAAAGTAAACTAATTCCTTAAAATCCTATATTTTACCAATTAGTATATCACAAATATGAGAAAAATATAGGAAAAAAACATTAAAACTAAGGAATAGGATAAGGAAATCATGACAATTGTGAGGTCCAATATTTAATTTATAGTAGTAATGAAAAAATTAATGGGGAGTGGTACTAAATTTCTCCAGAGGTGTGGGCAACTTACCATATAAAGCCTTATGAATTGACCATTTAGTCTTGGATGGATCTGAATTCTCATACTTGGTAGAGTGCATGGGGTTGGATGGGGAGAATTGTAGAGTGCATGTGTATGAGTAGAATGTAGAAGGGACAAATCTAAAATTCTATGTGTGAGGAAAAACCAAAAATAAGTGCATGCTAGTGACCCAATGAAACATGTAAACAAAAACTAAGCCACACATGGGGATGAAAGTGTGAATTTGTACACGAGGTGATAATAAAAATTCTTATGGAATCATAGATATATGTAGAAATTGTGCCCATACTTGAAATTGATAAGGAAATTAGTGTGGAATCCTTCATATTGAGTCAAACTTCTAGGAAATTGTTCTGAATAAATTTTCTTAATTGAGGATGCAAGGCACTTAGAAAAGGGAGGCACCAAGGGACTGCTGGAATATTGAAAGGCCCCCCTATGTGCTATGTAGGCCCATGGTGGAAATATTTTGAGTGTTAATAGGCATAGGATAAATGGTTGAAAGGTAGAATCCTAACTTCCTCAATGTCAAGGGAAGTGGCCTCCATGTCCTTTATCCTGAATTGAATATGTTGAACCTTGTATAGATATTCTTCTTAAGGCATCAAATATGCCTCAGGGGTGGCTAGCTATAAGAAACCTATAGTGTAGTTGAGCCTATGGTTGGGTGAAAAGTGTCTCTCCCTTATTAAATTTTCATATACCTTATGTGAATTGGATAAACTATGGGATAGACTTCTATGTTAATGAAAGAATACCACTGTTTAATGTTTCATGATTATTTCTATGCTATTTTTTTTTTTTTGTAAGCTTGGTATTACCTCCATTTTCATTAATTTTAATAAGAAAATTACAACTAGATCGATACTTTTAGTTGGCCTCAACTTGCCCTGTGCGGGAAACCAAGCCTGTTGGCCACCTGATGGCATGGTATGCCATCCAAAAACAATAAGTTATGATTCTATCCAACCGAGCTAAATACAACTAAATTTTCATACATATTATATCATCTACATTCCTATTGGCATGACTGATTATACATGTAAAACTAAAATCTATCGGCATATAAATAGTAGACACAAAACACTATGGCAAGGAACATCAGAAATACTAATTTGCTTCCTCAACTGAGGTAGATTCCACTGGTGTTGGGTCCTGAACAGTAGTTCTCAGGAGTTCAGTCAGAGTAAGGATGCATGGGAGGTGGTATTCGATGTGCCATATATGCCCATCTTGCTTCTACATATGTAACTGAATTTTCTTAAATTGTTTTCTATAATATGGAAAGTCTTGTATAATTGTAGCTAGGCTCATGGATATATGTTCTAGGGCCTTTCCCAAAATTCCTTTCATGTCCCTAAAGAGAAATAGGGTATGTTTAAACTGTGTTACCTAGCCACGAGTTTTCCCAGGGTCTGGCACGAGGGCCCTCTAATCATTTGATTCTGCCTCCATTGAAATTTCTTGGTAGTTTATGTTTGCCTCCAATTTTTCTATCAATTTATGAATGTCCTCAACTGTGTTCTCATGATATTCCTTTGCAACATCATTAATGATGCTCACAACGGGTTTTTGGCCTGACTTTCCCAGGGAAGAACTAGGGTTCCCCTCAACCTTCTTCCCTTGATTTTTCTACCTCATCCTCTTGATGCAGGGCTCTTGGACCAATCCATATCAACTTTCTCACAAGCTAGTAAATTTTCTCGAGGATGAAATTTTGTTGGAGGGATCCTGGGCTGTAGGTAATTCAATTGTCGGACCATGTTTCTGATTTGTTTACATGTCAAAGTAGAAAAAAAGGAGCATAATTCCAAATCTTGAGCCGGGTTATCCTTTCAACCATCACAAAAATAGTTAACCTCATTCCGAGAGTCATGTAGGGGGTATTTATTTCGAACCCAAAACCAGTTTGTAACATGAAGAAAAACAAAGCCTCCCTTACAGGGATTCTAGGCATCATGATTATTGAAGTGGGTGCATAGGATTGGATTCGACCAAATAACATGGCGAGGACCAAAAAAATCCCTCTTTTTATTATCCCAACCAGATTTGGCGATAATACCCAACATATACAGGCATTACTCCTCTTCAGGCTTAGCCCATCCACTAGAATTCATACCCTCGACTCCATCCCAAAAAAATTTCTAGACAACAGACCCATTACGATTAAGACTCCATGATATCAACAACAAAATCACAAAGGAAGGGTCACCCATAATGTGTGTGCAGGGCTCGGTTCGACTTGAATCAATTACATCAAAACCTAGCATAGACATAGACATAGGCATTCCTTCCCTACCTGACTCAGCCAACCAAGGGTTGGGAACCCCAAACCCCCAAAAATTATCCCACTATTTTCCCTAGTTCACCCAAGGCCGAATGAGAGCTGTAAGACTGGCCACACTAAGGAATAGAAACCACAAAAAAAACAAGATGAATGTTGAGATAGCATCAACCCACTTGATGAGGGTCCTTATGCTACTAGATGCTTGCATAGTTGGAACTGAACATAGGCACACAAACCCTTTTGACTGCCATTTAAAACGGAAAAAATCACTTGCCCCTGAGACTACCATGGTGAGAGTGGCGAAATTGAGGGTAAAAAAAATACATACCAGTTAATCACCACTACGGAGTGCTGAGGGTTCTCTGGAGCCAACCTTCCACCTTTATTATGAACATGGATATTCACTTTGCCACCATGAGAGAGAACCATGAAAACAAACATATTTGCAAGCCTTGAATGAATTCCTTTTTCATCACCCTTCTCCTTATTGCCCAGATGCATGCCGTAGGTTTCCTTGCCATCCTTGCCATGCATGTGGAGGGTGGTGGGAATGTACTTCGAGGCCTCTACCATTATGATTTATGGGAGGGTCGTAGATCCTGTATGCACCCCAATCGGGGGGTCGGTTCAGGGGTCTGGGGATTTCCCAAACTACTGACCTTGTCCTGCTCAATTATTACTTGCATAGGTTCTAGGAATCCATCCCAGGGACATGGAGGCTAGATTGATTCCAATGGTTCGCTTTTATGAGCACATCCCCATATTTCCAGGAAATCAAGAACTCAATTTCCTTCTTGCCTCACATGCATTATGATAACATAGAAAAAATTATGGATAATCTCCCCTAGTTCTCGAACTATTCTGGTAGATCTCTAGCTATGAATTATCTTGTCCCATTAAGTCCCTTGAATTAGTTTCTTGAGCATGTTGGTGACTAGTTGGGATTCCCCTTCGACTACTAGATTTTTGTATCCCAACATGATTTCCATGATCAAACCTTGACGACCTCCAATGAATTCCACTTCATTTTTACTCACGTAGCCATAAGAATTTGCATATATGAAGCGAGTTAGTCCTCTATGATCTTGGAATAACCCTCTGAATCCCGTCGGGCCTGGGTTTCCTTTCGAAGCTCCATCGAAGTTCAATTTAATGAAACCATCTGGAGGCGTATTGAAAATCCAAGTGGAGTCTATTTTGCTTGGGATCACTTTCCATGAGTTTGGAGCCATCATGGCCAAAGCAATTTGAAGACGTTGCAGGATCCTTGCCTCATGAGGTGCAAATTTCCATTCATATGGTAACCATTTCTCTGTTAGATTGGTTTCCCTTATATTTTTCATTATCCCTTCCCATACTAACTCCTCAGCCTGGATTGTGTTTTTGAAAATCCATCGATTCATATTCTTCCATATGGCCCAAAGGTTGAAGCCGAGAACCAAATCCCAAGCTTGGTTGAGGATCAGGCTAGAGAAGAGGCCCTATCTCCAAATTAGGATGGATTCTCAAATACTCTGGGTGTTACGATCCATTCTACCAAAGAGGTATTCCACTTGGCATCATTTTTTGTTAGAATAATGGCATGAGTTGAGAAGGTGTTCTATGTCTTCAACGTGGCATCCACAGAGGATGCAGACAGAGGGTCCATAGAAGGATATTATAATCATTTGATACCATGTTAGGATTCTACCCTTACAAACTAGCCAGAGAAAGTAGGACACTTTCAGCCACCACCCTCATCCTCTTGAAATTTTCTTCCAAATTTGGTGTTGGTTCCCCTATCCCCATCCTCCTTTCAATTTGTATGCCTCTGAGATGTTGAAAGTGTCCTTCGTTGTGTAGCCCCACTTCCAATATTCGGGACTTCTTGAATTGTGATACTTCGGGAATCCAACTCTTTGCTCAACTGGTTCCTTTGATCCGAATCCAGTGGTTCTGAGTAGTCCACCCTATCTTTCCAATGCCTCCATCCTTCAGTTTTTGAGTCATATTTCTAATACTGAATTACTTCCTGGTAGTTCCTGTATGAAGCTTAGATGAAAAACTCACTCAGGTCTTTCCGATCAAAAAAATTTCCTCTCTGCTTCCAGGAGTCTTGCCAAAAAAGGGTTGTTTTCCCATTTCTCACTTACCAAAATAAGTTTTGTTGAATAATATCTCTATTTTGAGCTGCCGGGTTCCAGATTTCAGAACCTTTGGGCGGATAAAAATATCTAAGGATGTCTTCTGTACAAGTAGTTATACCATAATTACACACCCATATTTTTTTCCACAAGTCTACGCCTCCCTGTATTCATCTCCACCACAATTTGGTGCCTATTACCTGATTTAGGGTGAGAGGGATATAGAGGCCCAGTCGCCCTTCCAGCTTGGGCTTGATTATATTGGGCCACGATACCAAGGCCCATTTCTTTAATTGATGAGAACCTCCCTAGAGGAATTTTAAAAAAATCTCAGCCATTTTGATACAAGTTGTTTTGGGGGCATTCATGCCCGAGAGTCAGTATATCGAGATGGATTGAAGGAAAACCTTGAGGAAGACCGTGCGGCCAACCAAGTCGAGAGCTCTAAATGTCTATTTATTAAGCTTAGATTGAATTTTTTCCAGCAGTTGGTTCTAGAAAGAGGTTTTAAGAGAGTTCACAGATAAGGGCATCCCCAGGTATTTAGTGGGGAGAGATCTGATTCCAAACCCCATCACCCTGGCTAAGAAGGTTTGAATGTTTATGGCCATGTTAAAAAAGAAGATGCAAGATTTGTCATTATTAATCATGGTCCCAGAGGCTTTCATGAAAACTTGAAGGATTTATTTTATGTACCAAGCTTCCCACAGAGAGACATGGCGGAAGAGCATGATATCATCAACAAACTGTTGGTGGGTGAGGGGGAGATAATTTCCCCATAGTATTAGGCCCCTGATTTTAAGAGTTTGAGCTTCCTTTTTCAAGTATCAACCCAAGCCTTCAATTGCTAAGATTAAAAGAAATGACGATAGGGTTTCACCTTGTCTCAGACCTCAGGATGGGTTGAACATTCTAGTTGGGATCCATTGAGGAGGATGGAATAAATAAGGGAGGACACCATGGAAAATATCCATTTGATCCATCTTTGATCAAAACCATAGGACTGAATAATGCTAGTGAGAAAAGTCCAGTTACTATGGTCGTAGGCTTTTGATAATTCAAGATTAATCATCATCCTAGGAACTTTAAGTTTTTTAGGGAATGAGATGATTCTTAGGAAGTGATAAACCATCCAGGATTTGATGACCCTTAACAAAGCTAGTTTGTTCCGGATAAATAAGATTGGGAAGCAGGGGTTTGATGCATTTTACAATGATAGTGGCTATGATCTTATAATAACATTACATAATGCAATTGGTCTGAATCCTTGGGGATCCTTTGATTTAGATGATTTAGGTATAAGAGTAATGAATGTAGAATTAAGGCTTGGACATACCTTTTGGTTGCGGCTATACTCCTTGTCCACTTCCAGCACTTCCTTACCAATGAAATTCCAAGCCGCTTGGAATAATTCCACCATGAAAAATCTGGGACCGAGGCCTTCTTCTTTGCCATTCCTTTCACCACCTCTTCCACTTCTAGCCATACCACACGCATAAGGCCCCTGATTTGATCCCTAGAAATGAGGCGGGGGATGTTTTGGGTGATTCTTTGTATAGCCTCGGTACTGTTCTGAGTAGGTTCCGTAAGAAGCGAATGGAAATGGTTCACCACCAGCTCCTCCATTTCCCCATGCTGGACAATTCTGTTTCCAACCTCATATTTTAGTGAGAAAATCTGATTATGCTGGCAGTGTTGAACCATTTATTTATGGAAGAAACACATGTTTATTTCCCCCTATCGTAGTTATTTAACTATGGATTTATACTTCCAGAGGATATCTTATTGTATTCTTTGTTCTTCCAGTTGATTGATGATCATCCCTTATTCAACCACTAGGTTCTCTTCTAGGCCATGAGTGATGATACTTTGTTGGATTATCTCCATCCTCTTTACTAGATGTTGTTGGTATTTCATTATATGCCCAAATTATTCTTGGTTCCATTTATTGAACTTCCGTTTTAACTCCTTGAGCTTGAACTGGGAGGTGTTCATGTGATTTCTGCCTAGTTCCTCGTTGTCCTTCCACCATTCCTCTATTTTCTGCATAAGATCAGGGTCCTAGAGCCAGAAGGCCTCAAATTGAAATGGTTAGTTTTTGGGGCCATTTTTAGGTCGATCTACAACCTTATTAGCCAATGGTCAAAGCCCATACCTGGGAGGATGGAGGATTCCAAGAATAAGTTGCGGGTAATTACCTAGTCTGAAGCCAGGAATCAGTCCAACCGTGATGCAATCTAATGAGTACCACCTCGTCAACTGTTCCAGGTGTGGATACCATTGTTGGTTGGTAAGTTGACCAAGTGTAATTTAGTGATTAGATCTCTAAACATTTCCATATCTGCGTCTTGCCGTATAATTCCTCTTTTCTTTTCCTCAAGGGATGCAAGCATATTAAAGCCCCCTCCAAATATCCATAGGTCCTCAGGCTAGTCCCTTATCAATTTTGCAAGGTTTTGGAGGAAAGCTCATTTTTATCCTGGAATATGAGGCCCATAGACTCTTGTTAGCAGGGCCCAATATCTAGATCTAATATGGTGGAATCACCCAACAAGTATTCTGGGTCAGCTTACCTAGTCCTCAAAAAAAATTTCCGCTGCATTCTGTAGGATAACCAATCCTCCAACACTACCTCTGGCATCTTCAACTATTACCTCATAGTGAGGCTTGAAGGTTTTTATAATATCCTTGAGATTTTCTTCAAGTATATTTGTTTCTTGGATAATCATAATGTCGGGCTAATATTTCCCAAGACGTTCTTTCAGATAACATTGTTCTCCTTTGCTATTAAGGCCTCTAATATTCTAGGATGTAATGATCATTTGGATGATTTTTTGAGTTGGTGGAAGACCGTAGATAGCTACACTACCCTTCCATATTTCACCAACATTTCCCCTATCATTTGAATGGTCTCATTAAGGTATTTCCTTCCTCCTTTCTTACCTCCTTTCCCTAGGGGGCTCTGGTCCCCTCCCTGTTTCTTTTGTGATCCTAATTATTTTGTTTGGTTTGGTCCAAATATCCCCTGATTAGCTTTATATTGCTGGAATGTATCTTTGTAAAGCTTCTTATGGGCTTCCAGAATGAAGATTTCATCTAGGTGTCTCCATTAGTTCAATAATATGAATATTACTTGCTCTTCATTGCTCAAATATTATCTTTGGCTATCTATTTCCATGTTGTCTTTGTCCGATGGTTGTTCTAAGGTTTCTCCGTCTGGTATTTCTTCCTATACCTTTCTTTTAGCTGTCGCCCCTTCCCTTTTCTTTACTGGTTGGTTGTATTTTCTTTTTTCTCCCTCTGTCTCCTCTGTCTCTTCCTCCTCCTACAATATATCGAATCGATTGTTGCTTTGTGTAACTTTTCCTAGATGCGATTGAGTCGAGGTTTGGGTGTTATTTTGGCACTTCTTCCTCCTCTGCACCTCCTAAAACCCCTCTTCCCCTTCTTGTGATTTCCCTTGGTTGTTAGCCTTTGTTGGATCATTTGTCTCCAACTGGTTCATCGAGAATTCCCGAAACATATGGCCATATTCATGGAATCTCCTACATCACAAGGGAATATGCTCATAGTCGATGGGTTGCTGCCATACCTCATCATGGTAGTCCAATTCGATAGATTCTAGAAACGGTTTCGTTATGTTCATGTACACACGAATCCTTGCATATGATGTGTATATTACCCATCTTGTGGAGTTTGCAGCCTTCATAAATTTTCCTATTGAATTTCCAATACCCTCCAGGATATCTGGATCCCATAAATCCACCGAAAGGCCAAAGAGGCACTAGTACATTTGGTCAAAATTATGACACTTTAGTTCCGACACTTTTGACCAAATGTTAGAAATTTCCCCAATTTTTATCAAATTTTCTAATCCCGCCCACAACTGTCGCTATACTGACGTTTGGAGACAAGTGTTGGTATTGCAACACTTAGAGATAAGTGTCAGTATTGCGACATTCAGAGAAAATCGCTGGTATTGCGACGGTTTGGAGAAAAGTGTCGGTCTTGTGACACTTAGAAATAAGTGTCGGTATTGCAATGTTTGGAGTAAAGCGTTGGTATTGTGATGGTTTGGAGTAAAGCGTCGGTATTGTGACGTTACAGAGAGAATTTTCGGTATTGCGATAGTTGGGACAAGTGTCGGTATTGCGACAGTTGGGTCAAGTGTCGATATTGCGACGGTTTGGAAACAAGTGTCGGTATTGCGATGTTTAGGAGGAAAGTGTTAGTTTTTAGGAACAATGTTAGGGTTTAGGGTTTAGAAACAATATTTGGGAGTTATATTTTAGGGTTTAGGAACAATGTGTTGGGTCATGTGACCGGGTTTATGGTCTAGGAACAATGTTTCGGGTCGTATGAGGGTGCCCAAGGAAACATGTTCGGGCGGGTCGAGTTGGGTCTTTTCAGGTCGTGCCGTGTACTAAGACCGCCCAAGAAAACATGTTCATATGAGTCAGGTCGAGTCTTGTGATGGCACTCAAGGATTCGCGTTCGGGCGGGTCGGGTTGGGTTTGGTCGGGTTGTCATGTCGTGTGAGTCTGGCCAAGGAAACACATTCATACGGGTCGGGTCGAGTCGTGTCATGATGGCACCCAAGGAAACATGTTCAAGTTAGGTTAGGTCGATTCGTGCCATATTATAAGGGTGCCCAAGGAAACATGTTAGGGAAGGTTGGGTCGGGTCGGGTGATCAGGTTAGGTCGTGTCATGTGAGGTCACCCAAGCTGGAAATGCGTTCGGGCGGGTCGCGTCAGGTCGGGTTGGGTTGTATAAAAAATGTTGAGTTGTGGCCACCCATGTTGCTTGTGCACGTTTGTGCGATATATTTTCCATTTTCTCCCTCGTGCACCCTTTGTTTAGGCAGGTTGGGTCGTGTCGTGTGAGGGCGCCACAGGAAACTCGTTCGGGTCAAATCGTGTGAGGGAAGTGATCGTATCAAAAATGCTAAGTTGAGACTGCCCGCGTACCTTGTGCACATTCATGCGACCCATTTGTCATTTTCTCCCTTGTGCCTTCGACGTAGTTTAGGCAGGTTGGGTTGGGTTGGGTCATGTGATGGCACCCAAGGAAATGCGTTTGGGTCAGGTCGGGTCGGGTCGTGTTGTACCATGAGGGTGCCCAAGGAAAAATGTTCGAGCAGGTTGGGTCAGGTTGGGTCATGTGAGGGTGCCCAAGGAATATTTCCGACCGGGTCGAGTCGTGTCGGGCCGTGTCATGACTACGGCACCCAGAAAAATGTGTTCAGGTGGTCGATTGGGTCGAGTCGTGTGATGCCACCCAAGGAAACGCGTTTGGGTTGGGTTCGGTCGGGTCGTGCCATATTGTGAGCGTGCCCAAGGAAACACGTTCGGGCAAGTTGGGTTGGGTCAGGTTTGGTCAGGTCATGTCGTGTGAGTATGCCCAAGGAAACGCGTTGGGGAAGGTCGGGTCGGGTTGGGTTGGGTAGTGTGAGGGTGGTCGTATAAAAAATGCTAAGTTGTGAGTGCCTATGTTTCTTGTGCACGTTTGTGTGATCCTTTTTCTTTTTTCTGATCCCTTGTGTGCCTTTCGTTCAGGTGGGTTGGGTCGTGCCGTGTGAGGGTGCTACAAGGAACGTGTTTGAGTTGGATCGTCTAAGGGAGGTTGTATAAAAAATGCTAAGTTATGACTTCTTGTGTGCCTTTTGCACGTTCCTGTGACCCTTTTTTCATTTTCTCCTTCGTGCCTTCGACGTTCGGGTAGGTCGGGTCAGGTCGGGTCGTGTGATGGAGCCCAAGGAAACACATTCAGGCCGGGTCGGGTTGGGTCATGCCGTACTGTGAGGGCGCACAAGGAAACATGTTTGGGTGGGTCGGTTCAAGTCGGGTCATGGCAAGCTACCCAAGGAATGTGTCCGGTCAGGTTGGGTTGTGTCAGGTCGTGTGAGGGCACCCAAGGAAACGCGTTCAGGTTGGTCGAGTAAGGTCGGGTCAGGTCGTGTGAGGGCACTTAGGGAAACGCATTCGGGCGGGTCAGGTCAGGTCAGGTCGTGTGATGGTGGCCATATCAAAAATTCTAAGTTGTGACCGCTCATGTTGCTTTTGTACATTTTTTTCAATCTGTTTTATGTTTTCTCCCTAGTGTGTCGGCCTTCATTTGGGCGGGTTGGGTCATGTTGTGTGAGGGAACCACAGAAAATGCGTTCGGGTCGGATCATGTGAGGGAGGTTGTATACGAAATGCTAAGTTGTGACCACTCTTGTGCCTTGTGCACATTCGTGAGGCTCATTTATCATTTTCTCCCTCGTTCCTTCGTCAACATTCAGGCGGGGCGGGACAGGTCATGTGATGGTGCCTAAGGAAACGCGTTCAGGTCGGGTTGTGCTGAGTCGTCATGTGAGGGTTCCCACGGAAACGCGCTCGGGCGGGTCTGGTCCGGTCCGGTCAGGTCATGTGAGGGCACCAAGTGAAACGCGTTCAGGCGGGTCGGGTTAGGTCGAGTCATGTGAGGGCGCCTAGAGAAATGCATTCGGGTGTGTCGGGTCAGGTCAGGTCGAGTCGTGTGAGGTTGTCCATATCAAAAATGCTAAGTTTTACTAATCACCTGTGTGCCTTGTACTGCATGTTCGTGTGACGTATTTTCTGTTTGCTCCCTCGTGCCTTTGACATTCAGGTTGGTCGGGTCAGGTTGGGTCGGGTAGGGTTGGGTCATGTGAGGGTGGTCATATCAAAAATGCTAAGTTGTGACTGCCCATGTTGTGTCGGGTCGAGTCCAGTCATGTCATGTGAGGTTGTCCAAGGAAAAGCGTTCATGTGGGTCGGGTCATGTCGTGTCGTGTGAGGGAACCCAGGAAAACGCGTTTGGGTGGGTTGGGTGGGGTGGGGTGGGGTCGTGTGAGGCAACCTAAGGAAATGTGTTCAGGAGGGTTAGGTCTGGTCATGTCGTGTGAGGGCGCCCAAGGAAACGCGTTTGGGCGGGTCGGGGTGGGTCGGGTTGGTTCGTGTGAGGGTGCCTAGGGAAACATGTTCGGGCGGGTCAGGTCGAGTCAGTTCTAGTCATGTGAGGGCGCCCAGGGAAAAGCGTTCGGCCGGGTTGGGTTGGGTCGTGTGAGGGTTGGAATCATGTGTTGTTGTTGGAATTGGAATAGGTATACTATTGTGAACATTGCCTTAGCTGAAAACCTATTTGGAATAGACTTCCTCTGCAACTTACACCTAGACATCTTTGTGATAGTATAGTTTTGCCTCTCAACCAATACATTTTGTTGTGGAGTGTAAGGTGTAGTATATTTTCTTTGGATCCCATGTTTAGCACAAAATTTATTGTAATATTTTAAATAGAATTCACCACCAATATCATATCTAAGAGAGGCAATGTGACAACCTAATTATTTCTCTATTAATGCTTTGAACTTTTGAAATTCATTAAACACATCATATTTTAATTATAGAAAATATACCAACATTTTTCTACTGAAATAATCAACAAACGGAAGGAAGTACCTAGCAACAGTGGTTGATGTCATGTTCATTGGTCGACATATATTGTCTGAAAGTACCAAATGAAGGACCCTCTACACTCTCCAAACTTGCCCTTCATAAAAATATGATATTCAATATAGCTTCCCTACCTGAAAAGCTTTGCAAACTTTGTGGATCTTCTACAGAATGTTCAAAAGTCATCATGCTCAAAATCTTCCACCCCTCTTCAACTGCAGCTACCTGAAGATTGACACTTGAATCCTCAACCCCTTCCATCTTCTAAGTAATTCAAAACTTAGGAGAAGTTTGGAAAGGTCCAACCTCATCCTCATAAAAAAAAACTTCACTATTGAAGCTTACCCTATTCGTGTCAATATTAATCAACCTATAAGCCTTATAGTGTTGTTGTACCCTAAATCATTATCTTTGTTGTACCCTTAAACCCCTAAACCAGTAACACCTAAACCCCTAACCCCTTAACCCCTAAACACCTAAATCGTTAATGCTTAACCCATAACCCATTAACCCCTCACCCCTAACCCCTCAAATCCTTAACTGCTAAATCCCCTAACCCCTAAGCCCCTAATCCATAATCCCTTAACCACTAAATAATTATTCACCTAACCCCTAACTGCACCTAAATCCCCTAACCCCTAAGCTCCCAGTCCCTAATCCCTTAACCACTAACTCATTATTCCCCTAACCCATAAATGTGATGAAATCCCCTAACCCCTAACCCCCAAATCCCTAATCGTTTAACCACTAACTCATTATTCCCTCAACCCGAATCCCTTAACCACTAACTCATTATTCCCTCAACCCGAATCCCTTAACCACTAACTCATTATTCCCTTAACCCCTAAATGCGCCTAAATCCCCTAATCCCTAAGCTCCCAATCCCTAACCCCTAAGCCCCCAATCCCTAATTAGTTTATGTGAGGAGCCATGTTTAGGGTTACAATGACTATGCGCAACAACTGTAAACCCATTATTTGCTTGATTCGACACCGATTCAGGGGACTTCATCTGATTTACCAACAAACGTCAGTGGTGATATAAATGTTTGTACTCATGACATATTCAACATCTAAAGGGTATATTCTCATAGTTGAGTGTCTTCTTCCACAACTGATCATCTTGAAATTAGATATCTATTGATTTGAGAAGGGGTCAAATATGTTCGTGTATACACATATGCAGACATGCTGTAATGTGCCACAACATAATGAACAGATTCATGTGCTTTAGCTTTACCTTTACTGGGTGTTTTACCATATTTAATGAAGGATTGCATAATGCCACTACCATAGTGTTGTAGCTGCTACAACAACCTCCCAAATTCCCCCCCTTTTAAATTTTTGAGCCCCAGATGCATTAAAATCTGGAGTCAAGACTGAAGTTTGATCTTTCAAAAGTCTTAGGTCGCTAAGTTGCAGAATAGGTTGTTTTACCCAATTAGCAACCTAGCAACCCTACGACCTATTAGGTCACCAAGTTGTTAAGTTGCATATCTCATTCAAGTTTAAACAATTGCGACCTAGTGACCTTGTGACCCCATGATCCCCAGGTCGCAAGGTCGCAGGGTCGCGGGGTCGCACATGTCATCAACGCGGTCTTATCACGACCCATCGACCTCATTTTTTTCCTGCACACATGACCCCTTCATAAATAGAAGGGTCGCATAGGTTGCATTTCACCCACACGACGGAGAGAAAAAAATGCTTCTGACAGGCCAACTAGAGCGCAATTTTTTCAGGTAAGTTGCCTAATCCTCCTGTTGTTTCCATTTTTTTCTATTTGGTTCCCCCTTCCCCCTTATTTTAGCCCTTTTAAGCCACCAACTATCCTCCATTAATACCCTCTTAGAACCTACGTTCTTCTCTGAGTCTCCAAGCCCTGTCATTCTTATGCAAAACTTGTAGATGAAGCCAACCAGCCTTCCCTATGTCAGTCTCTTCCTATAATGACCATTTCTTCTTCAATATATTACTTTTGCTCCCTATTTCCCCTTATTGATTTAAGTTAAAATTGAGTAAAAGACCGTGTCACTGTTAAAAATCGTTTGCCCAGCCCTAGTGCGACCTCTTACCCCGCGACCTTGCAACCCTCACGACACAGTGACCTCAGTCCCTGGTTGCTAAGTAGCCAAGTCGCGTATTGCTCAAAAATTGAAGTTCTGCGACCTTGCGACTCAGTGACCTGACGACCTAGTTGCAAGTCGCTAAGTCGCAAGGTTGCATTTTCATGAATTTTTAGACAAATGCGACTCAGCAACCTCGCGACCTAGTCGCAAGTCACCAGGTCACAGGGTCGCTTTCCTCTGAAATTTTAAACCAGCGTGACTCAACGACCTAGGGAATGGGTCACTAAGTCGTGGGTTCACCACTTCCTTGACCTTAGTTGGGCATAGTTAAAATTAGTATTAATAATTCATTAATATGGCATCTGTTTTACCCTGGGACTGTTTTATGAACATGCTAGGGAACCTCGACGCAGAGCTAGAGTGAATTTCCATCTCTTCAGCCTCAAGTGACATGGGGCCTCCAAAAATTCACAAGAAAAACAAGAGCCTAGAGATATAGATCTCAGAAAGTGAAATACCTATGTCTCCTACCCCTATCTATGGGGACACCGCATATATATTCAGCAAAGGAGAAATCATGAGTTAGTATCAAGTATACCAAGAGTTCGCACAACCTGAGTTTCCAGAGGACCTCCCAGATCGGCATGTATATGTGCAAGTTAAGAGGTCGAAGATTCACTATGAAACGGCCCACCCATTTATATTCCCATGCACCGAAATTATTGAATGGATCATACAAAAGATCAACCCCGGGATGTGGGTGATTCGAGATCACGAGGAAAAAGATTTTGCAAATTTAAAAGGCCAGGATGCAGAGTACTATTATGCACTTCCAGCCCGGGAGTAGACGTTCACAGAGGAATGGGCCACTACCCATGCAGTTCCCATAGTAGACACCCTGAGAGTATGTTGGGAAGAACTGGAGAACAAGAAGGACCAGGAGTATCAAGTAGCAGGCCTCAGAAAGGTCTATAAGCTCGTAGTAGCTATGCTTTGTAGAATGTATGGTCGTCCCGATGCCACCACTTTCAACGGTTCTTGGGTATCCCTTATGTACTTTGTTACCATACATGGCACCCATTTCAATTGGGCCAGCTTATTGATAGCAGCCCTCAAAACAAACATATTTGCAGCACTAACACCCGAGGAGGGATACTCGTCTGAATTTTACATGGCCTCCTATCTATTGGATGCAGTTTGTGCCAGGTGGAATTTTGAGGGATGGGTTCACAACTGGGATCAGGAGTGCGCATGCCCAATCCACAAGGAGTTGTAGGTATTTTGGGACTCCAAATATAAGTAGGATATAGAGCCAATTTCACACAGTTTCATCCCTGCACTCTACGGGAAATTTTTCGGTTTGGATACCCCATGCATGTCCTGGCGAGCCATGGAAATGATAACCAAGGTGGCACATTGGTTTCCATTTGTAGAAGGCACATTCATCCGAGTCTTTGGTTCATTCAAGGCTCCCCATGAAATTCCCCGATTCGTTACTGACATGATGCTACTTCAGGAAACATGTTATCAGATGACATCCGGCTTCTCGAAAGTTCTCACTAAAGGTAAGAAGAAGCCATGGCCCACACTACCACTCACCATTGGTGCTTATACAGTCAAGGATTTTAGGGAAGTATAGGTAGAAGCTGAGAAACTCAGAGGATTATTTCTCTCGCCTTTGGATTACAGGATATACGATCCTGAGAGGATAGTTCATGCCCACAGAAAATAGGCCAAATTTAAATGGTGCTACCAACATACTAAATGCCCAACTGAAGATGGGGTAAGAAAATGGTACAATAAGGATAGGGAACTCACCCCGGAGGCATTGATCGATCGGGAGGACCAAGATGATCAAAATCTGGATGAGAGAATCCACGAATTAGGAGGAGCCTCATCTTCCCAGGCCAAGAAGCCTTGAACTAACACAGGACACAACTCTTCTGCCCAACAGAAGGAAAAGGAAGCAAAATCTCAATGAGAAGCTGAAAAGAGAGCAAAAGAGGAGGAGGATAAACGTAAAAAAACACCTAAAGGCAGAACAGAGGAAGAAACAGGTGGAAGACGCCTGTAGAATAAATGAAGAGGAGGAGGCGAAAGCATAAGCTGAGTGTCAGCACAAGATAGAATTATATAAGGTGGAAGCTGAACGAAAAAGGAAGGAATAAGAGGAAACAAAAGTAGAGGCTGAGCATCAGATCAAGATAGAACTAGATAAAGCAGAAGCTGAGCGCAGACAAAAGGAATAATAGGATAAGGTAGAGGCAGAGTGGCTATTGGAAGAAGAAGCAGAACAAAAGAGAAAAGAGGAAGATGATTGAAGATAGAAATAAAATTCTTCCCAAAACACCGACACCTCCTCCAGTAATAGGGGTACAGAAGATATTGTCGGCCATCAAAGTTCTTGCAATAAACACACTTTTTGTGCTCTCAAAACCAGGTACCTCCAAAGGACAGGAGGAGGAAGTGTTCAATCTGACGAGACTCACTTATGACCAATTCACATTCAAAATCAGGAAGGAAAAGAGGAGATGCCTAGCACGAAACCCTGCCACGCCATTCACAGCCACAACAGAAAAGGATATAGTCTTGGATACTAGGACCAATCCAATAATGATAGCATCATCCGACACTTCTTTCTCTTCATCCATAGAAGAAAATGTAAGCCGAATGAGTAGGGAAATTATTTCCATGAAAAATAGATTACAAGACTCCAAAAAAAATGAAGCTAGGTCGGAGCAAGAAAAAAAATCACTAATGGAGGAACTCCAACAGCTTCAAGATAGGGAAACCCTTAATAACGAAGTACCACTCATTTTCCAAAGAGAGTTGGCGACATTAGAAGCCACCATGAGGTAGGTATATGAGGAAATGTTTACCATAAAGCAAATAGTTGCACCTCTGCTGAGAGCTCAAGAAAAAACTAAGAAAAGGAATGAGAAACTTAAATAAGCCTCCATAGCCTTGGATAGAATGTTAGAATGGACAAACAGATATCCACAGGCTCCAAAAAATTTGCCTAGGAAAGATTGGATTCGCACTCAGAACAACAAGGTCCAAATTCACATGAAGGTGCAATCCAAGGAGAAGTTATTCAAAGACCTAGAGAAGGTGATGACCGCCTATGAGAATTTGATCAACGACATTGACTCGATGGCTGAACTACACCATATTCCTTCTCTAGGTACAATGGATGAAGAAAAGACATGGGAATAGGTAAATCAGGAAATTTAAGCATTTCTACAACCTATTAGACAAGCCGCCACTACACCTGATCTTCCGACATCGCAGGAGAAATTGGTTAAGTTTGTCGTGACGCCAGTTTGGATTTACACTAAACTGGCTTCCTTATCCAACTAGGTCACAATCAAGAGAGAAAATCTGATCCCGAATGCCTTAGAATGCCTACACAGGTTAAGGGAAGATACTCCTCTGATCTCCCCAATTGCTGCAGATTATCAAGCATGGCAGAATTTGCTTAAAGAGCAGCAAGTGTAGGTTCCTAACCTTGCAATCACGCAAATGCTTCCATGATCAGGTTAAATCAAAACCTTTAGGAGAGGTCGCAGGACACATCATCCATGAACAGGTCGTAGGTCGCTTTTTCCTTCAGATCGCAAAGCATACCAACAAGCGAGAAGGTGAAAAGTCAAGACACCCAAGGGACATTTTTGTCATTCATATACCCCCTTCGAGGGACTTATAAAGGACCTTTTTTGGAATCCAAAGGAGATAGGAGAATTGTAAAGCATTTAACTGCCTTTTCGAATGAATACAAGCATTTTTCTAAAATCCACTGTTGGATCCGATGAGAATTGATGTGTTAATACTATGAATATTTCTCTTATATGTTTGATATCTTATGATTAATTGATCTGCGTTTTCTTCTTATACTATTCATGCATTTCAGCTCACTGAATGTGTTAATTATGGTATGTTGTTTACCTTAAGAGATGTTTGTAACTTCATTATTGAAATCTATCTTGTTCACGAAAATGCCCAAGTATAGGTTGTTCTTTCCAAGTAGAACTGTTTCTTCTATGGTTCAAACAAATTTTACAAACACGACCCAAATGATATGCTGCTAACAACATCTCCTTCGGTTGTGTGTTTCTTTTATCTTGCTATTTGTAGTGTTTTATGCTCATTGAAAATCATCGAATTTTCATCTTGTATCATCCGATAATTGTATGTCTATAACTCTACAGGGTTCACTTGTGTCCAAGAGAAGGAGTATTCAGTGGTAGTTGGACCCACACCCCAGACAGGATCCCTAACAAAAATGGTTTAGAGTCTAATCGGGACTTTTTACAGGAGAGATCCCTTACTGTTGGCCGGAAAAATTTTCCTGTCAACAGATTTGGAGCTAGAAGGAGGGCCTGAATGGCAGGCTCCCAACACATAAGTAACATCCCATTAAAAACTCCCCAAGGGGAGACCATGCATGAAAATACCGGTCCTCTCCCTTTGGAAAACTCCGAGGAGGAGCAACCCCCTTTCTATGAAGTTACTTTAACCCAGCTAAGGGCCCTGCATCCTATCAGCCATGACCTTGTCAGGGGTTTACAGCGAGCCCTGGTCACTATTTCCTTGGAAAATCCTATGACTCTTGTAGCTAACCATACTCTCCAAGGAACCCTTGTCAACTCCCTTCCTCATATTTTGGGGCTTATGATCGAAGATTACGTAGACGTAGTTGAATGAAATTATGAAGCACCACTAGACAGCCCTAGGGGGGTAGAAGGAGATGGTCCCAGAATCACTAAACCTTAACCCAACACTGGCCCCCAGCTCGACCAGACTTTACATGATAACACTCAAGCCAATGACCCACTTGGGGAAGGAACTAGGAGAGTCCGGGGTAACAAAGGTAGGGGAGATAGAGGCCATGGACGAGGCCAAAATGTTGACCATCAGCCCCACCAAAACCAGAACAGGTTTCCTTTTCTTTACAATTGGACAAACATCAGAGATACAGAAAACCATGGAGAAAACCAAGACATGAAATCCCACCATGAGGGCAAGGCCTCCGGATCCAGCAATCCAAAAATGAGAGAGGCCGTGTTTACATACCACACCATCAATAGGCCAAACGTATACAACCTTTGGCTTGGATGGCTCAGTCCCCCTTAGGTATCCAAGGTCCCCTCCATGACATGCCTCGCCATCTTGAAAATAATCTCCCCAAGTTTAACCCCAAGAAAGGTACTTTGGCCGAAGACCACATTAGAAACTTCTACCTATATTTACAGATGATGAGAGTGCAATATGACGACGTAGCATGTCGGCTTTTTCCTCATACTCTAGAAAATAAAGCCACAACATGGTATAGATCTCTACCTGTTGCTTCCATCCCTTTGTGGGAATATTTCCGTCGTACCTTCCTACAAAAATTTTCAGAAGATAAAACCCCCTCGATGCTCCTCACATAGCTCAGCAGGCTAAAATGCTAGAAGAAGGAGAAGGTCAAGGATTTTAATCAATGTTTCACCACTATATTAAATAAATTTCCTCCAAACATGGCCTTAGATTATTCCATTACCATTGACTACTACACTAGAGCCTTCCCACAAGACATCGCAGTGTCTGTGAAACATGAGGCCAGACCTACCTTGGCAGAAAATTACACCACTGCCCTTTTTTTCAAAAAGGACATGTTGTCCATAGGTGCCATTGACCACGAAGGGTGGGATGATAAAAAAACAACCAGAAAGAGAACCCAATCCTCAGGCCATAAATCTAGAGACAAAGATAAGGACCCCTTTGATTTTGAAAGTATTACAAAATCCCTCAAGTTGCTGACCAACGAAGTCTCCAACCTGAAAAGGAAAAACAATTATTCTACCCCAGCTGCTAAAACATAGAAACCTTTCTTCAGAAAGAGTAACTCTATTGTGAATCGGCCCCCGTCTAGCTCAAGTGCTGGTCTCAATGTTGAAGAAATTGGCAAGGACAAATTTTTTTCTTTTCATTAAGCCTCTCACTCAGAGAAGACTTGCCCCTAGTGGATTAATGGCATGAACGCAGTGGTGAACCATATTCTAGAAGATAAAACCCCCGGGGATATGGAGGAGGAGGCTATTTCAGACAACGAAGAAATCCCCCCCCCCCCCAAGATGAAGATATGGGCTCTACTGTCCTCGCTTTCGAGGTCATCTACGGAGAGTCTTCCCTTCCCACCTCTAGGTTAAACCTATCTAACAAACCTAAATCTAAACCCCCTTGAAACTATGGCTTGAGGAGCAAAGGCCCGGTGCCTGAGCTATCTTTTGAAGAGAAAAGAAAAGCCTTATTAAGGAAAATCCTGCCACCGAATGCAGAAAATCAAGACAAAACTCCTGAAAAATTTAGTCCAACTACTCCCCGATAATTCCCCAAGGCTAAAGCTTCATTAGTTTCCCCTAAGAACACCACCGAGCCCGCCTCACACATAGATTCTGAGTATAACATTATTGAGGATATGAAGAAGATCCAGGCTAATATCTCTCTCTATGAGCTCGCTTGCACTGCTAACCAACGAGATCTTATTCTCAAAACCTTTTCCAATCTACCGACGACCAAACCTGTAAGCATCACATATGCCCAAACTGCTTCTATTCCCCAATCCATCGTGAATGCCATGAACGCCAACTCCAGGGGAACCATGGCTCCTTTCCTCCTCTCCTTCGAGATCTTTAACTTCAATGTCCACAACTGCCTTGTCGATTCCGGTGTATCCACGAATGATATGCCCTCATCCATGTGCAAGAAGTTAAACATCCACCTTGAGAAAATTGATTCCATAATCATCCATCTCGAGAGATCTCAAGTCCCCGCAATGGGCGAACTAAACAACGTCATTATCCGCTTATCCTCTGACTGCAGAGTGCATCAGTGCATTGACATAATAATCGTGGATATCCCCGAGGCCTATGGCCTTCTATTGAGTAGAGATTGGTCCAGTAAGCTCCAGGGGTACTTCTCCATTGATTGGTCCCACCTTTGGCTCCTATACAAAGGCAGGAATAACCAAATACGGATCGAGAGTGAACCATACATGAAACATACTGTGACCGACCTGGATGCAACTAATGAACCAGTTAGTTTTGCGCAATAAGAGCTTGGCATGTGTTTTTTAGAATCCATCCTTGGATGCTATCAAACCCCCCAATCCCCGGTCACTCAAGATGTCCAGTCTGAGCTACTGTTGGCCACTGAAAACCTCTCTGCCCCAACAAAGGACCTATTAGCGGTTGTTACTCTAGGTAGTTCCTCAATGCATTCGGACAGCCTCGCCCAATAAAAAGATGAAACCTGTACCTTGTACTACGATGGTTCCAAAACCCAAGGTGGGGCTAGGGCTAGCTACATCTTGCTAGACCTCGAGAAGAATAAATTTCTAATTTCCTGCTGGTTAGAGTTCCAATGCATGAAAAATATAGCTGAGTATGAGGCATTGCTACTCGGACTCAAAAGTGCCATAGACCTAAAGGTCCATTGTTTAAAGGTAATTGGAGATTCTGAGATTATCACTCAACAGGTACGTAATACCATCCAATTCTTGTCTCCACACCTAAAAGGTTATCAACAAGAGGTATGGCGTTTAATTTTTGATTTTGATGCTTTCGGTATTAAATCTGCACTTAGAATGCATAATGCAGAAATTGATACACTCACTAACGTTGCCGCTAGGTTCACCCCACTTAGAGATGGATTTTCTACTGAAGTTATATACAGGTCATTCATGCCAGACAATGTCACTAATTTATGCGTTTTTAATGATGACCAATAGGTACTAGATTTTATGCTCAATACGGATGTGTTCAAAGATGCAATCATAGAAGAAGAGGATGATGATCGAATTTTGTAGGAGGAACTACAACAGTGGAAAGGAAATCCCATACCTAAAAGGATCGTGTCACTCGAAAATATTTTCGACCTACAGAACCACTTCCGAGGGCCTCCAAACACGAAAGTGCAAAGTTCCACGTTAGCACACTGACAAATTAACCTCGGGACAGACAAAGATCCCAAGCTCTTCAACCTAGGTAATGAGTGCACCCATTAGGAGGAACAAGCATTCACTGAGTTATTCAAGAAGTACCGAGATGTATTTTCCTGGACATATGACAAGCTTCAGATGTATGATACATGGATCATCCAGCACGTCATATCCATGAAAGAAGGAGTGAAGCCTTTTCAACAGAAACTGAGAAAAGTACACCCCGCCTTAGAACCAATGATCCAAAAGGAACTGAAGAAGCTCTTGGATGCGCGGATAATTTTTAAAGTTAGACATTCAACCTGGGTGTCAAACTTGGTACCTGTATGCAAGAAATCCAGCGAAATCCATCTATGCATGGATTTCTAGAATTTAAACAAAGCCTCCGACAAAAGACAACTACCCGGTCCCTCCTATGGAGCAAATCCTTCAAATTGTATTAGGGTCGGAAATTTTCTCTCTATTGGATGGGTTTTCAGGGTATAATCAAGTACTAGTGGTTGAGCTTGATAGGCTCAAAACCACATTCAGAACTAAATGGGGAACCTTCGCTTTCAAACGCATGCTCTTTGGCCTAATTATTGCTAGCGCCACCTTCCAAAGAGCTATGGACATCGTCTTCAGGGGACTCACCGGGAAAAGAGTGGTAGTATACCTTGAAGACGTTACCGTTTTCTCTAAGCACAGATCTGACCATCTACACCACCTCAGGAAGTTCTTTGAAAGGTGTTGGAAGTACGGGATCTCCCTTAACCTGAAGAAAATCATTTTCGCTGTTACTGAGGGAAAATTGTTAGGGCACATAATAACTCGAGACGACATAGTGGTGGACCTGGAACGTGCGAAAGTCATCGCTTAGATACCACCTCCAAGTGGTAAAAAAGCTATGCAGTCCTTCCTCGGAAAAATCAACTTCGTCCAAAAATTTATATCAGATTTTGCCCAAATCGGGAAACCATTGCAAGGAATGATTAAGAAGAAGACAAATTTTAAGTGGAATCCTCCTGAGAAAGAAGCATTCAACAACATCAAATAGGCCATCACAGAAGCACCTGCCCTGCACAGTCCAGATTTCAACAAAGGCTTTATCTTGTATACCTTTGCCTCAGACTCATATTTGGCAGTTGTCCTCACTCAGAAAGATGACAACAAAAATAAGCGACCTATATCATTTATGAGTACTAGGTTGCAAGGCGCCGAGCTAAAATACCCTGATATTGAAAAACAAGCTTACACGGTATACAAGGCGGTTAAACACTTCAGACCATACATCTTGAAGAATCATGTCACAGCCTTCGTACCTCACCTGGCTGTGCACTCACTATTCGTACAACAAGAGCTGGGTGAGAGATGAGGCAACTAGATGACATGCCCCCAAGAGTATGACCTGGATTTCAAGCCAGAACACACTTTAAAGGGCCAAGGATTGTGTCACATGGCTGCAGAGGCAGTAGACTCACGAGGCAGCGAAGAATAAAATTGGGAACACAATATTGATATGTATCAAACTGATAGCACAACCCCGCAGGATACCTCCTCTTGGTACGTAGATCTCCTGCAATATTTGAAACATGACACCATGGGCCCCGCTTTAACTACCAAGAAGAAGCGTGCATTGAGATTGAAAGATGTATCCTACCAGCTAGTGCAGGGTAATTTATTTCGCAAACATCATAGCGGTGTCTTGCTACACTGTTTGGAATGGGATGAGGCATAGAAAGTATTGGCAGAACTTCACGATGGCCGCACAAGGGAGCACTATTCAGGGGACACCACTGCTCAGAAGATCATGCGTACCTGTTTCTATTGGCCTACTTTGTTTAAAGATGCACACGCATATTTCCAGGAATTCCAGTAGTGCCAAAAGTTCGCAAATAGAGATATACGACCTTTGGCCCCATTATAGTTGGTTGCAGTGGAAGAACCGTTTCAACAATGGGGGCTAGACGTGATTGGGGAAATCCTGCCACACTCTTCCAAGCAACATAGGTACATCCTCACTGCCACAGACTACCTCACAAGGTGGGTTGAAGTGGTACCATTACTTCAAGTCAATGATCAAGAGGTAATAGCCTTCATCACCCAATGCATCATGATCATGTTTGGAATTCCAACCTCCCTTGTTTTTTATAATACAACATATTTCTCATCGTTGAAATTATATCATTTTTCTCTAGAAAATGGTATCGTACTTAAAAATTCTGCCAACTATTACCCTCAAGGAAATGGGTTAGCCGAGTCAACCAATAAGAACCTAATCTACATCATCAAAAAGACTCTGTTGTCCCAAAAATGAAATTGGCATAAGGCACTCCACAACACCCTCTAGGCAGATCGAGTCACACCCAAACCTTCCCTAGGCACCTCCCCATTCTTCCTTGTGGATGGAAAAGAAGCTATCCTTCCTCCCAACTTGTCTCTCCTGGCCCTCCAATTATCTCAGGAGACTCATGGCACTCCTTGCCCTGTTTTACAAGCCTGAATAGACACACTGTTGAAACTTGAGGAGGAAGGGCAAAAAACTCGAGAAAAATTCGCCATCCACCAAGGTCAGATAAAATGATGGTTTGACAAGAAGTCAGCCAGGAATAAGATTTTCGAAGTAGGTGACCTTGTCCTCAAATGGGATAAAGCTCATGAAGATAAAGGGAAACACTCCAAGTTCTAGGAATTATGGATAGGCCCTTTCCAGATCAGAGAGAAGGTTGGTTCCCACACTTACAGGTTAAAAACTCTTGAATGGAGGATTGAGGTCCTCCCTGTGAATGGATATGAACTTAAGCACTATTTCACCTGATTTCCCCTAGGGGCCGTCACTACACCCTGTACCATATTTTTTCTTGTTTTTTGTCATTCTTTACCTTTCTTGTTTTCAATAAATTGCTTGTTCCACACAGGCTCCCATTAACCTTTTCTTTGGCATCCAAATTTTGAAAGGGGATGTAGAAGTTACTCAAGTGGCATTCTGAGCCGGGATCTATGCTGGTGTATAATCTCCCCCAGAATGCAAAGGTGGCACAAGCTTACTTGTGACTAACACCCAGTGGAGAGAACATGACTAAGGTCCCTCGAACCAAAGCGCAGTATCTTGCCTAGTATGTTGTCTCAAGGGACCACTGAGTGAAAGAAATGCTTCAGTTGAATTGGTTACTAGATGGGAAAACTACCCGCCCCCCCATTTTTAGTAAAGCACCGACAGAGATTCTGGACCTTACCAGTGAATCGCCATTTGTGGTAGCCTCTACAACAACCTCCAAAATTTCCCCCCTTTTAAATTTTTGAGTCCCTGATGCATTAAAATCTAGAGTCAAGACTGAAGTTTGATCTTTCAAAAGTCTCAGGTCGCTAAGTCGCATATCGCATTCAAGTTTAAACAATTGTGACCTAGCGACCTTGCGACCCCTAGGTCACGGGGTTGAAGGGTCGCGAGGTCGCACATGTCATCAATGCGGTCTTATTGCGACCTAGCGATCTCATTTATTGCCCGCACGCACGACCCCTTCTATTTCACATAGGTTGCATTTCACCCACGCGACATAGAGTAAAAACACTTCTGACAGGCCAACTGGAGCACGATTTTTTTGGGTAAGTTGCCTAATCCTCTTGCTGTTTCCATTTTTTCTATTTTTTGCCCCCTTCCCTGTTATTTTAGCCCTTTTAAGCCATCCGCTATCCTCCATTAAGATCCTCTTAGAACCTACATTCTTCTTTGAGTGTCCAAGCCCTATCATTCTTATGCAAAACTTGTAGATGAAGCCAAACAGGCTCCCTTGTGTCAGTCTCTTCCTCTAATGACCATTTCTTCTTCAATATAAAATTTTTCCTCTGTGTTTCCCCTTATTGATTTAAGTTAAAATTCAGTAAAAGACCACGTCGTTGTTCAAAATTGTCCGCCCAACCCTAGTGCGACCTCCGACCCCGTGACCTTGCGACCCCTGCGACCCAGCGACCTTGATCCCTGGTTGCTAAGTTGCCAAGTCATGTATCTCTCAAAAAATGAAGTTCTGCGACCTTGTGACTTAGCAACCTGGCGACCTGGTTGCAAGTCGCTAAGTTGCAAGGTCGCATTTTCATGAATTTTTAGACCAATGCGATTCAATGACCTCACGACCTAGTCGCAAGTTGCCAGGGCACAGGGTCACTTTCCTTTGAAATTTTAAACCAGCACGACTCAACGACCTAGGGAATGGGTTGCTAAGTCGCGGGTTCACCCCTTCCTTGACCTTAGTTGGGTAGAGTTAAAAGCGGTATTAAGCATTTATTAATATGACATCTGTCTTATCCTGGGACTGTTTTATGAACATGCGAGGGAAAATTGAAGCAGGGCTAGAATGCGTCTCCATATCTTTAGCCTCAAGTGACATGGGGCCTCCGAAAGTTCGCAGGAAAAACAAGAGCCCAGAGATAGAGATCTCAAAAAGTGAAATACCTATGTCTCCTCCCCCTATCTATGGGGACACCGCATGTATATTCAGCAAAGGAGAAAGCATGAGTTGGTATCAAGTAAACCAAAAGTTCGTACAACCTGAGTTTCCAAAGGACCTCCCAGACTGAAAGGTATACGTGCAAGTTAAGAGGTTGAAGCTTCACTATGCAGGGGCCCACCCATATATATTCCCATGCGCCAAAATTATTGAATGGATCATACAAAATATCGACTCCAGGATGTGGGTGATTCGGGATCACGAGGGGAAAGCTTTTGCAAATTTAAAAGGCCAGGATGCGGAGTACTATTATGCACTTCCAGCCCGGGAGTAGACATTCATAGAGGAATGGGCCACTACCCATGCAGTTCCCATAGCAGACACCCTGAGAGGATGGTGGGAAGAACTGGAGAAGTTCAAAGTCAAGAAGGACCATGAGTATCAAGTAGCAGGCCTTAGAAAGGTCTATAAGCTCATAGCAGCTATGCGTTGTAGAATGTATGGTTGTCCCGAAGCCACCACTTTTAGCTGTTCTTGGGTATCCCTTATGTACTTTGTTAACGTACATGGCACCCATTTCAATTGGGCCAACTTACTAATAACAACCCTCAAAACAAACATATCTGTAGCACTAGCACCTGAGGAAGGATACTCGTCTAAATTTTACATGGCCTCCTATCTATTGGATGTGGTTTGTGCCAGGGGGAATTTTGAGGGATGGGCTCACAACCGGGATCAGGAGCGCGCAAGCCCAATCCACAAGGAGTTGCAGGTATTTTTGGACTCCAAATATAAGCAGGATATAGAGCCAATCACACACAGTTTCATCCCTACACTCTACGGGAAATTGTTCGGTCAGGATACCCCATGACTGTCCCGGCGAGCCATGGAAACAATAACCAAGGTGGTACATTGGTTTCCATTTTTAGAAGGCACATTCATCCAAGTCTTCGGTTCATTCAAGGCTCCCCATGCAATGCCCCGATTCGTTACTGACAGGATGCTACTTCAGGAAACATGTTATCAGATGACATCCAACTTCTCGAAAGTTCTTACTAAAGGTAAGAAGAAGCCATTGCCCACACTGCCACTCACCATCGGTGCTTATACAGTCAAGGATTTCAGAGAAGTAGAGGCAGAAGTTGAGAAACTCAGAGGATTCTTTCTCTCGCCTTTGGATCACCGGACATACGATCCTGAGAGGATAGTTCCTGCCCACTGCAAACGGGCCAAATTTTTATGGAGCTACCAGCATACTGAATGCCCAGCTGAATATGGGTTAAGAAAATGGTATAATAAGGATAGGGAACTCACCCCGAAGGCATTGACTAATCGGGAGGACCAAGATGATCAAAATCTGAAAGAGAGAATCCACGAATTAGGAGGAGCCTAATCTTCCCAGGCCAAGAAGCCTCGAACTAACATAGGTCATAGCTCTTCTTCCCAACAGAAAGAAAAGGAAGAAAAAGCTCAACGAGAAGTTGAAAAGAGAGCAAAAGAGGAGGATGATAGAGGAAGAAACAAGCGGAAGATGCCCACAGAAGAAAGGAAGAGGAGGAGGCGAAAGCAGAAGCTTAGTGTCAACTCAAGATAGAAATAGATAAGGTGGAAGCTGAATGCAAAAGAAAGGAAGAAGAGGAAAAAAAAGCAAAGGTTGAGAATCAGATCAAGATAGAACTAGATAAAGCAGAAGTTGAGCACAGAAAAAAGGAAAAATAGGATAAGGCAGAGGCGGAGTGGCTATTGGAAGAAGAAGCGGAACAAAAGAGAAAAGAGGAAGAGGATCGAAGATCGAAAGACAATTCTTCTCAAAACACCGAGACACCTGCTCCAGTAATAGGGGTACAGACGGAATTGCCGGCCATCGAATTTCCTGCAATCAACACACGTTTTGCGCTCTTAGAACTGGGTACCTCCAAAGGACAGGAGGAGGAAGTGTTCAATCTGATGAGACTCACTTATGACTAGTTCACATTCAAAATCAGGCAAGAAAAGAGGATATGCCTAGCACGGAACCTTGCTGCGTCATTCACAGCCACAACATAAAAGGATATAGTCTTTGACACTAGGACCAATCTAGTAATGATAGCATCAGCCGACACTGCTTTCACCGCAGCCACAGAAGAAAATGTGAGCCAAATGAGTAGGGAAATTCTCTCTCTACAAAATAGATTACAAGACTCCAAACAAAGGGAAGCTAGGTCGGAGCAAGAAAAAAGAGCACTAAGGGAAGAATTCCAACAGCTTCAAGACAAGTACACCCTTATTAATGAAGAACCACTCACTGTCCAAAGAGAGTTGGTCACACTAGAAGCCACCATGAGGCAGGTATACGAGGAAATGTTTACCATAAAGCAAACAGTTGCACCTCTGCTGAGAGCTCAAGCAGAAACTAAGAAAAGGAACGAGCAATTGAAAGAAGCCTTTACAGCCTTGGATATAATGCTAGAATGGACAAACAGATATCCACAGGCTCCAAAAAATTTTCCCAGGAAAAATTGGATTTTCTCTTAGAACGATAAGGTCTAAATTCGCATGAAGGTGCAATCCAAGGAGAAGTTATTCAAAGACCTAAAGAAGGTGATGACTTCCTATGAGCATTTGATCAATGGCATTGACTTGATGGTTGAACTGCACCATATTCCTTCTCTAGGTACACCAGATGAAGAAAAGACATGGGAACAGGTAAATCAGGAAATTTAGGCATTTATGCAACCTATTAGACAAGCCACTGCTACACCTGATCTTCCGGCATCGCAGGAGAACTTGGTTAAGTTCGTCATGACGCCAGTTTGGATTTACACCAAATTGGCTTCCTTATCCAACCAGGTCACAATCAAAAGAGAAAATATGATCTCGAACGCCTTAGAATGCCTGCACAGGTTAAGGGAAGATACTCCTCTGATATCCCCAGTTGCTGCAGATTATCAAGCATGATAGAATTTCCTTAAAGAGCAGCAAGTGGATGTTCCCGACCTTGAAATCACGCACATGTTTCCATGATTAGGTTAAATCATAGCCTTCAGGAGAGGTCGCAGGTCGCATCATCCACGAATAGGTCGCAGGTCACTTTTTCCTTCAAATTGCAAAGCATACCAACAGGCGGAAAGGAGAAAATTCAAGACACCCAAGGGAAATTTTTGTCATATATATACCCCCTTCGAGGGACTTGTAAAGGACCTTTTTTCGGACTCCAAAGGAGATAGGAGAATTGTAAAGCATTGAACTGCCTTTTCGAATGAATACAAGCATTTGTCTAAAATCCACTGTTGGATTTGATGAGAATTGATGTGTTAATACTATGAATATTTCTCTTATATGTTTGATATCTTATGATTAATTGATTTTCGTTTTCTACTTATACTCTTCATGCATTTCAGCTCACTGAATATGTTAATGATGGTATGTTGTTTACCTTAAGAGATGTTTGTAACTTCATTATTTACATCTATCTTGTTCACGAAAACGTCCAAGTAATTATAGGTTGTTCTTGCTAGGTAGAACTGTTTCTTCTGTGGTTCGAACAACTTTTACAAACACGACCCAAATGATATGCTACTAACAACATCTCCTTCAGTTGCGTGTTTCTTTTATCTTGCTATTTGTAGTGTTTTATGCTCATTGACAATTGTCGACTTTTCGTCTTGTATCATCCGATAACTGTATGTCTATAACTCTATGGGGTTCACTTGTGTCCAAGAGAAGGAGTATTCAGTGGTAGCCGGACCCACACCCTGGACGGGATCCATAACACAAACGGTTCAGAGTCTAATCGGGAATTTTTACGGGGGAGATCCCTTACTGTTGGCCGAAATTTTTTTCCCGTCAACACATAGGAAGCGCACCACTGAAATAAAATTATGATACCAAACAACACATAGTGATGAAACAATGCTTGGTGATGAACCAATGATATAACTCGACATAAACGCAGATTATAGGGGTATCATTCCAATGAACCAAGGGAAAAATTAGAGAGAACATAGTGGGAATGGAGGGGATATCAGGAAAGAATATAGGGAGGAACGTTGAAAGGCGAGAAGAAATCGAGGGAAAAAATCAAGCGTGCTGATGGCAGAGCTCATGCCCATACATCAATACATGGGATAGAGCTGCAAGACTTGGAGCCCTTCGCCTTAAACTCACTAGTGAAGTTCGCCACACTGAATCATGAAAATAACTGATATATAACTCAACATACGAAATGAAACATTTAACAGATGCGAGCCAAGGACCTGCCAAACACCAAGTGTAATGATTCTCCCATGATTCTGCCATCCTAAGAGTGTGCATAATGGTGAGTCATAAATGAACCTCAATCGTCTGTCAGAGGAATTCAAAACCATATCCAATCCTGTGTAAGATTTCTCCCCCTGCCCTACATCGATTAAAAAATTGATATGTCATAAATCCTTTGTAATCACACATAACCTATCTCCCTCCATCATGAATTTAATGAACCTCAATAGTTTGTTAGAGGAGTTCAAAACCATATCCAATCCTATGTATGAGCTCGCCCCCTGACCTACATCGATTAAACAATTGATATGTCATAAATCCTTTGTAATCGCACATAACCCGTCTCCCTCCATCATGAATTTAATGTGAAATACAGAGGCTCTACGTAACCTAATGTGTAGCCACGTGTGATATGAATCCCTCCAAGTGGATTCCATGGCACGTTCACCAAGGCCTGCTTGAAACTTGGCCACACAAATAGTTTTCATGTCAATCATGAGCGAGAGGATAACTTGTTACCAGAAAATGGAAAACCAATGGACTGAAGCTGAAATAGCATCCTCATAAGGGAATCATTCACTTTATCCTTAAAATCACAAATTTTCAACACTGGCCTTTTCTAAATATAAAGGAAAAAGGGGTTGTAAACCTAAAAATAATTAAATATAAAGGAAAAAAGGGTTGTAAACCAAAGTACAATGTTTAAATCAAACCTAAGTTCCAAAGTTTTTATACAATGGCATTTGAAAGGTTTTAATACATATTATGGTGGAGCATTGCCATAAAATATGGTTTTAATATCAACAGATTCATTTCAAACGAATTACATGGTGACATATTCATTAACCTATGGTTCAAAGGTTTTGGATTAATCGCGGGCCTTTCAAAATTTTAAATTAATCACTACAGCTACCCCATGTAATCACTACAACTACTTTCCACCTCCATAATTGACTCAAAACCTACTGGTTATATGCCTCCTGCTACAAAGAACCACCTGCGAAACGTGCAAGAAACTCCAGAAGTATATAATTTTCAAAGAAATATGGATATAATTTGACAATTTTCTCATACATTTAACAAATCAAATTCTTTCCTGCGGCACGCTCTATTATCCTTCCCTGGCAGTGAAACCTTACTCTTACTGCAGGCCCTTCCTCCATTAGCAGGAAAAATGGTAATGTGAACTTATTTTCTGTTTGTTACAGGTGTGCTTGCATCTTAATATAGAATCTAGGAAACTATTTGGGGGAATGATGTGGATATGCCAAATTGGTTTATTGCAACACGTAAGAGTTAGAGCTAATATTATTTTGAATATTTTGCATAAGTCTATAGATGCCAGCCTAATAATGCAGGCTTATAACACAAACCTAACAGACGAAAGTTTCTGTTTCATGGAAAAAGAGGATCACTCAGAAGGCTTTTCCATGTTTTGTTGCATAAATTGAAAGCAATTGCACATGGGCTTAAATGCGTAACAATGCACAAGAAATCCCCTATTGCAAAACATACCAATGGAGAATAAAATTTGAGAGGAGCCAAGAACTCTGAATAGATACTTGGAGGCATCTGTTGAAGCTCAGTCCAAGCTTTAATATCACGGCCCACAGATTGCAATTCCCAAACATGTATTTTTTCAATATCTTTATTAAGGTTGTTAATCACTCTCCCAATCATGATTAGGCAACCATTACTCTCTGCAAGGACCAGAGTAGAAACAGAGCATGGCATGGCTGCATAAATATTAGACCAAATGCCACTCTCGACATCAAATCTAACAACTCCATATGGAAGCTCTGTGATACAGTAGAACAAGCCTTTACACCACACTCCTAGATCTGACCCAGATTTTGCATTGGGTAGGGGGTTGTCTGCCATTCTACAGTGACCAGTATTGGAATCATAAATTTCAGTATAAAGGGTATATACTCTGGGGTTTATGGGAGCAGAAATAATGCTATTCTCTTCTCCTGCTACTACAATTTTATATGAGTGGGCATCCTTGTTTAGACACATGGTTTCTTTGTGTATTAGCTAAATTCTGAAAGTTGGAGGTAATTTCTTCACCATCTTCTTAATTGGATTGCAAATTGATAATATCTTGCACTCTGCAACAAGATTCCCCAAACATAAAATGCTTCCTGCTGCAGCAATAATATACATCCGAGGGATTGAAGGGTTGGGAATCTTGTACGAGCGGTTCATTTCATATGGATTCACTTATACTAGTAAAGCACAAGGACCTACGTAGTTCCCCTAATTATTGGACATGGATTGAGCTTACTTAAGCTATCATATATGTTTCACCCACATGTATACAAAATTAATCACCATATCTATGAACTCCATAACCTAGTAGTACAACATCTCTATATTATAGAAATATCATAACGTAATTACAGTAATCATTACACATAGGGAATGTGATCAATTACCATGGATTAGCTATCATATTTAATAGTACAAGTGATTATCAGTGTTTATGATGTAGTATTCCCATTACTTATAGCTTAGATATTAACTATGATCATCTAGCTCATAACTAGTCTTAGAGAAATTGTAATCACAACTGCTTAGTAAGCATCATCATTAGACCATAAACATGCAGCTTATAATTGATATCGACCCTATGTAATCATGTGAATCACAAAGAAGCTTATCTTCATTATGGAAACAATGTGAATCATTTCATCTAAATAATCTTTACTAACACGGTTGAAGAGTAGAGGTAATGTGAACACTAGTAGTAACATAATACAAGCTGATGATTGGTTATGGATAGTAGTAAACCCATTGCACTTGAAGCTTACATCAATGTTTATAGAGATTCCACAATGATTGCAGTCTCATCATATGATCTACATAACATATAAGGATAACTTTATTACTAGTATAGCTTGGTTAGCTTAACTATGAAAACTATACTGATTTTATTAGGCTTGATATGTGATTCCAGATAAGGGTATTAGTACTACATGATGATTCGTGCTTATCAGTGCTTTATACAAACTATGAGCTTTGATAGCTCTATGAATATGAGTAATACAATGGTACGAGCTCTTATTAGGTAATGATATTTAGCTGCAATACTGGTGTTATCATTGCTCAAAGGGTATTGGTTCTCTAATTCACGTAAGCTCTTAGATAAGTGTGATGAAATAACCCCATGAAAGTAGGGAGTCCTATCTATTCATTCTAATCACATGCATTCAACCATGAATCTCCTCCTGCTACTTGGAATTGGGTATCTGTATAATATCATGAATACCATGGACTTACTACTATTCCATCAACCATGAATGTTCACTTGCTATCATAGATTCTAGTATGCGATACCAATGGTGTCAAATAGAGGGAAACGTATGGATGAAATAGTATAGAACAATGGTTTTCTATTATGCAAATACATCTAGTACTCATCATATCCAATAATTATGGAATACAAGGTAGCTATTGGCTTATCTTATCCATTGCTTGTTACTAATGTCATATATCAATAGGGTTTAACCTGGAGCTATTCCATTTAGTAATCACATATTACTAGTAATTCCATTTCAATGGTGGTATAACTCTAATAATCACTGTTACTATTCCATTGCTTTAATCATGGCCCATAGAAAGCTGGAGATTCAATGGAGTTCATACTCATAACACAGACCAAACATGAGGTATAAAGATAAGCAAGTAGGTTTATGTAACTAATACTGGTTATTACAATAAAAAAGAGCTCAATATGGATTTATGTAATGTACATTGTAGACAGGGTAATACGGTCAAACATATATTTGTAGAGATGAAATTAGTTAGCAGGTTTCCTGTGACAGGTAAATTGATCGATTTTGGGCTTAAACTGGTATAAAAAACAAGCAACAGGTCATACGAGTAGACCAAATTATAGAGTATATTGGTGATGTGGAAACTTGAGTAGGCAAGAGAAACATGGGTGTGTTGGGAGCATGAATTTATGTTTTAGCCCCAAGTTTTTCCAGCCCAAAGTCAAACAAAGCAAAAATGTACAAGATCCATTGGCCTAAGTTAATCTCACAAGATCAACATAGATTACCTGGATTAGTTAGACCTACTACTGATCAGCTTGTAGGCCTTTTGGAATGTGGTTGAGTACTACACAAAGCTTTCTTACAATGCCATAGAATTTGGATTTCATAATAGTGATTTGTGGGATGCGCTAAGGCCATATTTGGGGGGCTCTATCATCTCATAGAATGAGCATGGAATTCCTTTAGTGATTTAACATGTTGCTTATAAACATATTGGCCTATTTGACAGTACCCAATGTCAACTCCAAAGTCAATCTTTAACACATTGCTTACAGTCTTATTGGCTTATTTGACAGTACTCAACGTCGACACCAGAGTCAATCTTCAGAAAGAAACTAGGTTTAAGCACTAGTAAAATTTAAGAAGCATATATTGCATTTGTCTGCAAAATAATAGGAAAAATACTTGTAAGGATGGTATTAGCCTCTGCCTTAACAGATTGCATCCAAGTTTATTGATCACTTCAAAACAAATTTGGGTTTGCATAACAATTTGCATGAAATGTTAATTTTTCGAGTCGATTTCAAATAGAATTCAGGCTTGTTAACTATACTCTCATATACATTTGTGGTTGCAATTTGCTGAATTTCATTTAAAAACAGTGCTTTAACATGGAGAGTATATAAATAAAACCATTCATTATGCATAATACGTAATGGGTTCTATATATCACCATTTTATCCCTATTTGGGTATGTCGAAGATTGTTGACATATGACTGCAATGAATATGGAATAAAGGGTGAACATTTACCCATATATAGGAAGTGGTGATCAGACTCGGCCCCATAGTTATATAGATTAAGCTAGGTGTCCTATGAGTAAGTAACAACCAATGACCAAACACAATGACTAGTATCAGCTTGAACTACAACATCATGTAACCATAAGCTGGTATCGACACTATTCCCATAATCTTCATGATATCCAGGTAATGACGTATGCCACTTCTATGAACCTAAGCATATTGAATATGGATAAGCCTATAACCCTTTCCATGATCATTGAATACTAAGAGCTTAAATAAAAAGGAGTGCCATATGTAATATATGAATATGATACGATCTAACCCTACCTAATCAATCATGCATAGTTACCATGCCTTATTCACAGTATTCCAGTACAACCATCACTATTACTTAAGCTTCTATACCTAATATTGTAAACAATTATCACTAACACTAAGCTGGACTATGAATACCATATATACTAGAAGATGATGTATGTTCTGTACAAACTAGTCTGTACATGATTACCTGAATATATTACATAATTAATACAGAGTAATAGCAGTACAACTTAGCTTATGTGCTAGTTTCATATTACACATGATTAATAAGGGTAACCATTCTATTATGTTCAATGATTCCACCTATTGTATTCACGTAATCTCTAAGCTCATAATTAAAGTGGTAGTAAGCTAATGTAATACAAATGATTCCACTACTGGTTATGAAGGTTATACTTATCTAGTTTCCCTAATCAATATTGGCTAGTTATAAGCACAACATAAGCTCATAGAATAGAGTGTATTCAAAGCTTATATCAGTATAAGTAACATAGTGTTCAATATAGATATGTTTAATATGAAGAGTGAAAAGCCTATTCAAGCTTACATGGTCCGAATCCATGACCTGAACTATTCCCATAGATAACACGTGGTTAACAAATCCAATACAAATAAGAAACAAGCTTAAGTGTTAATAGTTAAGCATAGTGTAATAGAACTCCATAAGTAGTAGTATTATGCATAATCTACAGATATATGAAACTGTAATCATACTAGTCTTAAAGCTCATAATGAGTGAATATAAGATAGTAATACATTCCACTAGTACCTATTGAATAAGCTGTGTTAGACCCTTATCTAAGCTTATGGACCTATGACTACCTATCTAGACTAGTATAAGCACTAAGCTCATGAATAGTACCAGTAATCACCTTGTTTCCCGCTTTCATTACATCACTTGTATAAGATGAACAAGAGCCATTGATTAGTAGAGGTTAAATATTGTATGTAAACACATAGTTGTTATATAGTAGTGATTCTGTATTCACTGTTACTAGATTAGAGTATGATAATGATCCATATTAGTGTAGTTTGTTACGCTTTACTCTGTATTGGTAAGGTATATGCAAGGGTTCCACTTCGAACATGGATATCTTATATTAACTCTTACTATTATGTGTCAATAATTAGCATGAAGCTGAGTATGTAGATTAAGCATAAGGAGTGTCATTAAGTAACATGATGATAGTATGGTAACTCAACACAATAATATGGGTATCATTCTAGTCCCTATATGTTTTATATGAAATAAAAAAGTTGTTGTAATGAGGGAGGGGAAATAATGAAGATCAAACTTAAAATTTGATGCTCATAAGAATCCCAGAATTACAACAACTTTGTTATGCCCTAAGAAGAGACATCTTACATCTGGTAGAACTGATTGAGGGAGCTTGGTTTTAAATTCTAGAGATTCAGAGTATTTTTTATTGCTAGCAGTTAAAACAGAGTGCACTTGAAATAATTGTTGGGGATTTCCCTTGGCACCTTCAGCAAATAAATAATGCCTTTCAATCCAAATCTGAACAGAGCGTTCATGTTATTTAACGAACAATAATTGAAGGAGCTTGAACTCGATGGTGATTAATTGTAGAGAGTGAAAATCCATGCTGTTGAAGCAGATGAGCCATAGGCCCACTGTTTATGGATAAGAAGTGGAGATTGATGTTAAATTTCCTTTTTTGATGTGCTAATATCCAAAAAGGAGGATGGTATGTTGGAGAACCAGAGGCATAGGAAAATGATACATACTTCCAGATATCTATGCATTGACTCCAACCACCTTCCAATTAATGATTTGGTAATCAACACACTGGTAACAAGGGCATTGAAATTCAGTGAAAAGATATTCATAGACTAAACTAACCTTTAATAGAGAAACCTACCCACAACTAATAAAAAAATCAAAAGATAAATGTCTATTTATTAGTTACTCCCAACTCATTTATATCCTTTCCAATAAATGCATTAGGATATCTCCTTGAAGTGGCCCAAATGTAAGGGAACATTCAAGGAATTATTCTTCTTAGTGATGGTCATTTAATTAATCTTGATTTAATTGAGGATTCTCTTCTCACCTTGGATCTCACACGAAACTCTTTTAAAGGACACATGACATATGGAATTCTCTGTTAAAGTAGTTGGAGATGTGGTGAGTGAGGAAAAGGTATAAGCTCTTATCTTGGTTATGAAGATATCAATTTGGCTTTTCATAAATTTAAAATCTATTAATCCTAATTATATGATAAGATACTTTGTGTCTCTTTTGGTACCAATGTATCCCCTAAGATGTAGCAATGGGTTTTGAACAAGTTTGAAATCAAGCTTCTAAATTGTGAAGCCTACAACTTATCATTATCAGGTGGAATCACTACATGATTTCTATTCCTATTCTTTGTTCCTTTCTTCTAGTTGTAGGAAGATGAAAATAATTACAAAAAATTCTTGTGTGTGAAGAATGGAGGGAAGGAGATCTTCCTCTAGTTTTATAGGCATATGTACTTTTACTGAGGGAGGGAAAATGCCCTGGTTTGATTGATGTGTGAGCTTAGGGAGTAGTGTTGAAAATTAAATGGTCAGTGCAATGAGTGGTCACATATGGTGAATTATTGTTCAACATTTCATTTACAATGATACTCTTATAGGGGTTATTAAAGGTCCATTTGGAATCTATGATATAACCATTGGTGGTGTTTCTACCAGATATCTATGCATTGACTCCAATAGGATAATGATACATTGACTCCTGCTATTTGGAATACAGGAAAATGATACATACTACAGATATCTATGCATTGACTCCAACAGAGAAGTCCATGTGGAATCTATGATATAACCGTTGGTGGTGTTTCTACCAGATATCTATGCATTGAATCCAACAGGAAAATGATACATACTGCCAGATATCTATGCATTGACTCCAACAGGAAAATGATACATAGCGATGTGTTTTGAACAAGTTTGAAATCAAGCTTCTAAATTGTGAAGCCTACAACTTATCATTATCAGGTGGAATCACTACATGATTTTTATTCCTATTCTTTGTTCCTTTCTTCTAGTTGTAGGAATATGAAAATGATTACAAAAAATTCTTGTGTGGGAAGAATGGAGGGAAGGGGATCTTCCTCTAGTTTTATAGGCATCTGTACTTTTACTGAGGGAGGGAAAATGCCCTGGTTTGATTGATGTGTGAGCTTAGGGCGTAGTGTTGACAATTCAATGGTTTGTGCAATGAGTGGTCACATATGGTGAATTCTTGTTCAACATTTCATTTACAATGATACTCTTATAGGGGTTATTAAAGGTCCATTTGGAATCTATGATATAACCATTGGTGGTGTTTCTCAAGGTCTCTAGATCAACTATCCTTTAAAAAATTTGGCAGGCATGGTATAGTGTCCAATCACCTACGTTGGGACTTTGCAAGCCATAGAAATGGGTGGCATATAGCAATGAGATCTATTTATACCCTCCCATTGGACATGGAGCTATATGGTTTAATATATTTTTCTTGTAGGTAAGAAACTAATCACAAAAGATATTGTATGTGGGGGAATTTGTTTGACAAGGCAACGATCACTTTGTTACCATGGAGAGTATTAATTGATCTCAATTGGTACAACCTACTAACAATGTTCCTTTTCAAAAAATCTGCAAGATCATTTGGATTCTAGTTTGTTAAAGATGAGTTTGAGCACTCAACAATTTATTTTTTGCACTTGGAAATGGTCTTATGGGAAGCCCTTTACATATTAGAAAAATAAAGAACTTTTGTATGCTCTGTAACACTACTCACTATTTGTGGCAAGTACTCAACATGTCAGCGTTGTTTGCCAACATGGTGAGCCGACTTGACATTTTGGTCGAATCTCATTTAATTCTAAACAAACTTGGTTGGAATATTTGTAGCTGAACTGGCTTGTTCAGGAACAAACTAGTTCAAAGGGCTCGATGTCTTCTTGAACATTTAGGGTTAATCCATTTCAAATGGTGAACTTATTTTCTGTTTGTTACAGGTGTGCTTGCATCTTAATATAGAATCTAGGAAAATATTTGGGGGAATGATGTGGATATGCCAAATTGGTTGATTGCAACACGTAAGAGTTAGAGATATTATTATTTTTCATATTCTCCATTATATAGTTATGATGACTACCCCATCTGTGGATACCATTCCAAGCTTCACTGAAAATATATTTAGCCTCATCTAATCTACCTACTTTGCAGAAATTGTCTACTAGCAAGGTGTAAGTATAAAAATTTGGCTTACAACCCTTATAATTATACTCAAACACTATAGGGCCTCTTTAATGCACAAATTTTATGTGTTAGAAAGGTAAATTTAGAAATTATTCAGTTTTCATTTTGTGTTTTCAAGTTAGATATTGTTTTCAAGTTTTCAAATTTCTAATTGTATTGCAATGTGGCAGACTGATTAGGGCTGTATAGGAACAACCCTGAGACAAGATGATCGTGGAAAGGGGTCAACGGAAGAACATGCAAAGTGCCAGCATTTCTCTATCTTTAGGTATTTTAGTTATTTACATAATTGAAATAATATTAATTTTTTTTCAAATATGCAGACACCTAGCCATGGTATGCCCGATGATTCCCTCTACGAGGAAGAGATTTCTTCATCCCTATGTCCATTGTTGTTGCTGCGAAAAAAGGCGCGAAAAGAAAATTTGGAATTTGAGCGTTTGGTAGATGCTTCGCCTCAAACACATGAAATAGCAATGAGGATAATGGAACTTATGACCCAACTAGAAACATATAAGGTAATAATAAAAATTCAAAAGGATATTTTTTTTGTTCAGCATGAGATGAATTGTGATAGTTTGATTAACTAAACTAACAAAAAACTTCTTTTGTATGTAGCATTATCTGACACCTTCTGCACCCGGTGTTGGTGGTAGTGGGACACAAGGGCAAGAGATTGCCGAGCGACCCTCTCGTACACTTTCTATGCCTTTAGGTGGTAGCCAAGAAATGCACCCTGCCCAAGAAGACACCCAGCCAACCGCTGAACGTGTTGGCAGTGATGAGGCTGATATGGCCAACTATATTATTGCATTTCTTGGAGCTACACGTGTCAGCTCCACGGGGACCATTGATGGCACGTTGTTGGTGAACGATGAAGGTAGTCCCTATAAAGCACGTACAACTCCTATGTAAGTTTTAATATTTTAACTATTTCATGTACTCTATCTAAAACATATTTTATCATGATTTTTATTTTTAAATTAATGATAATATATTTTTTTAGTGTAGGAAACAATGAGTTCTATAGGTTTTTGGAGAGCAAGGCATTGATAATTTTTGGCCCAACCATATGCACAAGGTGGAATTCCTAGAATTCCAACCTAAAAAAAGAACTTCTAGATTATCTAGAAGCCCTTTTTGGGGTGGGCACATTTGACAGAACAACGGTGGCTCGAGTAGTTGGAAAATATTTGAAATATACTAGGGACACCTATAGGATGCAATTGCAATTTAAATCTAGATACGAGCATCCTCTCACAGTTCTAGAGAGTGAGTGGAGAGCACTCATCCATGATGGAAAAGAGAAAAGGGCAAAGAAAGAAGGAAAAATTCCAACTGGACCCGCAAGGTAAATTACAACTTTAATTCAATAGCTTTAATTTTCTCTATGTCTCAAATAAAAGTGTGCTACGTCATATCTGACTTCAATATTTTGATGATAGGTTTCCTGACACATCGAAGGCAACCAAAGCTAGGATTGAAAAAAAGGGCCATCACAAGCTAGGCCAGGGTGGCTACTTGAAATTAGCCGCAAGAATTGTAAGTAGCTAAACATCTTATAATTAATTGTATCACCTTCCAACGTTTTTGTAATCCCATAAAATAACATTAAAAATACACAATCATATGTAATGTAGGGTGATGAATTTGGAATGGAAACTACAGAGGAAGATAAAAATATCGATTTCCATTCTGGCCATGAAGCCGTAGTTGAATATCATAGAAGCTTGGGACATGTCCCAAGATCCAGAATGCCTGATAAGGTAAAACATTAGCCTTTCAATATGTTTGTTTTTGTCCATAAATTTAATGTCTAACAATTTTTTTTAAGTCAGGGGAGAAACACTTTCAACGAGCCAAATAACTCAGTTGTAGAGCAGTGCGTTGAGAGCGAAATATTTCCAGAAGAACATGTTCCTAACGTAAAACCTAATCATTGTAGTGGGGACCAGACCGACAATGCTACTATCAGTGAGGGCCATGACGATAATTAATTTCCACTTATAATTTTTTCTAATTATACCTTGATGGTTGTCCTTATAATTTTTTTTGTTTAAATGACAGAGAATGTTGTACTTGAGGATCTTACCACTAAAGAGGAAGACAGGGCAACGGTCCCAATGGTGACAACTGGTGCACTAGGTAAATGATCTCATTGCAATTTTTTTTATTAATATTACCAAGCTAGTTCAATGATATTTAAAAACTGACAATTAAAATTTAATATTATCTGTTTTTGTAGGTGATGCCCCGTCATTGCATGAGACCAGACATCATGACTACGCAACTAGGTCAGCTCTATAGGAAAGGCATGAAACAAGAGCAGAGCATGATGATGTTGATGATGTAGTTAGGAGCTTTAGAATTAGGAAGAATAAAAAGAAAATTTGATAATGTAAAATATTGTATTATTATAAGACAAATGTTACCATACTTGGAACGTTTTTTTGTGTTATATTAAAAACTCATTTATCATACTATTTTTATGTCAATCACTTTCAATGTTTTCTTGCGTACTTTTTATTGCATTTTTATTATTATTAGTTATTGAATATATTTTTTTTCTGTTCATGAAAGTAAAAAATGAAATATAGATTGGGTATTGGGGAATTGAGAGTGATGTGAGGGGGGGAGGGGAGGGGCCATAAGAGCTTCCACCTTCACGTGGTTGGCCCTATTTATTAGATAATAATTTATTGGAGTGATTTAATCTTGGAGAAAACCTCCCTCGATCCAACATAGCAACAAAAAAGTCATTGTTGACTTAGTTGCTACTCTTTCAGATTGTGGGAGGCTTGTTCCAAGTTCTGGCGACTCCAATAATTGTTCTTGAAACGAAGAGGAGCTTATTTAGGTATGTTTTGGCATTTTCAACATATGTTCTAACATTATCATAAGAATGCATCTTAGAGTAAAAAATACTACATAAATTCCTTGTATTTATTGTATAGATAATTATGGATTTTGAATGACTTGGAAGCATAGGTACAAATCCTCTTGCATCATGAGCAATACAACTTGTCAACCAAGGTCATGTCCAAGATATTTTTTCTTGTGCACTTGACCAGGTTTGTAGTGTCACATTTTGTAAGTTCCTTTACAGTTCATAATTCAATATTAAGTTTTTTCATTATTATTATTTAGTTTTTTATATGTGTTTTTTCATCTATTTGATTGTAAGCAACTATGCATGTTTCTTGTTGTTCACTATGATTTATCCATTTACCATTGCCAGGATGAATTTGACTTTATTGTCCAATTTCAACAAATCAAGCTGAAGGTTGTCCAATTGGAATTTATTTCTCTTTTCATATAATTCAATATGGATATGATAGAAGTGCTCCAAAACTTTCTCAGGGGTTTCATATTTATGATTGATTCCCTTTGAGCCAAAAAGATGCATGTTACTTGTACTGATTGTAGTAGTCAGTTTGAATTTCCTTAAAAGGCCCTCTTGAAGTGAAATATTCATATTCTCTTCAGACAATGACACCTCTAAATGGACCTTGGTATTAGTATTGTATTCCTTGTAGTCACTTATGAATGGTTCTTTAACCTTATCATTCCCAGTCATCAATGCTTCCAGCAATTCCTTGTAATCCTGAGTCCACTTGCGAACAGGAAACTCTATAATTTTTAATGTTGTCTCATTAATTTCCTCTATGATGCCATTGATCGTGTAAGACACACAATTATACTTTATAGTTGTTTGTTCAATTGTACCCTTAAAACCCTTGTACCAAGGTGCCAAGCCAATGGTGTATTTTCCAGTGCTCCGGGATGTTGAAATGTCCCTTAATCCTTGGCCAATCAATATATCATAATAAAGTGATAAAAATATATATATATCGTAGTATAGGCTTAGATCATATCTAGATCCATAAGCTTGTATAGTTTATATGAGGATAGTGTTTCCCTAATCTACATTATCTCATATTGGTATTTTATAAAAAGTACATTTTAGTGTTACTCTAGTGTATACTACAATGTCCATATTCATCATACAGGTTAAGGATAGAGTAATAGCATACAATATTCTACCTAATAAATCATCTTGTATTTCAATAGCTAATGTGGACGTAGTTGTAATGTAAGCTCAATACTGAGATATGCTTGTTCCTGCTCTAGCTCGATATCATTGAATACACTCTTTCTAGCTTTGATTAGTGAAAAGAGTTGGATTAGCTTAAGCTGAGTAATGTATTCACCCTTATCTCTCTTATATGATTCCCATGTATTAGTTACAATGATAACAGTTATATGGAAGTAAAAGTAGATTGGTATATATAAGGGACCATATTGTACCTATGATTCCCATCTTAAGCTTAGTAACTATCACTATATCACCTTACTTAAGTTAGTAGTAAACTCTATTGAATCTATAAGCTTATTTATTTCACTATGCTATTAGTACTAATGAATCAAGTCCATTGAATCAGTGACCAAGATTTTATTAATGTAACTACACGTAATGGAATAACACATATTCGTATAAACATGATATCCTTAAGACAAGTCTTAGATTACAGTGACCAGGAACTCCATATTCAAGCTAAGCTCCTTGTTATGACGTAATGATCTCTGTTTCCCTATTCATTTCATACCTTATTAACACTGACCAGAATCATATTAATAAGTACATAGCCTTACTAGCTCTATGCCAACATGTGTATCTTATAAATCTTAAGTAGAAACATAGTTTGATTGCTAATGTTTATATAATAGCTGATCTTGTATGATTGGTTAAGCTTAGAATTGATATGAGTGTACCATTACACAAGCCATAGTGAAAGATCTCTACCTGTATCATGACCATATGAAGTTTATCTCTGTAGCAGTCTATGTTTCCCTATTCAACACTCTCTAAGCTATATCTTAACCATATTCAAGCTATTACATAGATCAGTCTAAGCTTAGTAATTGATGTTGATGCTGATCCACCTAGATATTCTCTCCATGATTCATACTCAAGAATGGTATAGAAAGACAATACCCGTCACATTACCAACCCTCATTTGACTTCCGACTAGATCTTGTCCTACTCAAGGGGGAGGGTTCTCCCTAAGATAGGATTGCTAGGGTTTTAAAGGTTTTGAAGATAATTTCTAGATTTTTGTTCAAATGGTCCTATGGTTGATTGAAAGGCTTATATCAACTGAAATAACCTCAAGAAAGGTTCCCAAACACACACAATCAAGAAATTACATGGTGATTTCAAAGAATAAACCCCTACAAAATGGTTTAAAACACATTTAAAAGGAAAAAAGGTGATGGACAATTGAGGATCAATGTGTTAGTTTGCCAATATTTTTTTTTTGCATATGGAGTTTCAAGATTAAAACAGTTGTAGAGAAATTAGAATGGATTTAGGTTCAAAGACTAAGGGAGACATTACTTGTATATGTTAGAGGTTTGACCTAGACGTTCTACAGTCTTCAAGGATGGTTAAGGGAGGGAGATTTCACATAATTTGTGACTGCATGGGTGCCTTGTGCACGTTCATGTGGCCTATTTGTTGTTTTCTCCCTTGTGCCTTCATTCAGTCAGGCATGTCGTGTTGTTTCATTTGAGGGTGCCCGCCCAAACCTGTTCGGGTCGGGTCGTTTCGGTTGAGGGCGCCCACCCAAATGCGTTTGGGCATGGTTCTTAAAGCCACACAACTAGTAAAATTGACTATATGTCTTGTTGCTACATATGCACATATTGACATTAAAGAGAGATTTCAGTTCATGAGCATGTGGCATGGGAACAAAAACTATGTTAATTAACCCTATGCATACAATGTTTATTGTTTGCATATCAGATTGTGTGGGGGTAGATAACTCGTAGCCATATCACATAGGCCCCATTCACTTACAAAGGTTCCCCAAACTCTGCCCCCAATTTGGTTGATCTTGCTCAGCTTGAAAATTTTGAATTTTCATTGTTGATTGATTTTCCTCTCTCTTGAATGCAAAAGGAAGATGAATTTCATCTTTTTCCTCCATAATTTCCACATTCGACATCTATTTTAGCTATTCATCTATGCTCATCTGGAATCACCACAAGTTTTACTTTTTTTTGCAATGGATTCTTGATGTTGATCTCGACGAGATTTTTCCTCCTCAAAAAACATATCCTGGTTGTAAGCATGGTTGTGGTATGTTGATATTAAGATGAAAACTACAACTTGTAGCCCTTGATATGCTAGGGGTTACCTTGATATTAACGGTGGTGTATTCATACTCCTTCTGAATAACCAATAAAGGGTCAAGGAAATTGATCAATATGTTGTCAAGTTTTATCTTATCCATCTCTGAGGCAAGCTGCTTTTTGGCTAACTCCACTGCTTTTGATCTCAATTTTGCCAATTGCTTCCTTCTCTCATATGATACATGAGCCTTTTCCTTTCTCTTCCCTTCTAATTCCGTAATAGTGTCATAGTGATGCCAACCAACTTCTTTGGAAAGCCTTCCTAACAGAAAATACTTGTGACCTGGCTGAAGCCTCAACACTTTTAGAGCATATGGAATGACCATTCTCTTCTTCTAGTCATATGGTGGGGGAACCCCTTAAAAATCCCTTAGCCTAGAAAGTACTGCAACACCACGCTTGGTTTTTTGTGGAATCATTCCTCTAATTGTCCATCAGTCAAATCCTTCTCTTACTTTATTGTCATTTGCCCATAGCTAACCAATGAGAGAACAAGAACACCTATGTCTATAAAAGCACCTATAAATTCTCTTAATTTATTGTCATTTGCCCATAACTAACCAATGAGAACACAAGAATACCTATTTATATAAAATCACCTATAATACTTTTGTGGGTTTCACTAATATCCTTTTAGTTAGTGTATGCACAGTAGCCTAGATCCTAAAGTGATTCCCGTACAATGATAATCCACTAGGTGTATTTGTTCTTAAAAAAATACGCATGGGTAGATGTCCCATTTATGGCCAAGTTCCACCAAAATGGTTCCCCCTACCTACCTAGTAACTACATTACATTTATTTCATGACAAGACTACCCTACAACCCACCAAATTTCTATCATATCCTTGATGTCGACAACAATTTTTTGTTCAAGATATAGCTAAGTTGGAACAAACTTAGATCTAGAGCTTAGGATATTTTTCCACCTCTAATGTTTATAAACCAATAGATGTAAAATTTCTAAAGCATGTGAAAGCCATTTAAGTATCACCTTTCCTATATTGAATTCATCTTAAAAATCATGGAAAATTTCCATAGATGAGTTATCCTTATTAAACCAAAAATTTCAATGAAAATAATCATTCATACCATAACATTACTACTTCCCTTTTAACCACATAAAAATTATTTTTAAGTTTAGATAATTCATCTTTAATATCACATAATAAGATTAAAAAATCAACCAAAATCCCTAGTTTATGAAATAAAAATTCAACAATTGTATATAATTAATAATTTAAATAAATGTCTTAGATCTAACCTCATTAATAATTATTTATAATCAACAATACCACTTATTTACCCAAACCCCTTATTAACCCCAAGAAAAGTCTCACACATTTTATTTAATGGAATTTGGGTGGCCTTAAAAAACACATGTATTTCATTTCAAAATGTCAAAAATTTTCAAATATCAAAAGTTTTAATTTCCCTCATTCATTTCCCTCTGGTTGCATGGTTTGTCCAGGGAAGGAGGGAGGATGCGGCCATACTGTCGCCGGTTTTCATGAAGGATGCAACCATACTATTGCAGGTTTGGAGGAAGGATGTGACCATACTGTCACAGGTTTGGAGGAAGGATGCGGTAAGTAAAGATATTGATCCTGAGTGCCTATTGCAGGTCTGCTCTAATACATTTGGTTGAATTCCGGTGATTTATTTCCTTCTACAGAAAGAATATGCTCTGATACATCGGATCCCAATTGCCTTTGGTTCGATGATCAACAACAATGATCATAATAGTATTGTGCCTTGTATACAAACATCAATACCTGCCCTGTGGATTCAGAGGCCCTTCATTCAGCCCTAGAGCAGTGGGATTTGGAGAAGTAAAAGTCAAGGAAAAGTGGTGAACTCTGAAGAACATGCCGTCAAATGCCCCAGACAAGGTAATACATGTATTCATTCAATAGTTCCACTGAAATATTTATTGCTGTAATGGATTTCCCTAAATATGCAGTGATTTTCGTTAAGTTTCTGTGTTTATCCAATGATAATGCAATGCCCTTTAGGTTTCTTTGGTTATTTGTTTGCCCATTTGGTTTTTTTACTTTCTACTTCTGCCCATTTGGTTATGGCGCATTTTATTAGCAATGAGAATTTTTGGTTGTCTTCTGTGGCAATGGCTATTTGGTTTCTATATGTTTTGGTTTGCTGATATGCCCATTTGGTTATTTTGTCTATGTTATTCTAAGAAGTTCTTGTTTGCATCCGCAACAATGGTTGTTTGGTTTCTCTTTGTTTTAGTTTGCTGATATGCCCATTTGGTTAATCTTTCACATGTAACTGAGAAGTTTTGGTTTGCATCGTGCAACAACGTGAATTTGGTTTCAATGTGTTTACGTTAGCTGATATGCTCATTTGGTTACTTTTCCCTTATATTTGCGAGAAGTTTTAGTTTTCATATGTAGCAATGGCTATTTGGTTTTGATGTGTTTTAATTAAACCATAGGGTTTTGATGTTTTTTTTTCGGCATTTTCTCCAATGGCCTTTTGGGTTTTGATGTCTTTTCAGCTCTGGAGTGTCTGGTTTCCCTAATGGAGAACATGGAGTTGGTCCCAGCACCTGATACTTCTTCCTCGAATGATTTTATGGTTATTCCTGGAAGATTACAGAGATGAAATAAAGCAGCTTCCAAGAAGGATACTGTTCTTCCGAGATGGTGTGAGTGAAGGGAAGTTTTACAAAGTACTCGAAGAGGAACTAAGAGCTCTGAAGGCTGCTTGTAAAAGGTTTGAGAATTAAAATCCCACCATTACCTTTGCTATGGTATAGAAGCGACATCATATGAGATTGTTCCATTTTGACGGGCTAGCTACGGAGCCAGTTAATTCATATGCTGGTGGGCAAGTTCACCATTCCGCCTCTCGAAATGCCCCACCTACTGGGAAGTGATCATCTTCATCTTCTGATGCACATGAAAATATTCCTCTAGGAACTGTAGTGGATACTCTAATCACACATCCAAGAGAATTTAGTTTTTACTTGTGTAGCCATTCAAGAATCAAGGGCACAAGCAGACCAACCCATTATCATGTGTTGTGGGATGAAAATCATTTTCTATCTGATGAGATACAACAGCTTATCAACAATCTCTGCTACACCTTTGTCTAGTGCACAAAGCCAGTCTCTTTGGTGCCTCCTGCATATTATGCTCATCTTGCAGCATATCGAGCTTATCTACATTTGGATAAGTTTGGGAGCATTTCCGAGACATCTTCTAGCAGATCAACTAGTGCTTCCGAGGCATATTCTAATAGAAGTGGGCATTTCAAACTTTGTCCTTCAGTAGAACCTCCACCTCTTCCCAAGCTCAATGAAAATGTCAAGAAATTAATATTTTACTGTTGAAAGAAGACTGGGATATTTGTGAACAAAATTGAATAGCCTAAACACGGGTGAAAGCATACATAATTTTTGTAAGCTTAGTGAGATCTGAAAAGTTTTTGTAGGCTTTTATTATAGTATGTTACCATTCCTCATTTTTGTCTCAATACTCTGAAGGTCCTGGAAATGCGACAGAGTCCATATATATATACAATGCAATTCCAGGATAGTTTGAGATAAAGAAAAGTATTACCTTCAGGCTTGAGCTTCGGTGATTCTCCCTTTTGCACCTTCTGATTCCAAGTGCCATTGTAATCCTCAGTTGATTTACATTTTCAGGCATAGATTATTTTTTCCTACACATTTTGTAACAGAATCCTTCACATAAATAATAATAATTTTCCTTCGATGATTCCACGCTTCTTTGTCAGTGCTTATTTGAAAATTTTCCTTATTTGTTATGTTATGATGGTGGAAAATTTGGTTTCATATTATACTGATTATTATCTATCAGTGTTGTTGTTGTCTACACCATTGCTACTTTTAATTGAGGCATCATTTTGTCAACCTTAGCTTTTATGTTGTTCGAAACCTTATGGTTTATGATTAACTTTGCATTTTATCTTCCTGCAGGTTGAAATTAGGTCATAATCTTTGCAAAGTTATCATCCTACATGTTTCTTTAGGTATAAGGCTTCTTATTCTCTTGATTCCTTCATGAATAACAACCATAAATAAAATTTGTAGTTAGGGTTACTTCACAATAACATTTGCTGGCCATGTCATTCCTGATCCTTTTACAACCACGATTCCTATTTCCTTTCCCTAGTACTGTCTTCATACGTAAACCATGTGTTCCTTATTTCAATGGATGCCATAATCTTGTTATCATGGGATACCGTTATTGGTTTAATTTAATGCAACACTTAGGGCACTTAGAATGGTTTTAGTGCCTGTCTGCATTGCCCATTGGACGTTTTCTTATTTGAAGATCAATGAGATTGTTTTATTCCTGGCAATAGTGGACATAATTTTCCATAAATATTGTCCTTGATTACATAAACAGTCAGTAATTCAATCATAATAAATACATCCTTTTAATTGTTCTTGCATAAGATTGCTGGTGAGAAAGCAACAAGATTTTATATCACGTGGAGATTCTTAGGTTGTTCAACCTAAATCATGAACCAGATATAACCCAAAATCAATAACTATCAACTAATATTAGAATGGAAACTTTTGCAGCCGGACATATTGTCATTGAATTTCTGGTTTTTATTGCATGGAATGTTTTGAGTGAATAAGATAAGATAAACATTTTAAGCCTAAAGGTGTAGGAGAGGTCAGGGCTACTCAGAAAACATGAAGTACACTAAATTAAGTGGCACATGAGTAATGCATGAAATATCATGATCAAGTAATGTCAGGAAGGACAAAGAGAAGGAGCAGGGCTACATCACTAAGAAGTGACTGATGCAAAGTCTAACAATGTCAGAATTTTTGATCAGCGGTTGTTATTGATGTCAACCCAAGCAGCACCAGGGGCTAACCCAATATTGCATGGGAATTTTGACCTACCAAATTAATAAATTCTGGGTCAATAAATATTTTTATGGTTTCTACTTGTTGAGATGTTTCCGTTGATATATGGCACGCCATGTAATTCTTCACGGTTTGAGAGATATTCATGTTTGAATTTTGTACCCCCAGTTAGTGGGCTAAAACCCCATGGGGTTGGGGCATGGGTCATTGAAAAGTCATAATTAAATTTTTTTTAAGCTCCTAAAATCCCTCCCACGTTCACTTGTTGAAGCCCCTCTCAACTTAACCATTTATATAAATTGTGATCCTCATTTCCTCCTTATGCAAGGGATTCGATCATCTGAATAGGTCATCGTGGAATTTTCGCTCTAAATTTTTTTATACAAAGGTTAAGAAGCTGAAATTTTTATGAGGTGAAGCCAAAATCCTGAGGAAGCTGTAGTAAAAATTTCAGATCAAGGTGCACAATATTTTTGGAGATATGATCTGTGGAAGTCAGGGTTTTTTGCAGGATCTTGAAATTCATCTCAAAGAAGTGACATTGGTAAAATCGTCATAAATCTCTATCTGAGTATCGGATTGGAATTCAGTAAAAAGCGATAGATAGTGCACAATCTTTAATTTTCACTCTATAATTTTTAGAGCCAAATGAAGAAACAGTGACACGTGGCATGCTGTACAAGTGTGCTCTGTTGAAACAATCCATAATTAGGGCATTGTGAGAGATTGGGTATAATTCTCTCTTGAGGAATCCAAATTGGGTCAGACCTGTGGCATTGGAAAGAAAACTCACAGGACTAATATAGGACCTAAAATCAGATATTGAGGATCTGAAATAATAGAGATACACCAGATTCAATATCGGGCTCCTAGAAGGAAAGAAAAAGCTAGATTATGTGTTGTCAAGGATTGCAAAGGACCAGAATTTCTATGGCAGAAAAGCAAAGCAAGGTGCAGAAGAGGGTAGCATGACAAGAGCAGCAACCAAGGTGCATAACAATAGCAAGAAGTTCATCATATGAAGTCTTCAAGTGGGCAGCACTGCATACAATCATTGTAAAGGTATCATTGTACTTAGTCATTGTAAATACATTATTGTACAAATTGTACTAGTATCTTTCTGCCAAGGGTTGAAGAGGCAGTGTTGGGAGGTCTAGGATCATCATTAGGTGTTTGTGTAAAAGTTGGGGTTATGGTATAGTATATCTTCTTCTTCTACATCATTCTATATCATTGTAAAGTGGACCATTTTCTCTGGTACGAGAGTCCATTCTTCTTTTATTCTTCTATAGGGTGGTAGGGTGGTGCTAGGGTGAGTTGTAGCTCATTGGGTGTTGGGGCATCTGTTCAGTTAACTACTGAAGAATCTTGGGTGTTGGAGCATCCATCTAGTGGGACCTGGAGAAGAATGCTTTTCTAGATTCTAGGAAGTTGGAGCTTTATTTTCAATTGGAGTTGAATATTAAAGAATTATTAGAAAAGCATTAGGTGGTTTTTGTCCCGGAGTGGGTTTCCACCTTAAAAACTGTGTGCATTTGTGTTCTTCTTGTTTGCTACTATCATTGTACAAACACTAATAATAATTGAAGATTAACTAATGCTCTAATTGAAAGGAATATTGATTCACCTCCCCCCCCCCCTCCCAGTATTTCCAACAAGAATTTGGATAGGTCTTAGGGGGATGGGTTGTGAGCTCTTAGGAAAAGGTTGGAAATTCACCGATACTCCCTTCACACTCAAGGCTTCCCAAAAAAAGGTTGGTGATGGAACATGGCTGGGTGGTACTCGGTATGGGATGGGTGTGGTGCTGAGGTCTCAAATCACTGGGATGAATGTTGGCCCAATGGGGTCATAGCTGAGGTCTGTGATGTGGTGTCATGTCGGAAAAACTGGTTGTTAGTTTAGAGCAGATGTAAATCTCACAGATCTAGACGCTGATGCTGCATGGGATCCTGCTTACCTCTTACAGTCCTTTGCCATCAAGAGGAAACATTTTGAAGTGCAAAATTTACAAATGGAATTTCAATTTGAATATTCCACTATAACCCTATTATATAATTAATCTTTTGTCATCATTTGAAGCTATGTTATCTACTCATTTTTATTTTCCCTGATGGGTGAAGTGTTTCATTCCAAACATATTGGCCCAAAAAAAATTTGTGCAGTAAAAACCAGAAATTCAATGACTATAACCTAAACTAAGTTGTCAACAATGCATCTATGAGGCATACGAGGGATAAAAAATATTGAGTATTTTGCTATTTTAACTTTTTCTTAGGTAGAACAATGTCTACAGGGCCTTTCTGAAAAAGCCTAAAGTTTGCATGGGATGGATGAAATAAATGAGATTCAAGGCTATCTAGCTAGTTTTCATTAGAATCAATAAAGGCATGCCTAGAAAACAAGAGGCTTTGTTTAGTTGGTGACAATACTACACTAGAGATGCCACCATAGTGATGGGATGGGTGTTGACGGTGCTCAATGGAAATGTCAGGCTAGGACTGTCATTTTATAAGAATTTGACTATGGGGATTGAAAATTCATAACCTGCTGGTCTGGACCTACCAAACCACAACAAGAACATGGGTGTGTTGGGAGCATGGATTCATGTTTGAGCCCCAAGTTTTTCCAGCCCAAATTCAAACAAAACAAAAATGTACAAGATCCATTGGCCTAAGTTAATCTCACAAGATCAACACAGATTACCTGGATTAGTTAGACCTGCTACTGATAAGCTTGTAGGCCTTTTGGAATGTGGCTGAGTACTACACAAAGCTTTGTTACAATTCCATAGAATTTGGATTTCATAATAGTGATTTGTGGGATGCGCTAATGCCATCTTTGGGGAGCTCTATCATCTCATAGAATGAGCACGGAATGCCTTCAGTAATTTAACATGTTTCTTACAAACATATTGGCCTATTTGACAATACCCAATGTAAACTCTAAAGTCAATATTTAACACATTGCTTACAGTCCTATTGGCTTATTTGACAGTACTCAACATCGACACCAGAGTCAATCTTCATAAAGCAACTGGGTTTAAGCACTAGTAAAATTTAAGAAGCATATATTGCATTTTTCTGCAAAATACTAGGCAAAATACTTGTAAGGATGGTATTAGCCTCTGCCTTAACAGATTGCATCCAAGTTTATTGATCACTTCAAAACAAGTTTGGGTTTGCATAAAAATTTGCATGAAATGTTAATTTTTCGAGTCGATTTCAGGTAGCATTCAGGCATTTTAACTATACTCTCATATCCATTTGTGGTTGTAGTTTGCTGAATTTCATTTAAAAATAGTGAAATTGATGTTAAAGTGTTGACATTGTCACTTAACAGCTTATAGCCCTATACACACCATGGTTGTTGTGGGCCTTCCAAACCTAGCCTGAATTTGGGCCCTTAACAAGTTTAGAGTAATATTTGAATCCTTAATGCTATAAGAGTTTAATGAAATGCATACACTTCTGGATTCAACCAATAAACTACAAGATTAATTATATCACATTTACTTTTAACTACAGTTTTTAGTCTCCATTAACAGTTATGGATTTATGTAATGTACATTGTAGACAGGGTAAAACGGTCAAACATATATTTGTAGAGATGAAATTCGTTAGCATGTTTCTTGTGATAGGTAAATTGATCGATTTTGGGCTTAAACTGGTATCACAAACAAGAAACAGGTCATATGAGTAGATCAAATTATAGAGTATATTGGTGATGTGGAAAATCGAGTAGGCAAGAGGGACGTTTATTTTTTTTAAATATTTTTTAATTTTTGTCGGAAGAGCGACGTTTAATTTTCCGTTGGAAGAGCGATGTTTATTTTATTTTTAATAATTTTTTAATTTTCTTCGGAGAGTGACGTTTTATTTTTCGTTGGAAGAGCGACATTTTCGTAGATCGACGTCTAGGTTTTGTCTGAAGAGCGACGTGTAATTTTCGTCGGAAGAGCGATGTTTTTTTTCGTCAGAAGTGAGACATTTTGTTTTCGTCAGAAGAGCGACATTGTGTTTTTGTTGGAAGAGTGACGGTTTTGATAACGTCGAAATAGAAATGACGTTCTGGAAACGTCAGAAATAGTGTCACTCTTTTGACACTTTATTGAAATGTCGGAATTGTGACGTAATGGCTAACCAAGTTTTGCCTCGACTCAAACTGTCGCTCTTGTGACGCTTATGTGTCATAATAGCAGTGAATTGGCTGTCAGAAATTGGGCCAAATGTGCTAGTGAGGTGCACTCAAACCAAGGAACCCAAGAATGTTTCCCCATCCAGGTTGTAACAATCCTCCCAATGTTGCATGAACAATCCCCTCTAGTTGAAGAAGTAAGTTCCACCATAAAACACCCTCTCCACGCCTTCCAAGTTGGCGAAGATAACTATGAAAAAATCCTAGGATCCCAGCTTCAACTGTATGTGGCCTTTCAGTAGCCATTTGTGTTGAATCCATTTAACCAGATCTTGCTTTTTTGGCTAGACTCTTATAATTTTGCATATCATTGCATGGTCCTTCACATGTTTCTTGTATTCTTCCAGTTTGTTGTAGGGAATGAAAAAGTGAGGCTTCTTTGAAGCCCTTGGCATGCATTGGCAACACATGAGATTCTTCCATTGGGCACCTAGGACAAGAGTGTCTTTCATGTGGCTGTTCTGAGTGTTTGTAGCATGCACTTGATGTGACCTTGTTTCGACACTGACCTCGTTTCAGTAGTAGGGGATCCGCCCCCCCCCCCCCTCCTGTGGGTTTTCTCATCTCTGCCGTCAGCACATCAGTCTGTGATAGAGCTGACAGACAAGCTGAATGACTAGCCGCAAGAAGGTACAAGATTCTCAGGTCGCACATAACCCTAAGAAACCCTAATAGAGCTCATCTTCAATACACATTTTTACTGGTAGGAATTTTGGTGGTGATTTATTTCTATGCTAGTTACTGGGTATGTTTGTATTGATAAATTAAGGCATGGTAACTTGTGTTGGATTGATAGTTGTAAAATCCCTTGATTGATGAATGATATACGTAGAAGTAATCTTAAAAATATGCCTCTTACGATGAAACTGTGATGTATGGTCTTGTACAATAAAATGCATAATCTTATTGGAGATGGATTTTCATATAATTTAATGTGTATATATCCATTGATAGGAGAATAGAAGGATTATACAACTATGTTTTATCCTTGAATTGAAGTATGAATTTTAGAAGGTTTTACCTTAAATGGAGACCTTAAAAAGAGTTGTTAAGCCCCTATTTGTGGCAGTTCATAATCCTCCTATTAAGGAGTGATGGGGACCCTATTTTCCTGATGTGTTAATCTAGAATGTTGGATTTTTTTCTTGTAATATTTTAGATTTGATGTCTTTGAGTTTTGTATCCACAAATAAGTTTGAAAATATCACTACAATTGTGGTGAATTTGTGTACTTTGTGTATGGCCTTGTTTCGTTCCTTTTGAGAAGATTCCTAGTCAAGGGCATAATTTTTGGATGCCTATAAATATTGATTGAAATTTATATGTATTTAGAGGGTTATTGAATAGATTATTTCCTTGTTATAATCTTTTAAAGTCCTTGGATAGGTTGAGAAATTCCCTTTAAAACCTTGATTTTTATTTAGGAAAATTCAGGGTTTGAATTGAAAATTTGGGGATTTACATTTTCCCCAAACTTGCTCACATGAATTAGTGGTAGGATATGATTGGGAGGTATCTTCTATATGGATCAAGGTTACATATCGACATTGGCCTCATGGTGTTGGAATTGATGTCAACCGAAGATGTCTACCCGAGAGTCATCCATAAAGTCAATTGTGTTGGCATTGATGTCAACAAGTTTGGAGATTTTTTCATGATGATCAGAGGCTTGATGATGTGTTACTAAGGTGTTCCTTATGTTTTCATAGGATCTACGGGTGTTGGAGAAGCATTGAGGATAAATAGAAAATTTTGGGGCAGAGAGGAAGTGATTTACATGAGTTAGGGCATCTTCTCTGGGAGACAGTTATGCACAAAGTGAAGATAAAAAAATATTTGATGGGATGCCTATGTTATCCAAGAAAATTCATCTCTGGTAGCCAATTTAATCCTCACGATGATTATCATAGGTGAAAATTTCCAATTTGTGCGTGCACATGATTTACCATGAGCATTTCCCAAGGTATTTTCCCACGGTTTTTTATGGTTTAGAGTCGAATTCAGTTGATCCACACTCTAGAAGGTGATAAAGTTAAATATAACAAGGATTATTTATTTGTATTGATTTCATATTTATTCATTGATAAAACTCAAAAGTGTGTAGTTGAAGGGGTTATACTGAGAGAGAATGTGAACTACAATATTGCATATAAAGTGCAAACCAGAGATCATATTTGGAGCAATATTACAAACATATTGAGAGTGCATATGGAGAGTAAATTATTATAACTTGTATGAAGATGCTAGAATTAGGTTGTTTTTGATATGGAGAACATAATAATTCTATAGCTATTGGAGTTGCAGATCAAATATTATATTTCTAACAGTGTGCTGTAGGAATGATTAATTGAGCATGTCATGTATTGTTATAGAAATGATATGCTACATACATTGCTTGTTGTTGTTGTTGTATATATTTATAAATTATACCATGGAAATATTTTTATGCTACCATTATCTTCTATAGATGATGTGGGCTGATGTATTGGTTGAGTTTGAATTTTAGATATTAATTGTGTTAGAGAGAATTATGTTGTAGATTTGGTATTAAGATGTTGATGAGTTTATTCTCTGTATGGCTCTAGTGTGAAAATGGGATGAAATGAGGCCCCTAATTTTGCATGACTTTGTAGAGTGGATCCAATATGAAATAGTGTGAAAGGAGGTCCATGAGAAGAGCTTGAAGGTTGAGACATTCAGTGAGGCAAGCAATGGATTTCATATTCAGGATGTAGCAACATCATAGTAGTGGTCTGAGAACTTGGGAGTGGTGGCTGGAAATACATGGGTATTGGGGCATCATTTAGGTTGTGGCTTTCAAAGTCATGGGAGTGATGACTTCTAATAGTAGATGGTGACCTGAAAATTTCATATAGATAGTAGCCTGGAGCAAGTAGTGGCTCATGTGATTGGAAAGTTGTGGCTTGCACACTAGTGATGGCCAATGATCATATGCAAAAGAATGATTTTAATTAATATAAGAATAACAAAGAAGAACATCTAATGGTAGTTTCTCCCTTTTTGTTTCCACCTAACATTTGGTGTCTCTATGTGTGGATATGTGCTTTTATGTGTCATTGCTCATGGTTATTTGCTAATGTTATAGTTGCTCATGTGGTTTACTTGTTTATGTTTAGATATGCTCTTATACTATGTTGTTAATGAATGAATGAATCAAGGTTTGTGAAAAGAAGGAAAAAATTAATAAAAATTGATTACAAGGCACAATACTGATTCACCCCTCACCCCCCTCTCTTAGTATTTTTCATGCTTCCAATATTCAATGGAGCATTCATATAAATAATTTTTTGGTCCAATTGCTAGTGGCATGTTGGAATAAATCCTTAGAAAAATCATAGTGGATATGTTATTGGAGGATATTATCAACATGTATTGTTTTAACTGATACCTCAATTCAAAGCCATATTTGTTGCATGTGCTAGTGGCATAGTGGCCTAAAAATTTTCTCCATTGTATTGGAGTTAAGACATTGGGAAAATCAATTGATTTTATAATGGTTGATAGATAGGGTTCCATTTTTACTAATGGATGGCTAGATATTTAGCCCATTTTTGTTTCAAATTTTATATATCCCTCTAGTAGTATAACAAATGCATTGCCCCTTTCTCATAATATTTATCTAGGTTTTCCTATTTAACAAGTTGTGCCCTTAGAAAAAAGAAACTATCATTGCTAGTTTGGGTTTCTACTTCCTAGACAAAAGGCCCAAATTCTTTTATTTGAATTTCCTCATCATCATGCCATATAGCTACCTCTTGAGGCTATATATATATATATATATTTTTAAATCCTTGTAAGTGACATGTGGGGGAGTTGTAAATCCCTCATCTTCTTCTAGATATTTAGTCATTTGGGCTAGGTGCTCCAAGTGCTTCACGATATTATCTACCTTAACCATTCCTTTTGAAAACTATGGCGACTTAACAATTTGTGTGCCCCATTTGCCTTCATCCTCTAATTCAAAGGGAAAAAATTCAATTACCTTTGTTGCAACCATTATATTCTCTTCTAGTTTTTATGTCACAAAAGAGGTATATTTTCTTCCTCGCCTTTTGCTAGTTTTGGTGTCACAATAGAGGCTTCTTATTTTTCCTCACTCTTTCTTGGTTCTTGTGTTGCAATAGAAATTTCTTCTTGGTTCTTATCCTTCTACATGTTCTTATGCTATAGCATACGTATTTTCTTCTTCCTCCCCTTCTTCTATTTCTGGTGTTTTTTATAACCTTATCTACCACTCCACTACAACGAGAGAGACCCAAGTTCAACTTACCTCAGTTGTTGGATATAATGCATCCCATTTCACCTTTGATTTTACTTATATGGGTCTTCCATAAAATTTGTTAGATGTCACAGGGCTAAAATTACATAATTCAATAAATTTTCATAATTATTTTGTCACAATTTTATAATTATGAAATAAAAATTATTTCATGATTGAGAAGAAGGTTCCTACTGAGTTGGAAAAATCTCATAAACATGGAACTTGTTCATGAATTGTAATTGTTTGATTCACATGCCATCAAGCCTTTCCACGACTTGTATCCACCCAATTCACATGTTATCAATCCTAAGTTTTCTTAGAACTAGGTGTCTAGATACATCCTCATGAATATTGGAAAGGACTATATAATGATATCCTCTCAAGAGAAGACGAGGTGATAGAGAGTATTTCTTAGTTATGCCAGTGGATCTCTACCATCAATTCCTTTACATTTGATATGATACATAGAAACCTTACATTGAGTCAATGAAGGAGTCATATTAAGGATTGATACGCCAAGGTATAATCCGTATCTCCCATTCTAATTAATAAAAGCACTTATGAATTCTCCCTCATATGTTTTATGTATTTTCATATATATGTAGATTTTATTATTTTTTGTACGTGCTGATATGCCCTTTGGGAGAGAAAAAACATTGTTTTTTTCACTGTGCTTGTGTGTAGGGGCCTGGATCGAGGAGTTAGAGAGGATATTAAAGAGGAAGTAGGATATCCAAAGTTGTCTTCAATATCCACAATATTCACCAACATGTGAGGGATTAGGTATGCATCCTTTGTCTCACTAGATAAGATATTTGGTATGTACATGCTTTTAATCTTAAGAGTTCATGTACACTATGCCACACACCGTTTGACAGATCTAATGTCAAGATCCATGGAGAAATAAATCCTTAAATCCTAAGAATTTGTTTAGGTAACAAAACTAGAAAATCCTTTGGGAAGTATATCCCCTGTTTTTTGTTTCTCTTTCCAGAGTATTGAATTTTGAATTCTACCTATTCTTGAGTCTTTCTCTATCTATTTCGACCTTTTCTAGGCTAGTTATAGGATGAAATTTATTTATATTATTTATAGATATGAGTTTGATTTTATTTCATATCTCAACCTTGGGTGTTGGTCACCCCTTATTATCCATTTACAAAATGACCTCAAGGTTTGGTCACTTGGTAGGTATTCTCCTTGTAGAAACTGGTTCTTGGTTTCCCATTGTATGGGAGTGACTGCCTATAAAGATTTATTTTTTGGTAGGGTTTCCTTCAACCCATACTATAAGGGTTCTAGATATTTCATTATATGTCTATAGTTAATAAGATCTTCTTGTGACATGGTCAAATTGGATTTGTATTAGTCTGATCGATTTACTTGTTTGTGATTTTGGTTTCGTTTGTCAAGGTTGCATCATTTAATTAATTGATTTTGATATTTATTATTTTTTATTTTGATTTTGTGAAATTGTAAGCTTGATATGAGTGGTGAAGTGTGTTAAATTATTTCCACAACTAGTTCTATGTGTTGTATGTTGTGCCGGGCGCAGCGGGGGATTATAAGGGGGTTGTATCCCCCCTGCACGGGGTCCAAGGTAGTGCCCCAAGGTTTTTTTATTTATGTGGACACAATAATAGCTGCGTGGACCCAAGAATGGGGGGCATACCCAAATATGGTGGGCAAAATTACCCATGGTTTTGTGCATGAGTTTGCAAATGGTTTTTGGCATGATGGTTTTGTTCCCATGGTATTTTGTAGATCCAGTAAAGGGAACTACAATTATGTTCTAATCCAGGGTTAATGGATTGGGGTTTATGAATGTTTCATCATGTATATATACGTATTGTAAAATTGAAAGGAATATAATGATAAATCAATTTTGTAGTCATTAGGGGAATTTCGAGGCCTAAAATGGGCCTCCTAAGAAAAATGTACAACAAAAATAAAATTTATAAGAACCAATAGGATTCAAGATGATGATGTCAACCATGGGGGATGATTCACCATTTTTTAAGTTAAAGGGTAAAAGTATTAAAAAATAATAAAATAATAAAACTATTTTTTCAACTCGTATTTTCAACCTATCTCCCAAAGTTTTTACTCACATTTTGAGTGGGATTACTCGTTGGTTTAATTCCTCATCCAAGGAGTACCCATGTTGCATACTTTCGATGGACTCTGCTACACGAAAAAAGAGAAATACATAAAAAAGCGTGATTAAATCACGTTTTTCATGTATTTCTCATTTTTCGTGTAGTAGGACCCATCGAAAGTATGAAACATGGGTACTCCTTGGATGAGGAATTAAATTTTTCATCCAACGAGTACTCCCACTCGAAATTTGAGTAAAAACTTTGGGAGATAAGTTGAAAAAGTAGTTTTTTCATTTTTCCCTCTAAAATTTGATGATGTCATCAAATATTATTTGATTTTTTCCACTATTATTTTATAATTTCTTTAGGAGGCCCATTTTAGACCTCAAAATTCCCCTAATGCCCGATTTTGGGATCCAGGGAAAATATCTGTGTATATTTGTTTTATGTTCTCGCCATTGTTTATTTTTTTGTTTTAAGAATTCATTTGCAGGTAATTTATGTACAGGTTTCAAACCTAAATTTGGCATCAGAGCTATTTTGGCTTCAAGGGGGCACTTTTGTTGCTGAGGGATTTTTCTCAGGCCTTTGATAGTCCCTGTTTAGTGGGATATCTGCGGGATCGATCCTTGCGGTGAAAGAATATGGTGAACAATAGAAAGATAGAGCAAGAAATTTAATGGTAATTTTTTTGAGTTGAGGAAGCTCCAGATAAAGGATATGTTGGTGGATCGAGATCAATGGATTATTGTAGATATAAGCATGACACCAACAATAATTTCAGAAGAATACTGAGCGAAGTTAGATCTAAAGGCGAAGAGAAAAATACGATTGTGTCTCTCAGATTCAGTATTGTTGAATATATCAGTGGAAGATATGATGAAGGATTTGTGGGACAAATTAGGGACTTTGTACTAGCCTAAGTCTCTGGTGAACAAAATGTTCCTACATAAAATGTTTTATAACTTGAGGATAAAGGATGAAGAGTCGGTGACAAAGCATATGAACACCTTTAATACCGGGGTAAGCTAGTTGTTACCTGTTTATATAAAAATTTCAGTTGAAGATAACTGCATCAGTTTTTTGTGATCTCTACCCGATTCATGGGATAGTATAGTTGTTGTAATAGGTAGAAAAATGACTACCTTTGATTTTGATGAAATATTCTCATCCCTGTTTTTGGAGGAGACGAGAATAAAAAATATGGAGAGCCATAATGGAGATGCCTTGTCTATGAGTGTAATATTCCAAATTAGGAACAACTCATGAATCATGCACTAAAAACGCATTTCTAGTAACATATGCAATAAAACAGTGAAATTATCACTTGGATCCAATAGATACATCCATCTAGCATCTAAATACAAGAGTATATCAGAAATAAATGGAACTAGGTGGGTTAAACAAACCTCCCACACTAGTGTAGCTGAAAATGACTAAAAACCCCAAAACAACATTTTACCGGAGTTGCTGCATAAAGTGACTGTGCGGTCTTAACATGTTGGAAATATTGTCATTGATGGAAAAGGAGAAGAAAGGAGCAGCACCTGAACTATCACAAAGAATAACCAGCAAAAAGAGGCAGCTTAGACACCAGGAAGAAGCAGAGGCAGCAGAGAGAGAATTAGACATGAAGCAGAGGCAGTAGTAGAAGGGCCATTTGATTGGAGATCTGGAGAGACAAATTAATGAGGTTGAAAGGGCCACTAAGTTGAAGATCTGGCCAAAACAAAGAGGTTTTGTAAGTAAATTCAGTTGTGTATATAAAAGGATTTGTTTATGAGTACTGTTGATTTAAATTCTATGTGAATGGGCTTGAATTTCAATAAACAATTGTATAAACACTATGGGATATACACTCTATAATTGGGGATTAAATGTGTTGTGTGTGCCACTAAAGAAATCAACATTTATGTCAATGTTGTGATGTGGAATTGAATGGGCATAAATAAAAATCGATATTATATTTGTTAATTGAATTGGTCAGAGATGGGTTTTAATTAGGCGGTTAGATACATCGGAGTGGCCAACAAAGTAATTGGGTTTTTTGGAACAAACTCTGTCATTTGGTTTGAAATCATTTGGGATTTTATTGTGGATTGAACCACAGAGACTGGATATGGCAATCATGGTCGCATTGCCACTAATGTTTTTATATGCCGTAGGTTATAATTAAAAGAAATGTTGATATTATATTTGAGCAGACCATTTACATACATGAATGACTTATCAAAACCCTGGCCTTGATAAAAACTGTGTGTGGAATGAAAGCGGAAGATACAATCCAATTGTATTATGAAGTTTGATGCAAAGTGTAGGTCTAAAAGCAGAGTGTGAGTGAAAGACATGGTGGAACCAAAAGTTGAAACAGAACCGGAAGTGATGCACAGTAAAGGCGGATTCAGAAAACAGTGAATGGGTTTCGTGTAGCTTCAAGATGGTAAATGGTATTGTGAAAAAAAATGCGATAGTGCCCATTGACCGACACGTGGCCTAGGTGGTATTCCAAATCCACCTATTTTGCAAAATATTTTCGCATTAAAGCTCAGTGATAAAACAAATGCGATTCTCGTCGGATGCGTCGATCAAAGGATCGAACGGTGGTCGCATCATTAAGTTGCATGATGGTTAATGGGGGTGTTAAACAAGCGAAGAGGTAAGTATTAATTGCTGTGGGCCCAAATTTTAATATATCGGGGTCTTTTGTTTTAAAGAAAATCGAAGGTTTTTATATTTATTAGCATTTCGTATTGGTCAAAGATTGGACAATTCTTAAACCAAAGTAGAACTCTGGTATGAAAGGAGCGGGGCGAAGATTTATTGTTGGTTTAATATATGCCAGAACCAATATACAATATAAATTGATATGCGGTTGAATTGTATGCGTTAAACCTTGATGAATGTTTGATATGCGGGTGAATAAAGTTGTGGGCCATGAGTAGTCGTGTGGGTTAATTGGGTTTAAACCATATAGTTGAATTGATGAAGCGGACTTGTAAACATTTTGGTTATAAGTTATAAGGTTTGAGCATTACAGATATAATCCCAAGAGTTGTTTAACCAAAGGTTATGAACGCAAGGTATGATTGTTGTTGGACCCAAACAAATCTTAATGTTTGTTGGGTCTTCATATAAAGTCCAAGGTTTATTGAATTCTTCTTAACATTTGATTGGGGAGTATATATCTATGTTGATATATATATTATGTTTGATGATAAATATGAACCTTGTATAAATGAAATTGTATGCTGGGCGTATTATTGTTATATGCGAAAGATAAGCTTTGGGCTTATGATATATTGAGTTTTGTTTAAAGCTCGAATGACGGTTTAAAACCCATGAGGCGAAGGCGAGGTTTATATATTCAGGTATGAGGTGGAATATTGTTTCACATATTCTTGAGATGGATTAAATAATTGGTCTTGACCTTAGAGTTAAGAATTGAAGTATAAATTTCCGCATTGAAGTTAGATTGTTGGCTATGGTTATAACCATCTAAAGAAAAGTTAATATTCCACATAAAAGAATAAACCTGCGTTGTATTATTGCCTTTATAAAACATCAATTTTATTGAAAGAATCTTCCGTAAGTTAACTTGTATATTTAGGATATAACAGATATTTTAACCTTTGACGGAAAAGCTTCCACATACATTTATTTAAATTTCCAGCCCAGGGAAAATAAATGGAGAGGAATTTTTATATGCATGAGACTTTGAGATTTATTTGGGGCTAAACTTGTAAAGCAATTATATATGCAGCAGATACACAATTGCAATGAACAGAGAATATGCAGAACAGTTACACTACAACAGCAGAAAAGAAAAACACACAGTGAGCCAAGAACTGAATGGGTTGAATAGAAATACTTATTGTAACTGAAAATGTAAAGTTTTATTTATTTTATATTGTTTGTGATGCAATGGCAAGTCTTCGTAGGAAAACAAAAATCCATTGTAAAACTGAAATTTGAACATATTACTATATTCATTTGAACAAGATGGAAAATAAATGAGAAGGTGGAAAGAAAAGAGTCATGGCTGTTCACTTCGAATTCCCCGTGGAATACAAAAATGATAAGGTGAACTCTATAAATGATATCACATAGATATACAAAAAGAGGTTAGAGAATGGAGAAATGAGGCAGAGAGGGTAAGATGAAGGAGGAGAAGATAGAGAAGCTGTGAAGATTCAAAGATGATATAAGGTAGATATAAAGGCTGGTGGACAGCAGTGAAGAAGGAACAGAACAGAGCTGATATCCAGGTAAATCAGCATGTGTTTTTTTTTGAAAGAGTGAGGAAGTTGGTGCTTCCATATCAAGTTGTAGCTTGATAGATTTCAGTTGTAGCTGGCTGAGGTAGGAGCCTCTTGTAGGTTGGAGCCTACAGAAAATCAGCGGTGAGAGGGAGTTGGAGCTTTCCTTTGCATCACAACAATAATAAGATGTGGTTTTCTCCCTTATGGGTTTCCACTTATATCTGGTGTCTATGTACATGATGATTATGTGTTGATACTCTGTATTTAATCTACTTAATACCTGCTGCTCACTAATTAAGATTGTGGTTTCACTGTACATTAAGTTAATCATGAAATGAAGATGTAAATAAATGTAAATGAAAATTTTCAAGACCATGAATTCATTAAATTGATTCACCCCCTCCCCCCCCCCCTCTCAGTTTAAAAAAGGATTGAACAATTGGTATCAGAGCCAAGTTCCTTCTGTATCATTTTTACAACTGGAAGGATATCTTAGGTCCCCAGGATGGCTAGTCTAGAAGGATGCTCAACAAATAAAGCCCGTTTGTTCACTGGTACAAATTATGCCTTCTGGAAAATAAGAATGAGGATGTACATAATGTCTTTAGGAATAGAAGTTTGGGCTATGCCCCAAAGGAGTCTGACTCAGAGAAAGATGCCAAAATAGATTTTGTAGCTAATGCAAAAGCCATGAATGTTCTCTTAAGTGGACTGTGTGAGGCAGAATTTATCAAAGTAATGCAAAACAATACTACCAAAGAAATATGGAATACATTAGAAATAATCCATGAGAGAGACAAAACAGGTCAGTACAACAGATTGCCAGAGAAATGATGAAAGAAAGTAACATTCCCCAAACCTTCTAGGCAGAAGCAGTACACACAGCTGTTCACATTCTTAACAAAGCTCATTTAAGACCAAACTATGACAAGACTCCTTACGAATTGTGGCATGGTAAACCAACATCAATCAAGCACTTCTGAGTCTTTGGAAGCAAGTGTTTCATAAAAATTAATGATGAAAAACTAGGGAATTTTGATGCAAGAGCTGATAAAGGAATATTTTTAGGATATGCTTCCAAGAGTAAGGGTTACAGGTTCTACAACAAAACACTACACAAAATTGTGGAAAGAATTGATGTAATATTTGGTGAAGATCTTCCAAACATAAAAATAAGTACAAGATGCAGCAATCCTCCAGAAGATCATGAATAAGAGAACCAAGATAATGATGAACTGAGCAAGACAATAGAAGATACTGAATTAAATTCAAAAGGTCCCTCAAGACACACTCAAAAGAATCATTCAGAAGGTCAAATCATTGGGGACAAGAGTGTGGGAGTCCAGAAAAGAAGAAAACTTGCTGAACAAACAAAAGAAGTATACCTAGTCATGCTATCTCAAATAGAGCCAAAGAATTTCGAAGAAGCAAGCAAAGACAAAAACTGGGTAAATTCTATGAATGAAGAACTAGACCAAATAGAGAAGAAAAATACCTGGGAATTAATTCCAAGACCCATTGGGGAAAATGTCATTGGCACAAAATGGATATTCAAGAATAAGATGAATGAACAAGGGCAGGTAATCAGAAATAAAGCCAGACTTGTATGCAAGGGATATTCACAAATTGAAGGTCTTGATTATGATGAAACCTTTGCTCCTATAGCCAGAATGGAAGCGATCAGAATGTTTTTGGCCTTTGCATGTTATCATGATTTCAAGGTATATCAAATGGATGTGAAGTCTGCCTTCCTGAATGGAGATTTAGAGGAAGAAGTCTACATGGAACAACCTGAAGGATTCTCATTAATAGATAAACATGACTATGTGTGCAGACTAAAGAAAGCCTTATATGGGCTAAAAAAATCTCCTCATGCATGGTATTCAAGGCTGGAAAAATACTTACAAAAAAAAGGTTTTAAGAAAGGAGGAGTAGACAACAACTTGTACATAAAAGCTAATGAAAATGAACTCCTAATTGTAGTAGTATATGTAGATGACATCATGTTTGGTAGCAACAAAGAGAAGTTAACAAAAGAATTTGCTGAAGAAATGAAATCAGAATTTGAGATGTCTATGATTGGAGAGCTCACCTTCTATTTAGGACTTCAAATTCAACAAAAGAACACAGGAACATTCATCTCACAAGAAAAATACATAAGAGAGATGTTGAAAAGGTACCAAATGGAAGACTGCAAACCTGTGTCAACTCCCATGATCCAAAAAGCAAAAGCTTCACTTTGACAACATACACAGATGCAAATTGGGCCAGCTGCATGGATGACAGGAAAAGCACAAGTGGAGGTGCATTTTATTTGGGAAAAATTCTGGTGGCATGGCTAAGAAAGAAGCAAACTTCTATCTCTCTATCTACAACAAAATCAGAATACATAGCAGCAACAACATGTTGCACACAAGTAATGTGGATGAAACAAACTCTCCAAGACATGAAGGTAAGCATTTATGAACCTATTTCTATCAAATGAGACAATACAAGTGCAATAATTATATCAAAAAATCCTGTACTTCATTAAAAAACAAAGCACATCCCAATAAAGTACCACTTCCTCAGAGAACAAGTAGCACAGAAAGTAGTGAAGTTTGAATATGTACCAACAAAGGAAAAAACAACATACATATTCACAAAACCTCTTGCTAAAGAACCATTTGAATATCTAAGAGACAAACTAGGGGTAGTGTCTGTAGATGTTACTCTTTGACATGAAAAGAAAGCATCATTCCAGGGGGAGATCAGAAAAGAAGGCATCATTTCAGGGGGAGATCAGTCAACAAATATTGTCACAAAAGAGCTAGAGCTAATGAGCAGTGCATGGAATAGGTCCTCAAGATCAGAGTATTATGGACAAGATTTGGAAACCACACTCGGATATGTGCAACTCTTTTCCATTGATGTCAAAGGGGGAGGAAAAACAAGAAAAATAAGAGTATTAAATTATTTCCATCAATGCCAAAGGGGGAGATTGTTGGAAATATTTTCATTGATGGCAAAGGAGAAGAAAGGAGCAGCACCTGAACTATCACAAAGAAGAACTAGCAAAAAGAGGCAGTTCAGACACCAGGAAGAAGCAGAGGCAACAGAGAGAGCATTAGACATGAAGCAGAGGCAGTAGTAGAAGGGCCATTTGATTGGAGATCTGGAGAGACAGGGTAGTGAGGTTGAAAGGGCCACTGAGTTGAAGATATGGCCAAAACAAGGAGGTTTTGTAAGTAAATTCAGTTGTGTATATAAAAGGATTTGTTTATGAGTACTGTTGATTTAAATTCTATGTGAATGGGCTTGAATTTCAATAAAAAATTGTATAAACACTGTGGGATATGCACTCTGTAATTGGGGATTAAATGTGTTATGTGTGCCACTAAAGAAATCGACATTTATGTCAATGTTGTGATGTGGAATTGAATGGGCATAACGAAAAATCGATATTATATTTGTTAATTGAATTGGTTAGAGATGGGTTTTAATTCGGCGGTTAGATACATTGGAGTGGCCAGCAAAGTAACTGGGTTTTTTGGAACAAACTCCGTCATTTGGTTTGAAATCATTTGGGATTTTACTGTGGATTGAACCACAGAGACTAGATATGGCAATCATGGTCACATTGCCACTGATTTTTTTATATGACGTAGGTTATAATTAAAAGAAATGTTGATATCATATTTGAGCAAACCATTTACATACACGAATGACTTATCAAAACCTTGGCCCTAATCAAAACTGTGCATGGAATGAAAGCTGAAGATACAAGACGATTTTATTATGAATTTCAATGCAAAGTGTAGGTCTAAAAGTGGAGTGTGAGTGGAAGACATGGCGGAACCACAAGTTGAAACGGAACCGGAAGTGATGCACAGTAAAGGCGGATTCATAAAACAGTGAATGGGTTTCGCGTAGCTTCAAGATGGTAAATGGTATTGTGAAAAAAAATACGATAGTGCCCATTGATCGACATGTGGCCCAGGTGGTATTCAAAATCCACCTATTTCGCAATATATTTTCGCATTAAAGCTCAGTGATAAAACAAATGCGATTCCCGTCGGATGCGTTGATCAAAGGATCGAACGGTGGTCGCATCATTAAGTTGCATGATGGTTAATGGGGGTGTTAAATAAGCAAAGAGGTAAGTATTAATTGCTGTGGTCCCAAAGTTTAATATATCGGGGTCTTTGGTTTTAAAGAAAATCAAAGGTTTTTATATTTATTAACATTTCAGATTGGTCAAAGATTGGACAATTGTTTAACCAAAGTAGAACTATGGTATGAAAGGAGCGGGGCGAAGATTTATTGTTGGTTTAATATATTCCGGAACCAATATACAATATAAATTGATATGCGGTTGAATTGTATGCGTTAAACCTTGATGAATGTTTTATATGTAGGTGAATAAAGTTGTGGGCAATGAGTAGTCGTATGGGTTAATTGGGTTTAAACCATATAACTTAATTGATGAAGCGGACTTGTAAACATTTGGGTTATAAGTTATAAGGTTTGAGCATTACAGATATAATGCCGAGAGTTGTTTAACCAAAGGTTATGAATGCAAGGTATGATTGTTGTGGGGCCCAAACAAATCTTAATGTTTGTTGGGTCTTCGTATAAAGTCCAAGGTTTATTGAATGCTTCTTAACATTTGATTGGGGAGTATATATCTATGTTGATATATATATTATGTTTGATGATAAAGCCGAACCTTGTATAAATGAAATTGTATGCTGGGCGTATTATTGTTATATGTGAAAGATAAGCTTTGGGCTTATGATATGTTGAGTTTTGTTTAAAGCTCGGATGATGGTTTAAAACCCATGAGGCGAAGGTGAGGTTTATATATTCAGGTATGAGGTGGAATATTGTTTCACATATTCTTGAGATGGATTAAAGAAGTGGTATTGACCTTAGAGTTAAGAATTGAAGTATAAATTTCCGCATTGAAGTTAGATTGTTGGCTATGGTTATAGCCATCCAAAGAAAAGTTAAGCTTCTGCATAAAAGAATAAACCTGGGTTGTATTATTGCCTTTATAAAAAATCAGTTTTATTGAAAGAAGCTTCCGAAAGTTAACTTGTATATTTAGGATATAACAGAGATTTTAACCTTTGATGGAAAAGCTTATGCATACATTTATTTAAATTGCCAGCCCAGGGAAAATGAATGGAGAGGCATTTTTATATGCATGAGACTTTGAGATTTATTTGGGGCTAAACTTGTAAAGCAGTTATATATGCAGCAGATACACAATTGCAGTGAACAGGAGAAAATGCGGAACAGTTACACTACAGCAGCAGAAAAGACAAACACATAGTGAGCTAAGAACTGAATGGGTTGAATAGAAATACTTATTGTAACTGAAAATGTAAAGTTTTTTTTATTTTATATTGTTTGTGATGCAATGGCAAGTCTCTGTAGGCAAACAAAACTCCACTATAAAACTGAAATTTATACATATTACTATATTCATTTGAACAAGATGGAAAAAAAATGAGAAGGTGGAAGGCAAAGAGTCATGTTTGTTCACTTCGAATTCCCTATGGAATACAAATAGTCATGAGGTGAACTCTATAAATGATATCACATAGATATACAAAAAGAGGTTAGAGAATGGAGAAATGAGGCAGAGAGGGTAAGATGAAGGAGGAGCAGATAGAGAAGCTATGAAGATTCAGAGATGATATAAGGCAAATATGAAGGTTGGTGGATAGCAGTGAAGAAGGAACAGAACAGAGCTAATATCCAAGTAAATCAACATGTTTTTTTTTTTTGAAAGAGTGAGGAAGTTGGTGCTTCCATATCAAGTTGTAGCTTTATAGATGTCAATTGTAGTTGGCTGAGGTAGGAGCCTCCTGTAGGTTGGAGCCTACAGAAAATCAGTGGTGAGAGGGAGTTGGAGCTTTCCTTTGCATCACAACAATAATAAGATGTGGTTTTCTCCCTTATGGGTTTCCACTTATATCTGGTGTCTATTTACATGATGATTATGTGTTGATATTCTGTATTTAATCTGGTTAATACTTGCTGCTCACTAATTAAGATTGCGGTTTCACTGTTCATTAAGTTAATCATGAAATGAAGATGTAAATAAATGTAAATGAAAGTTTTCAAGACCATGAATTCATTAAATTGATTCACCCCCCCCCCACCCTCTCAGTTTAACAAAGGATTCAACAATGAACACCTTTAATACCGGGGTAAGCCAGTTGTTACCTGTTTATATAAAAATTTCAGTTGAAGATAATTGCATCAGTTTTTTGTAATCTCTACCCGATTCATGGGATAGTATAGCTGTTGTAATAGGTAGAAAAATGAATACCTTGGATTTTTATGAAATATTCTCATCCTTGTTGTTGGAGGAGACGAGACAAAAAAATATGGAGAGCCATAATGGATATGCCTTGTCTATGAGTGTAATATTCCAAATTTGGAACAGCTCATGAATCATGCACTAAAAACGCATTGCCAGCAACATATGCAATAAAAAATGAAATGATCACTTGGATCCAATAGATACATCCATATAGCATCTAAATACAAGAGGATATCAGAAATAAATGGAACTAGGTGGGTTAAACAAACCTCCCACACTAGTGTAGCTTAAAATGAATAAAAACCCCAAAACTGCATTTTACCGGAGTTGCTGCATAAAGTGACTATGAATTATTATGAGGGTTTTAACTCAGAAAATAATAATACAAATAGATCTACTCATATATTAATCAAATATGCATTAAGAACTGAGATCTAGTCTCCTTATACAAAATACAAGATAACCCGGCAAGGATTTCTTGTCAAACACTCTACATACAAAATGTGATATTCAGAAATTACTAAATCACCACTGCAACACTGAAGCATAAGAGTGTACAAGGCTATAAATATGTATGATCTGATGTATAACCCTCATGGGCTTCCTCCTATGGAATGTTGAACCTCCCAATCATAAGGAAACACTGCAACGGAGTCACCAAACCATCTGCTGAATGCTGCCTCTAGAATAACGCATATCCTGGCTGGAATAACGTTGGGAATGTATGGGACATGTGTGGTATGATACCACATATCTGAAATAAGCTCAGGAGCTCTCCAAATAGGTCCTTCAAGTGAAGGAAACCTTCCTCCAATGAGAAACTAGCTCAGAAACCGGGATTCCAATCCCTTTCACTGCTGCACCCAACAACACTACACAATCTCTGGAAAAAATTGTGCTGATGAAGTTGGATAAAGCTTGTCTTGAAAAAATGATGTGGAATGATGAATGAAAACTCTCCCAATGAGGATCCTCAAATGAAAGAGGTGGGATTCCCGCTCGGGAACACCTTGTGCTAAACAACACTGCTACTCTGCTAAACAGCAAGGGAGAGAAAAAGTCTGAGTAGACATGAAAAATAATCTAAGACATGAAGAATAATGCTGCCATCATCTTCCTATATAAAACATGAGTTTTCTTGCCCTTGGCCCCACTTAATTATGTCATCTCTATCCAAAGATACATCTCCCTCCAAAATTGCGTTATTCATCCTTGGATTCCTCCTCCTCTAAAACTGTGTTGTTTCCTTAGTCAAAGCAGCTTGATTTTATCCCTGTTCACACATGGAGGTGTTTTATTAGGCTTGAAATAGCTTCCCCTTTCAAATTTGGAGTATTTTATTCCTCCTTATGAGACTTATGGGCTTTTCCTCCCATTTATTCACCGGCTAGAGCTGTTGCTAACTCTAATGTTCCATTTATCTTGGAGGCTAAAAATTTGGAAAATTACAGTCCTCCCCTCCAAAATATTTTCTTGTCATGAAGAAAATGTATAAGGAGAGAAAAATTTCTCCCCTCTTCCTCATGTGGCCTCCCATCAATAGCCTCCATCACTGCATCAAGATAATTTTCAAATAAATTGTAATCCAATGTTTCCTCCCGAGTGTGCAAAACCAAATGGTCCACATCAATCAAAGGTGGAAAATGTGAATGGGAGCTTGCTTGCTGTCTCATGGCCTCCACAAAGTAAGAGTGATGATCATCATGGTGAATGAGTGCTTCCCTCACCCATGCTATCATCCAAATGAAGGGAGTCACCCTCCAACATGGTAACTCGTGAAAAATATCCTCCACCTTGGGCTCCTGAAATGTAGGTGGGCTGAATAAGTGAACATGATAGGAAAGAGGGCCTATCCCACACTGTCCTCCTCTCCATTTATGATAAGTGTAGAGGGCATGCTAATCTTGGGCTGCAACATGATTTCCCTCCAATTGCAAGAAGAAGATTGAGCCTCCAAGGACTCTCCCTCCAAAGTCAAGAGACATGTCAACCCAAACCATTCCATCCAAGATGAATGGCACGTCATCACCATTTGGCCTCCAAATCAGAAAATTTCTGAAATTTAGGTGCAATTTTGGATGGTACCAAAGGTTCTCCAAGTGGATATTACGCAGTCTTCCTAACTGCTGTTTGAGAATGTCATGTGGCAAGTGGTCCTGCAACAAGTTACAAGCTGTATATGTTTTTTCTCCCAACATGGGGGAGTAAGCATCAATTCCTATCAGTTGTACATATATAAAATAACAATACACTTTCCCAAATTCATGTACATATGGGCTACTATCATCATAAACATTGGCCTTAAAGTGACCATGAAACCCAAAAATACTCTTTCTCTCTTGTGGAGCAATGCACTGATCATATATGGTGAGAAGATACAAATACTCAAGGGAGTAATCAACTAGTACAAAGATGTATTTGTTACCATGCATAGTGAGTAGGCTAAAAGTGAGGTTCGTGTCTAAGTTCCCCCATGAGGATTCTCCCACAAAAATCTGCAAGAAGAAGGGATACACATACTCTTTGGAACACTCCATCAATAAGAACACATTCCCATGTGACAACGTTGTAGGCCTTAGAAATAAGGCTCTATGACTCCTCTCTTTGAAATTCCATATGCCAAAGCCATCCACCATCATGATGCTATGTGAAAAGATCTTCTTCCGACATGGAAGTCTCTCATGATCCTCCAATGCTGAAGGGTGGCCTCCTTGCACCATGAATGTGCCTTTCTTCTCTTCAGAAATATCATGAAAAGTATGGGAAGAATTTTTCCCATACTCTCCCAAATGCAATCACAGCAAAAACAACTTTTGTTTCTACCTCATCTCTCCCTCATACCAGCCATGAAGTAAAATCATGATGGTCAACTTATATGATGCCCCATACAAACAAGTCTCCTGCTACTCTATCATATGGGTGCCATGCCATCCAATTTGTTTCTCTCTCCATAAAAATCCTTCCTTGAGCAAAATCATATCAGCAATACATGAAAGCAAGGCACGATAAAAACAAGTTTCCAATTGTCAACCAGAGAGTAAATCATAGTTCCATTCATGGAACCATCGCAGTGCATCCTTTGCCTTCATCAAAAGAAGAAATAACAAGTGCTTTACCAGCCACTTGTTTTCTGCCACAGTCATCTCATAAGAGGAAAACATGAAGTTACAATATGGTGTCAATGGTGCACACCAAGAAACATGTGGCTTCCCCCACAAACCATCAAAAGGATAACCAAGATCAATGCTACAAGTAGCTGCAAGTACATCATCATACAATATGCAAGAAGAGATAATTCTTCTTGTTACATCATGCTGCTCAAAAAAGGAAAAGAAGTACAATACAAGATGTGAAATTATACCTCCTCCATCATGTACTTGAGGTCTTGAGCTGAAATGGCTCAACCAGAAATTCTCCCTCACTCCCAATGAGTAGGAAGGTGGTTGTGACATCCTCTCTATCATCATCTGGGCTATGCATCTCTCCATATGCTGAAATATGTCATGTTGAATTCCCTCCCAAATGAACTCCTCTGCCAAGGCAAGATATGCATCAAAATGCATGGAAAAAAAGTCCTCGTGCTGCATGCAACAACTCCTCCTTGAGCTTAGAAGCTCCAGTCAAGAAGACTCTGTTATAAGAATAGATGACCATATCATCCACCTGATATCTGTCATCTCCATCAGGATCATCAAGAATCATGCATGCACCATGATCCTTGGAGTACTCTACCAAGAGCTGAGATCTCCAATAAGGATCAATCCTCCTAAGATACAGTGCTGGTGATATGGTATGTGAAGATCTCCTCATGCTGTTGTCTACAACTTTGACATCCCCCATGCCAAAGTATTCCTCCAAACTCTTCACCTCTCCAAAATCCAAGAGTGGTGAATCCAAAGACAAGATGTCTTTCATCAACTCCAGATCAGGTGGCCTCCCGAGTGGAATGCCTCCATGTAGTGAGACATCAATGCCAAGAGTGGACTTTGCATATGGTTGGGCAATATTGCCCCTACTCTTACTGCGCAAAACAGTCTGCCTCTTTCTTGCATTCGCTCTCTAAAATAGAGAAGGGTGTGTGCGTCTCATCACATGATTTTTCTCTTCATCCCTACCTCCTCCATCCAGCTGCAATGCTGCACAACCATGCTGCTCACTGATTATGCTTGGACCTCCATGTATGAGATCCTAGGGACTTCCTTGCAAAGTTGCAAGAATACATCCTGTTGGAGCATGTGCTCCTCCTCCCTCTGCATGAGGCACTGGATGTGCTCTAGATGTGACAGCGTTGTTGCCTTCATCTTCCTCAATGTGTATGGGCAACATCTCAATAGTTGGATCCTCCTGTGAAAAGGAGATCCCCATGCCCTCTTGTTCAAGAATATGAACTGGAGGTCTTGCTTTCGGAAAAGTGTAATGCAAGATGTCAGCTCCTCCCATGGTTTTCTTAAGTGGAGTTCCATCCATCACATGCAAGGGTTTTGTTTTCTCAAGTTTTCCTTGCTCATGTGCCTTAGGAAGTTTTTCACCAAACCCCCCCATCAATGTTTCTATGAATCTTGCATAAGATGAAGTGTTGGCATTCTTTAAAGAATAATATTCAAAAATCCACCATGCATGAGCCTTACCTCTGAAATGTAGCGTTGCAACTCTCATGGCTTCATCTTCAGAAATATGGTGCAGCTGCAAATAGGAGTCTAGCTCCTTCACTCGAGCTCCAGCTGAACATGTAGGTGATCTAGCAAAAGTAGATAGAAGAAATATATCTGCATCCCGCTGTTGGTTCTTCTCCACCTAGATCTTGCAAAAATCTTGATTTTAGTATGATCTCTAAAACTCTTAGTTTGAGATTCATACTCCTGCAAAAAATCATTAAGAGTTCTCCTCCTAGGAATTTTTCCTCCTCCCATCCATCTCAAGATAGCTCTGGGCACTTGACTGCGCTGTGCATCATGGAGTGCAGCTGCATGCTCACACTCACTAGGTGCAAATCTAGATTCAACTCTAGATTCAACCTGCTTTGTAGATCCCATCTCCAATCTCATTTTCTTCAGCTCTCCTTGAAAGCTCTGCATAGATTTTGGAAGAAGCTTTGTAAGCTTGTATTCCTTCCTTATTTCACATACTAAATATTTTTGGCTTATATTGATCTCTCCTTCTTCTGATAGCTGGATCTCATAGGCTGAGCCAGAGATCATGCTCTGATACCACTGTAATATTCTAAATTAGGAACAACTCATGAATCATGCACGAAAAACGCATTTCCACTAGCATATGAAATAAAACAATGAAATTATCACTTGGATCCCATAGATAAATCCATATAGCATCTAAATACAAGAGATGATTAGAAAGAAATGGAACTAGGTGGGTTAAATAGACCTCCCACACTAGTGTAGCTGAAAATGACTAAAAACCCCACAACTGCATTTTACCGGAGTTGCTGCATAAAGTGATTGTGCAGTATTATGAGGTTTTTAACTCAGAAAATAAGAAGACAAATATATATACTCATATATTAATCAAATATGTCTTAAGAATTGAGATCTAGTCTCCTTATACAAAATACAAGATAACCCGGCAAGGGTTTCTTGTCAAACACTCTGCATACAAAATGTGATATTTAGAAATTACTGAATCACCACTAAAACACTGAAGCATAAGAGTGTAAAAGGATGGAAAGATGTATTATCTGATGTAGAACCCTCAAGGGATTCCTCCCATGAAAGGTTGAACCTCCCAATCACAAGGAAACACTGCAACGGAGTCACCAAACCATCTCCTGAATGCTGCCTCTAGAATAATGCATTCCCTGGTTGGAAAAACAAAGGGAATGTATGGGACATGTGTGGTCTGATACCACAGATCTGAAATAATCTCAAGAGCTCTCCAAACAGGTCCCTCAAGTGAAGGAAACCTTCCTCCAATGAGAAACTAGCTCAGAAACTGGGATTCCAATCCCTTCCACTGCTGCACCTAGCAACACTGCACAATCTCTGGTAAAAACTACGCTGATGAAGTTGGCTGAAGCTTGGCCTAAAAACCTGATGTGGAATGATGAATTCAAACTCTCCCAATGAGTCTCCTCAAAGGAAAGAGGTGGGATTCCCGCTCGGGAACACCCTGTGCTAAACAACACTGCTACTCTGCTAAATAGCAAGAGAGATCAAAATTCTGAGCAGACATGAAAAATAATCTAAGGCATGAAGAATAATGCTGCCATCCTCTTCCTTATATAAAACATGAGTTTTCTTGCCCTTGGCCCCACTCAATTAGGTCATCTCTATCCAAAGATACATCTCCCTCCAAAACTGCATTATTCATCCTTGGATTCCTCCTCCTCTAAAACTGCGTTGTTGACTTAGTCAAAGCAGATTGATTTTATCCCTATTCACACATGGAGGTGTTTTATTAGGCTTGAAAGAGTGTCCCCTTTCACATTTGGAGTATTTTATTCCTCCTTAAAAGACTTATGGGCTTTTCTTCCCATTTATTCACCGGCTAGAGCTGTTGCTAACTCTAATGTTCCATTTAGCTTGGAGGCTAAAATTTTGGAACATTACAATGAGAGGATGGTCCCAGAACATAAACACAAAACGGTCCTCAACTGGGAGATCTAAATCAGAGGGAGATTTAAATCTCCAGGAAAATTAGTAAAGGTATGTTGGAAATGCGAAAAGGAAGGGCACTACAAAAAGGACTATAGATCTAAAGCTCTTGAGAAAGGAAATGGATTTGATGATGATCCTTTTGCACAGGCAAAAACCACCTCAGATGAAGATTGGGATGTGTACTTGACTTCTTATTCAAGTACACATATAGATCATGAGGCATGATTGATTGACACAAGTGAATCCTTTCACTTCACTCCCCATAGGGAGTAGTTCTGCGAGTACGTGAAATATGATGGTGGTGGTGTATTCATAGGGGATGACTGGAAGGAAAGAATTATTAGACGTGGAAAATTCAAGATGAAGTTACAAGGTAGAAGGATTAGAACACTTCTTAGTGTTCTACATATTCCTACATTGGCCAGAAATATAATCTCTATAAGTAAGATGGATGATGCAGGTGTAAAAACAATGTTCGATAAAGATACCTAAAAGATGGTTCAGGGAGCACTGGTATTGATGCGGGGAGTTTAGATTGGAACTTTGTACAATATTTTGGGTAGTACTGTTATTGATGGGTGCAATAGTTTTGTGTTTCTTGAAAGTGGAGCAAAAAATCTAGTGTTCTCTGGAGAAAATACCATGTTATGGCATGAAAGGCTTGGACATATTGGATAGAAGGGCCTTCTAATACCAGATGGTAATGGTATGGTAGAAGGTATGTCTAATTTATCTTTGGATTTCTTCTATGAACATTGTGTATATGGAAGCAGAATCATGTGAGTTTCCCCTCATGTGTTAAGTGGGTGAAAGGGATATTAGAGCTTGTGCACATTGTTGTGTTTGGACCCGTGTCAGTTCCATCATTGGGTAAGTCTATGTACTATGTCTCATTTATAGATGAATACTCCAGGAATACATTGATATATTTCCTTAGGATGAAATATGAAGTCTTTGACAATTTTAAAGAATTTAAGGCTCTGGTGGAAAATCAAACAAAGAAGAAGATTGAGGTGTTGAGGATAGATAATGGTGGAGAGTTCCAAAAGAAGGAATTGAATAGTTTTATAAGAATTTCAGTATAAAACGGTAGAAAAATACTCCACACATACCTCATAAAAATGGAGTTACAAAAAGAATGAACATGAAGTTGATGGAAAAGGCAAGAAACATGCTCGGTGGCACTAGATTAGGGCATGATTTCTGGGAAGAGGCAGTAGATATTACATGTTACCTGGTTAATATATCACCTTCGTCAGCGTTGGAGGATAAGACTCCACATGAGGTATGGACTAGAAAGAAACCCTCTCTTTCACATATGATAGTATTTGGTTGTGATGCATATGTACATGTTCCAAAGGAGAAAATAACCAAGTTGGATACTAAATCTTAAAGGTGCATCTTTGTTGGGTATAAGGATGGTTTAAAAGGTTATAAGCTTTGGAAATGAGAAACAAGGAAGGTTATGTACAACTGAGATGTGGTGTTATAGAGGTGAAATATGTTATTAAACATGAATTCCTACCAAAGGAACCTGAGAAGATAGATTTTGAACTAAATAAGGATAAATTAGACTCGAAAATAGAACATGAATCAGAAGAGGAAGAGCCACAAACTATAGTTTTGAGAAGATTAGTTCGAGAGAGAAGGAAACCATAAAGTTATAGTACATCTTCTTTATGTTCTATTTTTGCTTTATCTATTGCTGATGATGATCCCAGAACTATTAGGGAGGAAGTGGAGTCAAAAGATCAAAAAATTTGGAAAGAGGCCATGGTTGATGAAATGGCATATGTGGACAAAAATGAGGCTTGGGATTTGGTGGAGTTTACGATTGGAAGGAAACCCATTAGCAACAAATGGATGTTTAGGAAGAATATGAATGCAGAAGGTAAGGTGGAGAAATACAAATCTCAGCTAGTAGCAAAAGGTTATTCCCAGGTACCGAGAATTGATTTCGGTGATATTTTTTCTCCTAGTGCCAAGTTAGCTTCTATTATATTACTTTTATATGTTGTTGTTGCTTTTGATTTTGAGGTAGAACATATGGATTTGAAGACAATATTTCTTCATGGGGATTTGTAAGAAGAGATCTACATGGACCAACCAGAAGGATTTGCGGTGAAGGGTAAGAAAAAACGGGTTTTAGGTTAAAAAAGTCTTTGTATGGGTTAAAACAATCACAAAGGACGTGTTATCTTAAATTTGATACATATGTATGGGGACTTGGCTTCATAAGAAGCATAGTGGATTATTGTGTTTATTTTAAATTAATTGGTGACTATTTTATTTATTTGGTCTTGTATCTAGATGATATGTTGTTGATTGGAAATTACAGAGAAATTATTCAAGATTTGAATACCCAATTGTCCTCCAAATTTGACATGAAGGATATTGGTGCAGAAAACTATATTTTGGGCATGGAAATTAAGCAATATCAGGCAAAGAGGAAGATTTGATTAAGCATAGGAAGTATGTCGAGACAATATTGCATAGGTTTAATATGCAAGATAGTAAACTGATGAAGGTTCCTATTCCTGTAGGTGTAAAGTTTTTTGTTGAACAACGTCACAAGACACAAGAAGAGGAAGAGGACATGTCCTGTGTTCCATATGCAAGTGCATGTTATACAATATTTTGTCACACTCCCTATCTCATGCCCTGAACTGTAAAACATTTCTCCAAATGTCACAAAGTGACAAAATCTGTTAACGTGTTCATCATGAAAACATGCTCAGAGCATCCCTAAAGAACAAAAGAATAAATGCCTTGAAGCAATTCTGGAAAGGCTTGCCAAAAAACCCTATTTGCAGGCCCAACATGGTCCTCATGAATTATGCCTCGTGCTTGTCACCTTCACCATTATATGTGCATACTGCTTCCAACGCGGGAATTTAAGTGAAAAAATGCATTGCTCCTGTTCAGGCAGTTTCTCCAAAAAATGGAGGAGAAGCTTCTCTTACTAGAAGCCTCATTAGGGGAATTTTGAGGTTTAAAATGGGTCTCCTAAGGAAATAACAAAATAATAGCTAAACCAATAAAATAATATTTATGAATTTGTAATTCACTTTTTGCACTACAATCCATGTAACCATAGTTAAATTCAATTCAAAAGTTGTGCCAAAATAAAAATAATAAAACAATTGTATTGATGTGACTATAAATAAGAATGAGTTTTTCAAGAAAAATTCATTATCATTGAAAAACTAACGCATTTGTTCTTTGTACCTAAATAACTTAAAATAAAAGATAAAGATAAATTTATAAATTCTTAATTATATTATATGCTATTAAATAAAAATATATATTATTTAATTTGTATAATAAAATGTAATTAATATAGTATATAAAAATAATATAATATAATAAATATATAGGGATATGCTTCTTTCAAGAAATATGAAATGACAATAATATATTTTTATTCAAAAAATGTGAAATGACACTTATTATGAGTACTTTACTTTGATTTTAAAAGTACTTAGAGCACTACCATGGTTAACCATGATTTTTTATCCAACATTGAGAATGTGACAAGTAAGTACCTTTAACTCAAGAAATGCCACCTCAAACATTAGGGATGATATCATCCCCTAAAATGTGATTGGTTCTCATAAAGTGAATTTTTATTGTACATTTTCCTTAGGCGACCCATTTTAGACCTCAAAATTCCCCTAATGTGAGAATGGAGATCTAGTTACAGGTAAATAAGGATTGGTTCGATATCTCCCATTTCAAGCCTTTGATCCTACTATTAGGAGTCTTCCCCTTAATATGTGGACCTTATTCCCCCTTTTGTGGATCCCTAACTCCCTCTCCTTCCCTAATAATGAATTCCATACTTTCAATAAAGGGTACATCAATGCTGGTTTCCATCCTTGTGCTCAGTTGTGCCCAATTTCTACCAATTTGTGAAGGAGAAATGAGCGCTTGAAGGTCTTGTCTAGGACTTGGAAAGTCATCCAATGGAGGCTTCCAACTTTACATAAGTGTGTAAATCATTACTCATTTAATGTGATACTCTCTGATCTATCATGGAGTTTATGTTAGAATGAATTATGCTATGTATGCTTTTGTCATCCATGTTTGATCTTCCTTGCAGGTATTCATATGCAACTACATAAAGAGGATTAAAATTGGAAGTGAGAAGGTCGAGAAATGACACTAACGATCGTTAACATTAGAGTGAGGTAAGACATCTATCTTACTTTGTACTTTATGATATAAGCTAGGAAATTTTTCACATATTTTTTTTTGTTTGTTTCTAGTTCCTTCCTTTAAAACTAGAGAGATCGCTTCTATCCGCGGAAGGGATTGTCTATACAAAAATGCAGTCGGTAGCCTGATGTATGAAATGGTCTGTACTAGACCAAACATTGCACATGCCATGGGAGTATTTATTAAGTTTATGTCAAAAATAGGAATGGATCATTGGACAATAGTGAAGCGAGTTTTCAGGTATTGGCGTGGGACTAGTGATTATGGTATGTGCAACCAAGGAATACCAAGATTGGACAGTTTTGGAAATTTGTGGCTTTGTCGGTGAAAATTGGGCTGGATATCTAGATCATAGAAAATCTACAAGTGGGTATGTGTTTAACTTATTTGGAGGAGAAATCAATTGGATGATAAAAATACAATTTGTAGTGGCTCTTTCAACTACGAAGGCTAAACACATGAAAACCTCTCATGAAAGAAAGGATGCAGTTTGGTTGCAGAAATTGTGTTCAAGTATGGGGTTGGTACAACGAGATATAAGGATAGACTGTGATAGCCAAAGTGAAGTTTTCTTAAAAAAGAACCCTGCTTATCATTCAAAGACAAAGAACATTGATGTTCAATATCACTTTGTGAGGGATATGGTTGAGGAAAAAAAGGTGTTGCTAGTAAAGGTGGACACTTTTAAGAATTTTGCAGATGCTTTGACAAAGTCTTTGAGCACTGAGAAGTTTTCTTGGTGTAGAGAAAAAATGGGCATTGAAAGCCTAGATGAATGATTAAGCTCTCCTGTGACCCCCTCTGTGGAAAGAAAAAAACAAGTGGGAGAATGTTGGGTGTGTGTTATATTCTTTCCATGACTAGTTCCACGCACTGTATGTTGTGTCGAGCACAATTCCTCGGGAATATATAAATATAAATATATATATATATATATATATATATATATATATATATATATATATATATATATATATATATATATATATATATATATATATATATATTATGCGGACCCAGTAATAGTTGGGTGGACCCAAGGATGGTCGGAAAACCCAAAGATGTTGGGCATTCACACATGGTTTTGGGATGTTGGTTTTCTGGCCATTGTATTTTCTAGATCTCGCAAGGGAACTACGATTATGTTCTAATCTAGGGTTTTTTGGGGATCTGTAATCAACAAGATTGGAAAAGTTCGATCACAGAGACAACATCGTTTCAACCAACTTTGGGATTATATGATCTAGCTCTCCTGAATCCGGAGAGGGATCTCTCCAATAAGTGCAAAGCTGGATTTGTCTTTGAAGTTTGGGGTAATGATATTAGGCTAGTTATGAAGGCCAAGGGTTTTGTTTGTTTTTGGATGGTTGAGCATGAATATTGTTTGAGGTGGAAAGTCCTAAGTGCAAAGAGTTTCAAAGGTGAGAAGTTGCAAGTGGATAGAACAGCTAGGCTAAAAAGATAGATATAACGCTGGTTTTTTGTCCATTGGGCTATAGAGTCATAACAGGGCTTTAATTGAGCAACAACATCAAGAGAGATCCAATGGGCAAGTCATCTACACCACAAGATTATTTATATTGAGTGTTGAAATGGAAACAATAAAGTGTTGGAGGGGTGGAAACTGATAATAATTTCACAAGGGATTTATAGTCAGCCTGAACAAGAAAAGCCTTTTAAGTAACTGTTTAAAACCAACCAAGTGCAGGGCTAACCATTGACTTCTTCAGTGAGTTTGTATTAAAGTAGCTTAATTGAAAAACAATCCAGTAATCCACATAATTACCTTCAGAAAGTATGAAAACATATAAGAGAAGACAGAGTATAAACTTAAGATCAGATAAAGTACTTTTAAACCTAGTCTGCTTTCAGTTAACACTAAGGGAAACTTTCAGAATCTGCCTTTGGATAATAGAAGCTAGAAACAGGGCAAACCATCACTCTCTAGCCTAACTTTAATAAGCAAATAAGGAAAATAACTTTCAAGAACAATGTCTAAAGAAACAGTAGGACGAGGGAGCTCCAGCATTCCTAACTGCTTAAACTGTATTGAATCATTCTTAAATAAACAAATTGGAGGAAAACATTGAGATAAAGCTTTTCAGTCAGAGAAGGTTATTGATGTACAGCAGGTCTTAACTCTATAAATGATGTTATTTATCAAAGAATTGTGAAAAATATGACATACATAAAGGAAAACAATAACAAAGAAGGGGCACTTCACCAGTGATATAGACCAGGATCCCAAGAAACAGCTTGTTATTGATGTCAAACCAGTTACAGTCTTCAAGTCCAATGTTTGAGTTCAACAATCATCTTCACTATTCAGCCTAACAAAACTAACACAAAAAGAGCTCCAAGGGCCAGTGAACACTATTTAAAATCAGAAGTTTAAGCTCAGATGTATTTCAAAGTTCTGCAACCAACAATTTCTCATCTTCTACAGAAGTATTTATAGAAGAATGAGGAGGTGTGATCTAACAAAAGATCCTAAGGACAATTAATACAGATTCAAGACTTCTCGGCCATTGAGGGGCTCGATGGAGAAGTTTACAAACATTCTGTCTGCATTAACTGTTTTACATTTATGAATTAAGCTCGCTCGGAGCTTTTATTGACTTTAAGACTTTGTGTCATGCTTGGAGTAACTTTGCAGATATTTCTGCATTTATTTCCTTGCAGAAGTAACTCTTTGGCTGTGCTGAGGAAAAATAGATGATTATGCAATAAGTTCAGCCTCTATTTGAATGCTTTGAGGAAACAGGTGGCATTTATGGTAGCTGAGGAATCAATTTGCCTCAAATATGGTGGTGGAGGGCTGCCTGCTTGTTTAAACACTTATGATTTCTTTTAATTGTGTTTTAATTCTTGGAATTAGGCTTTTGATAATTATTCTTAGCCGTAATTCCCCAAATCTGTCTTCAATCTTCTTCTCTGTTGCGCTCTGTTCTTCAATACTTATACTCTTTAACTGTGCTTTTAATAAAACAGTGTCTTGTCGATGTGCAGGCCGCAGAGGTATTTTTAAAGGCATCAATGCCCATGAAGCATTGATAAAACGTTGAATCTGACCCGTGGATGGCTTCTCTTTAATAAATCGAGGGCATGAGAATCGTCATTCTCAGCCCTCGGATTTTCTTCATTTATAATGAAAAAACCATTGAAACACTTGTGAAAACACAAACTTATTAATAAATCCTACGTTTTTGGGTTAAACTGATTAGAAGGCTGCGGGGAGGAGTGTGGCTGTTGGATCTGGACACATGGACGGTCCAGATCTAATCGGGGGATCGCAATCGACGGGAGTAGAAAAGGGGTGCGATGAAAAACTCCGATGCGATTGCGCGATCGGAAGGGCCGAGGCAATTAAGCGATGGTCATTGATCTAAGGACAAGATCAACGATGGAGAATGAATTGGGGGATTGGTCGATCGGGGGAGGAAATATAACGCAGTGATTTAAGAAATGTGATGCGATTGAGCGTCGGTCATTTGATCAGTCAACAATCAATGGTGGATATGAACCGAGGGAAAACCCTTTTTATAATGTATAAAACCCAAAGTTTTAAAATAAAACAAAGGTTTTTATGGATCAGGGCGGGATATTTATATAAGGTGGATAGGCGCCCGACTGCGGGGCCTTTGGAATTTATGAATGTAATATGCCCGGGGTGTATATAAAACAAAAGGGCCAATCGCAATCGGGCCATCGGGCCTGGTCTTTCAATCAACCCATTTGAATATTTGCGATGCCATAAGCACCTTGGGACCTTTAACTCTCGGTCCTGGGCACAGGCTATATGAAGTAAGAAGGCGAGGGGTGGAGTTTATATATACAAGGACTCAATCGCATTGGAAAATTTTGATGTGGTCTTTTCGATCAACCCATTTTATTTCTCCGATGCGATCGCACGATAAAACAAAGGCCGATCGCAATCGGAGCTTCGGGCGCGGTCCTTTTAATCTACCCATTTATATTTAGCACGTGACTTTGGTTTTTAGACCAAAAATTTGGAAAAGTGGGTTTTTGGGTTTTACAAAGGAAAAAGAAAATCGGGAATGGATTTTCATAAGGTTTTAAGCGCGACGACAGGCCCACAGTATAGTTATATAAAGGCTAATCGCATCGGAGTTTTCCAATACAAAGCCAATCGCATCGGAAACTTTGAAACATGGGAAAGACTTGTGCATTCGAAACTTTCTGATGTGATAAGCGCCGGATAGGTTTAGCGCTTGGGTTCTAGGGTGCGGGCATGTGGGGGAAGTGGTTTAGGACTTAGCCCAAGGGGCTTAAGTCCATAGTAATAAAACTTTGTTTTTTATGAAATTTTCAAAGTTTTCAATGGATTTTGGAGGTTTCGGTAAAGCTAAAGAGTGAGTCTTTAACTTTGTAGAAGTGATTTTCATGAGGGGAAGAAGAGGAATCATGAAAACAAGGGAGTTTTTATGGAGAAAAAGGGGAGCAAATGAAGGTTGGTTTTGAGTGAGAGAAGGGGGAAAATGATGGTTTCTCAGCAGTCTTTTCTCATGAAATCAGCAGAATTTCTGAGTATAAAATGGGAACAGCAATGAAGATTTTGGATAGAGGCATGAGGCCTTCAAGAGTCTTCAAGAGCCAACACTTTTTAGTAATAGAATTTGTTCTTTGAAGGCTCAAAAATTCTTAGCCACCTTTTGCTATAACAAATATTATAGGTGGCTAACAGTGGCTCCACTTGGGGATGATGCCTTCTTGAAGGCATAAAGAACTTCAGACTTGCATTCTCTGGGAGGCTGACCTGTGCCACATCCATTATGTTCTTTGGGAGGCTGACCTATGCCTGATCCATTGGGCTTCCCTTCCTTTGCTGGGATGATCTTATCTGAAAAAATTTTAACAGCAAAAAAAAACAATGGATCCTTCATCAATCAAGCTTTCTACCTACCCAATCCTACTGATCTAACATTTTTTCTTCATTAGAGTGCACTTGGATTGGAAAAATATTTTCAAAACATTTTATTCTTTTTGAAAGAAGGAAATCTAATCTATTTCTACTCCTTATTTCTCCTTGAACTCATTTTAATCAGTTGAGTTCAGATGATTCTCTACCTAATCTATCATCTGTTGGGATTAAACTGTCCAACAGATTTTTATTCTCTAATTTCTAAAACAAAAATTTAAAAACAGTTAAGTCAAGATTAAGCTGTTTGACTTGCTGTGATCTATGGCATAAAAACAAGCTGCACATAGACATTTATTTTGCAGAAATTTTAATCAAAATGGAAGGCTTAAGAAATGAAAGTTGCTTATCATGGCCTTCTCTTTTTACAGCTCTGTTTTGACTCTTTTGTGAGTTGTTTCTTCCTTTCTCTCCGGTTCAGATTTTGAGCTAATTAGAACCAGATTTACATCCTTTTGACTCAGAAAAAATAAAACAGATTTGAGTCATTTCTTTTTGAAACCTTAGGTTCAGATTTTGATCTTGTTTGAACCTTTAATTTTTGTCCTAATCTATCTACTGATAAGCCAAGATTAAACGGTTTGGAAAATCGAATTCATTATCATATCAGCAGAAAATTTAAAGCTAATTAGTCAAGTTTAGGTTGTTTGACTAACTAGAAGTGTGTTATTTAGGAGTGGCATTTGAGCTTGCACACTTTCATATTTTGTTTCTCTTTTTTGGCATGGGGCTATACCTTTCTTGTTTTTCACAATCTGCCCTCTTTTCTTTCTTTCTTTATTTTTGTACTTTTGATTTTTCTAACTTTGAATGCAATGGTGGATGAGATATTTATAATGAAAAAAGATAAAAAGGCTTCAAAACATAGAATTTATTAAGAGAAGTAATGCTTAAGCATCCTGCCATTGACATGACCCCCAAACAATTCTGCTCCATTCAACTCCTGCAAGAAGAATGCATTGTTACCAGCAACTGAGTGAATAGAGTAAGGGCCAAGCCATAAGTTGTCAAATTTTCCATTCTTGCCCTTGTCTTCCCTTCTTGAATCCCATTTTAAAACTTTGTCCCCAATATTGAAATTGCTGGCCTTTGCTCTTCTGTCAAAAAGCTTTTTAATGCTGTCATGTTTCCGCAATGATTTGTTATAAACTTCCTCGCTGGTTTGCTGAAGATGAATGGTCTATTTTATTCTTCTGATCATGTCATTTTCTTCAGTTTGTAACTCTTGAATCAACTTCATTACTCGTACACCAAGGCTGTTTGGAAAAATTGCATCAGTACCATACACAAGCTGGAAAGGTGACATACCAATATATTTCTTCAAAGTCAATCTGTCAGCCCAAAGTGCATGAACTAGCTTTGTGTGCCAAGACTTCTTGTTGTCTTCCAACAGTTTTTTTATTATGTTCTTTAAGATTTTGTTTGAGGATTCTCCAAGTCCATTACCTTGAGGGTAATAGGCCATGGAATGCCCCAATGTTATGTGATATCTATGACAAAACTCAACCATCTTCTTTGATCCAAATTCTACTGCATTATCAGTGATAATCTTGGTAGGACAGCCAAATCTGGAGAGAATGTTAGTCTCCATGAATTTTATAATAACTAAATCATTGGCCTTCCTACAAGGTATGGCTTCTATCCACTTAGTGAAATAGTCTATGGCAGTGATAATCCATCTATGCTGGGCAGAAGATGGGGGATGGATTTCTCCTATGAATTCAAGTCCCCACTGTTGAAAAGGGGCTTCAACAGTGATTGGATGCAGAGGCAGGGGCATCAGTTTTCTTTTTCCTTCAAAAAGTTGACATTTATGGCAGGATATGATCATCTTATGCACATCATGGAAAAGAGTAGGCCAATAGAAACCAGCCCTCAAAATTTTGTTGGCTGTTGTCTTCCAGTACAAATGACCTCCACACTCTCCTTCATGGAACTGATATTTAACCTTCTCTGCATCAAACTCAGGCAAACATTTAAGCAATACAGCACTTACATTTTTCCAATAAAGACATCTATCTATAATGCAATAGTTTATAGCTTTTAACTTTAGGAACCTTGCCTTTGTTTTTGTCAAACTAGGAGGTGCATTCAATTTAAGCAAAACATAAATAATATCAACATACCAAGGAGAATTAATAAAATGGTCTTCAAATACAGGAGTTGAGAATCCTTCTTGGTCATCCAAAGCATTAATCATATTAATATCAAGAACTTCAAAATTTGATTCAACCATTAATCTAGCTAGACCTTGGCCTTTGATGAGTTTAGTGGGTTTTATCTCTAAGTCATATTCGAGAATAATAGAAATCCACTTACCTCTCTTACCATCTGGGTTCTGTGTTAGAATGTCTTTAACAACTGAGTTTGGGACAAAGGCAATGATGTGTGAGTGAAGGATGTAGACTATGAAGTCTTTCAAAGCTTTAACCAAAGCAAAAGCTTGCTTCTCCATAATGTTGTACCTCAGAGGGGCATCCCTCAATGCCTTGCTAAAGAATGCAATAGGCTGCTCTTGTCCTTGTGGATTTTTCTATAAAAGGACAGCAGCTATGGTATGTTCTGATGCAAATGAAAAAATAAAAAAATCTTTTGAAAAATCAGGACTTATAAGAACCGGTGTTTTGATTAACGCTTGTTTCACCAGTTCAAAGGAATTCTTTGCTTCCAAGGTCCATTTTACCCCTTGCTCCTTCTTTAACATGTTTGTGATATTCCTAAGGAGCTCAGCCAAGTTGGGGATGAACCTTCTCAAAAATTTAATCTTACCGATGAAAGACTGCAACTCTTTGATGTTTCGAGGATGAGAGATTTGTAAAATGGCCTCAATCCTCTTTGGATCTATCTTTATACCCTCTTCCGAAATAATGTGCCCAAGAAGTTTACCTTCTTGGAGACCAAATAGTGTCTTCTTAGGTTTTAAAGATATCCCAAACTTTTTGCACTTCTCGAAAACCTTTCTTAAATGTTCTAAGTGCTCTTCATCTATTTTTGAAAACACAGTCACATCATCAAGATAGATAATGATGAAGAAGCCTAGTTCCTCCGAGAATGCTATGTCCATGGCTCTTTGAAAAGTTTCTCCAGCATTCATTAGACCAAAAGGCATCTTCACATACATGAAAGTGCCCCATGGTGTAGTAAATGTTGTCTTTAATTGATCAGCAGGGTGGAATAAAATCTGATTGTACCCTGAATAGCCATCAACCAAAGAAATTCTTTTAGACCCTACCACCCTTTGTAAAATATGATCCATCTTGGGTAAAGGGTAGCTGTCTTTTAATGAAGCTTTGTTTAAGTCTCTAAAGTCTATACAAAGCCTGATTTCTCCAGTTTTCTTCCTAATAGACACCAGATTAGATACCCATTCAGAATATCTAATAGGACAATAATACCAACATCATACATTTTCATGATCTCCTTCTGAACCAATGGTAACTGGACAAGGTTTATTCTGCGCAGTTTTTGTTTGAATGGATTTTGGTTTTCTTTAAGGGGAATTTTGTGATGTATTATTTCAGTGTCATAGGATTTAAGATCTTCATAACTCCATGAAAAAACATCAGAGAACTCTTTAAGCAGCTCGATGTATTTAAGTTTAATGTGAGTCGGTAAAGTCTTGGACAGCTTGATAATTTTCGGCTTAAGTTCGCTACCAATATTATATTCTTCCACTTCAGTCTCTACAGGTTCCAGTTTTGGTTTATTCGCCACATCGTTAAAATCGAACAACTCTTCTAAACGGGCCAGACCCTTAGGAAAACTTTCATCTTTAGAGTGCAGAGTTTCTAACTCTTCTGTTACGAACTCTGCATTCATTTCTATTTCGCTTTCAAGTTTTCCAGATAACAGGTTTATATTAGCAAGTTCAGGAGACGGTTCTTCTTCATTAAGAAAATTTTCTTCCTTGCAGTCTATTTCATAGTCTAAGTCCGAACCATTTAGTTCGAATTCATTTCTGAATTGCATGAAGTCTTCTATTTGTTTGTCATTGTCAAGCACCTGCCAATACTTCTCATTATCAGGCACAACTGGTCTGAATTTTATCTGAGTTGTGCAGTCTTTGGTTTTATATGGCATTAAGCATGTTCTAGTTGCAAAGGCTAAATTGTGGGCCGCGATATTTCTTTTTCTTGGGACAAAAAACACTTTGGACTCCTCGAATGTCTTCAAAAGGCCCATGACATCATTTCGGTAGGCCCTGAGTCTGGGATGATTTGCGTTATACTCCCCATTGACCTGCCTAATAACTAACTCTGAATCCCCGTGAAATTTAATTCTTTTGGCTCCTCCCTTTTTTAACAAACGTAAGCCTAGAAGAAGGGATTCATACTCTGCTATGTTATTGGAACACTGAAAGTTTAATGTACAGGAAATACATTCGGTGTGGTTGTTTTCAGTGTTATTAATCCAGACACCTGTGCCAACATTGTTCTTAGTGCAGGATCCATCGAAATACATACTCCACAGAGGACTGTTCTTAGTTTCATCCTGGTTACCGTCCTCTTCAATTGACGCGCCTTCTGATTATTCTTGAGTATCAGCGCTTAGTTGAAAGTGTTTTGATTCCCCAAGATTTGCGCTCATTTGAGGGTTGTTCTCTTTAGTGTCCAGGTTAAAAAGAAAAGGACGCATGAACTGTAGTTCAAGACCTTTTTTTAGTTTGCTAATGTTTTCAAATGCAACAAACTGTTTTAACATTTCTGCGTTGTGTTCCTCTTCCTCCCTGTCGGCCGTTAATCCTGTTAAAGTGACTTGTTCATCTAATGTTTCTTCATTAAAGTGGATAAATGAATCAAGGCCTGTGTTTATAGAATATAAAGGGGAGTTTTGTGGTCTGTCTTGACTTGTCACTGTGTATTGCATATGAGACTCCCTGTAGAGTCTTCTATTCTGATTGAAAACAGGGATAGTCGCGTAGGTCATGTACATTTGCATAGTACCTTGTAACTTAGCTCCCCAAGATCTTGATAACAACATTCCATATTTGGGGGGAACACCAGCCACAACAATATCCATGACTAAACATTTGGTTGGAATTTGGGCTAAGTTAACACAAAGGTCTTTGATTAATCCTAAACATTTTACTCTACTGGAATCAAAGGAGTACAAATCTTTATAAGGTATGGTGATTTCTAAACCAAGGCTCTCCATTACAGCTTTTGGCATTAAATTATGAGAAGCCCCGGAATCGTGCATAGCATTGTGAAAAATTTTGTCATGAACATTTAAACTCACATAAAAGTGAGGAACAGGTCCCTCTTGATATTTACCTTCAATCTTCAGACAAAAAATAAGCTCTGGCTGGTCATCATTAAGATTGACTGTATCATTGTTCACTTCTATATTTAAAGCCTTCAAAATTTGGGTTTTATATACATGTTGGGCAGCTAACTTGGTCAATGGAAAAAATATTTTTATTTTTGAAATTTCTTTTTCAAGGCTGAAGGGAAAATGGTTCTTTGAAGTGCTGGTTTCAGCCTTATTAGCTGTCACTTTATCAGCAATATCGGATTGTTGATTTGTTTTATTTACACTTGAAAAAGTTGTTTTCACAAGAGTACTAGCTGAAGTGTTAGTACTACTAAGGTCTGCACTATGTTTTTCATTGCTTTGAGTGCCTTTATCTTTTCCTTTATAAGAATTTACAGTCACTGTTTTGTCCTTTTGTTTGACAATTTTAGGCTTGGCTATAGTGCTGTTTTGCGAAGATTTGTCAGAGGTTCTGTTGTTGGGGGCTGTTGACTGGTTTTGCTTCTAAGGTCATATTCTCTTTGAGACTCTATGATGACATTTTCCATGTCTTGATAAAAATTTTCATCATCATCTCTTTTTTCATCATAAGGTGTGTATAGGCCTTGTTTTCTATCATAATGAATCTCAAAGTCATCATTATCTACCCCCAGCATATTGATATCTTCTTCCTCTGTTATCTCATCTGTTTCCTCAAGCTCACTTACATAGTTTTGATGAAGGGGAGGAGTGATCTGTTGATCATCTTCCCTAGGTATGTTTGGAGGTTGGTTTCTTTTAAAATTCTGGTTTTGGTTCTGGTTTCTGTTTTGAGGAGCAGTTTGGTTTTGATTTGCTTGTGCTCTCTTAATAATGCTCATCTCTTTCATCATTTCTTCCATAATTCTCTCCATCTTTGAGTTGGAAGTAGAAGGTGTAGACTCCTCTCTAAAAGACACTATTTTTTCAGTTTTCATTCTTGCTCTCTTCTCCATCAAGTTGACTTCCACAGAAAGAGCACCTTTTTGAATATCTTCAAGAGTTGCAAAATCTCTTTCTCTCAGCTGATAGGTCATGTCAGAGTCAAACCCCTCAGGAAACTTGTTTAAAGCTGAGCCCTACGGAGGTTTTAGTTATGGTGAAAGTGCATTATACACACTATTGAATCTGGTGCAGTAAGCTTGCACACTTTCTCCAACGTTTCTATGGAGGTTCTTGTAATCAGAAAGGACTTGAAGAGGGTTATTATTCACTTCCCATTTATTTAAGAATGTTTGATGGAAGGCTTGGAGATCATTAATATTGTGGGGGGTTAAACCTTTGAACCATTTTCTTACTTCTCCCCCTAAGCTCTGAGAAAATAACCTAAGCTTGATAGAATTATCATCAATTTCATTTCTGTCAAAGTAGTCATTCATCATATACACATGTTGTGATGCAATTGTAGCATTGCTAGCATCATATAATGGAATTTTGGATTGATAGTCCCGTGGAAGGTTGACTACTGGTACAGGAAGGACTAGGGGAGCATACCATGCTGCCATGATAGGTGGTGGGGGTGGATTCACAAGGAGTGGATTAACAACAGGAAAAGTGGGCTGAAGTGGAGTGGTTTGAACAGTGAATGTAGGGTGAGCAAAAGTGAATGGACCAGGAATAGATTTCTGAGCTGATCTTGGATGAGAGGCACCTAAGTTGTGAAGGAAATGCAAATCAGGAGGTGTTGTTTCTCTGCTACCAAGAGGTTCACTTGTTTTAGGAGATGATAGTGAAGACTCAAAATCTAACTGATCTAAATCACCAAGAGGCCTAGTTCTAAATGGATTTACTAAGTCAACTTGAGATTGTTGTAGAGCTGAAAGATTTTTAGGAACTGAATTAGCTCTCAAGGGTGATCTGAAAACATTTGATAATTTAATCTTAAGAGACTTCCTAAGGATACCTTCTTGGTTATCAACTACTTCAGGTGGATCAGGGTCAGGATAGGCTCTAGTGTGAATCTTTCTAGGAGCCACTATGCTGTGTTTTTCAAACCCAAATAAATAAGACAAGTTTAAACCAGGTATGACAATCTTTAAGATGTTAACTAGTCTGTTTTGCAAAAGTTTTAATCCTGCAGCCTTCTGACTGAGTTTGAAAGATATTATAATGATAAGGGCTCTTCCTAGTGGATTCTTAAGGTCTATTTAGGATTGTGGAGTCGCCAAGTGGAAGTTTTTAGCCCCTAAGGAGGTAAAAGGTTTTATGGTCCACCACCATGTTTATTTAATACCAATTTTGAAATATTTTTAGGTTTTTTCTGAGTTATTTTTCAGTTGTATGGTTTTTAAGAATATCCTAACTCTGTTTCAAAACTTAGCTATGATTATGAGACAAAGACAGTTTACTCTTATGGCTAAGCCAGCTGATCTTTCAAGGTTAGATAAAGCTTAAAAGAATCCTAGGGTTTACCTAGTTTGTCACTGATTCAAACAAGTTTTACCATGATCATGATCACCTTTCTTAGGTGGTGCTTGAAAAGGCTGCTTTTAACTCACAAGGTTTTATAAAAATGAAAATGATTTTTGGTTTGATTTCCCCAGTGGAGTCGCCAAAAATGTTGGGGATCTGTAATCAGCAAGATTGGAAAAGTCCAATCACAGAGACAACATCGTTTCAACCAACTTTGGGATTCTAGGATCTAGCCCTCCTGAATCCAGAGAGGGATCTCTCCAATAAGTGCAAAGATGGATTTGTCTTTGAAGTTTGGGGTAATGATGTTAGGCTAGTTATGAAGGCCAAGGGTTTTGTTTGTTTTTGGATGGTTGAGCATGAATATTGTTTGAGGTGGAAAGTCCTAAGTGCAAAGAGTTTCAAAGGTGAGAAGTTGCAAGTGGATAGGAAAACTAGGCTAAAAAGATAGATATAACACTGGTTTTTAGTCCATTGGGCTATGGAGTCATAACAGGGCTTTAATTGAGCAACAACATCAAGAGTGATCCAAGGGGCAAGTCATCTACACCACAAGATTATTTAGATTGAGTGATGAAATGGAAACAATAAAGTGTTGGAGGGGTGGAAACTGATAATAATTTCACAAGGGATTTATAGTCAGTCCGAACAAGAAAAGCCTCTTAAGTAACTGTTTAAAACCAACAAAGTGCAGGGCTAACCATTGACTTCTTGGGAAAGTTTGTATTAAAGCAGCTTAATTGAAAAACAATCTAGTAATCCACATAATTACCTTCAGAAAGTATGAAAACATATAAGAGAAGACAGAGTATAAACTTAAGATCTGATAAAGTAATTTCAAACCTAGTCTGCTTTCAGTTAACACCAAGGGAAACTTTCAGAATCTTCCTTTGGATAATAGAAGCTAGAAATAGGGCAAACCATCACTCTCTAGTCTAAATTTAATAAGAAAATAAGGAAAATAACTTTCAAGAACAATGTTTAAAGCAAACAGTAGGACGAGGGAACTCTAGCATTCCTAACTGCTTAAATTGTATTGAATCATTCTTAAATAAAAAAATTGGAGGAAAACATTGAGATAAAGCTTTTCAGTCAGAGAAGGTTACTGATGTACAACAGGTCCTAACTCTATAAATGTTGTTCTTTATCTACATAAAGGAAAACAATAACAAAGAAGGGGCACTTCACCAGTGATATAGACCAGGATCCCAAGAAACAACTTGTTATTGATGTCAAACCAATTACAGTCTTCAAGTCCAATGTTTCAGTTCAACAATCATCTTCACTATTCAGCCTAACAAAACTAACACAAATAGAGCTCCAAGGGCCAGTGAACACTATTTACAATCAGAAGTTTAAGCTCAGATGTATTTCAAAGTTCTGCAACCAACAGTTTCTCATCTTCTACATAAGTATTTATAGAAGAATGAGGAGGTGTGATCTAACAAAAGATCTTAAGGAAAATTAATATAGATTCAAGACTTCTCGGCCTTTGAGGGGCTCGATGGAGAAGTTTAGAAACATTCTGTCTGCATTAATTGTTTTACATTTATGAATTAAGCTCGTTGGGAGCTTTTATTGACTTTAAGGCTTTGTGTCATGCTTGGAGTAACTCTGCAGATATTTCTACATTTATTTCCTTGCAGAAGTAACTCTCTGGCTGCGCTGAGGAAAAATATCTGATTCTACAATAAGTTCAGCCTCTGTTTGAATGCTTTGAGGCAACAGGTGGCATTTATGGTAGCTGAGGAATCAATTTTCCTCAAATCTGGTGGTGGAGGGCTGCCTACTTGTTTAAACACTTATGATTTCTTTTAATTGTGTTTTAATTCTGGGAATTAGGCTTTTGATAATTATTCTTAGTCGTAATTCCCCAATTCTGTCTTCAATCTTCTTCTCTGTTGCGCTCTGTTCTTCAATACTTATACTCTTTAACTGTGCTTTTAATAAAATAGTGTCTTGTCGATGTGCAGGCCGCACAGGTCTTTTAAAGGCATCAATTCCCCTGAAGCATTGATAAAACGTTGAATATGACCTGTGGATGGCTTCTCTTTAATATATTGAGGGCATGAGAATCGTCATTATTAGCCCTCGGCTTTTCTTCATTTACAATGAAAAAACCATTGAAACACCTATGAAAACACAAACTTATTAAGAAATCCTGCGTTTTTGGGTTAAACTGCTTAGAAGGCTGCGGGGAGGAGCGTGGCCGTTGGATCTGGACACGTGGACGGTCTAGATCTAATTGGGGGATCGCAATCGGCAGGAGTAGATGTTTGGTCAATTTAGTGTATCCTAAATTGCTGCATTTAATTTGTCAATCCGGGATTCGTAAGCTGATGAAGTGCGGCGCACTATATGTGCAAGATAACCTATTTCTTAACTTTATGTCGTTTTTGGTTTTCTAAGGTGAAATGGAAATTCTAAAATGAAAACAAGTATGGTTATATTTGTTCAAGGAAATGATATCCCCTATAATGATTTACCAACTTGAAACTTAAAAAGGAATTTTGAAATTTTCAATGACAAAACTTGAAAGGAAATGAAAATGTACTACTGAAATGAAAAGATGCTGTAAGTCTAATAAATCAAAAACAGTGAACTAGTGAGCATGAAACTAAACTATTCTTGCTGCTGTCTAAACAAAAAGAAACTATGCTTAAAAAAATTCAAAATTGCAACAAAGTAAATCTAAATCAGATTACATCAATTTATCTTCTAATCCTTTATCATTAGTCCAGCTATGATTTTCGGAAGTAACCATAAACAACTTGAGTAACTGATATCTAATTTGCAGAAAGTAAACTAATATCAAACCATACATTCATAATTCAATCCCTCACCATCGGTCCAGCTGTGGCTTTCGGAGGTAACTGAAGATGTCATGCACAATTTAATACTTCTAACTTGCAGAAAGGAAACTAATACCAAACTACACATTTCATAATACAATCCCTCACCATCAGTCCAGCTGTGGCTTTCGGAGGCAACTGAAGATGCTATGAGCAGTTTAATATATCTAAATTTGCAGAAAGGAAACTAATACTAAACCACACATTTCATAATACAATCCCTCACCATCAGTCCAGCTGTGGCTTTCGGAGGCAACTGAAGATGTTATGAGCAGTTTAATATATCTAAATTTAACTACTGAAGCAAATAAGCAAAACTGAATTAAACAAAGCAATACTGAAATTAAACAGAAACTAAGAAAAACACATTAGCAGCAGAACAATGTTAATTCCATGTCATTAGTCAAAAAGCTATGAAAATGCCCGGGCTGCCTATCTATAACCTGAAACAAGAACACTGATCAGTGATTAACAACATAAAGCATGCTAGACAGAAGTGAAATGGAAAGCAGGAAAGTTTATAAACAGAAATGAAAAAAAAATGAAATGTATAAACATGTGAATGGATTATGGCACAATGAGCTTTAAAGAAATGAAATAAGAACTATACACTAATGCACAAAACCTTAGCTGAGCAGGGGCCCTCTACACCGGCCTTGGCAACGATCTTCAAGTACGAATTAAGTTGGAAAACAGAGTCTTCTTATATTAAAATGCAGTCATAACAGTATGGTAGTATTACGGCTCAAAGGCAGCGTAATTACATTACAGAGCAGACTTAATAAAATTAACAGAGACTAATCGGGACTAACTCCATATGCGTATGCAAACGTGTTATATATAACAAAAGAAATATAACTATCTCCTAAAGTTTATGCTGGTGTAGAACACGTAGACCATTACGTCCACGGATCTAGGATCATGGCCGTGTTGGAAAATAAATCTATGAGAAGTGGATGCTTGAATTCGACTATGGAGCCATGTACGGATGTCGACTTGTCCTCCGCAAGCTCAGAAACGACCATATGAACCTTTACGTGACACAAAACAGAGTCCTGTCACCGTAAGACTCTATGGTTGACTTCCATGTGGACGCCTTTTACCGCGGCTTCTTTAGATGAGTTTGCTCGAACCAATAGGACACGAACCATGTCCACATCATTCCTGACTTGCCCATGTGGCTCGTTTTCCCTGTAGACACCTGTAACATAGAGTTTCACAAAATAGCTGCGGAAAGTTGCAGCAGCTGCGGAAAGTGGCAAGATTTCGCAGCTGAATGAACAAAATCTAAATCAAATAGAAAACACAAAAATATAATTAAAAACCATGTTAGATGCTCTTTTGCAAATGATATTGACAACTTGGGAGGTTCAGGTGAGTGAAAAAGGTATAGAAAAGTGTATGGAAAAGATGCAGAATTGAGACTCAACAGTAGAAAAGGGGTGCGATGAAAAACTCTAATGCGATTGCGCGATCGAAAGGGCCGAGGTGATTAAGCGATGGTCGTTGATCTAAGGACGAGATCAACGGTGGAGAATGAATCAGGGGACTGGCCGATCGGGGGAGGAAATATAACGCAACGATTTAAGAAATGCGATGCGATTGGGCGTCGGTCGTGTGATCAGTGAACAATCAACGGTGGAGATGAACCGGGGGAAAACCCTTTTTATAATGTATAAAACCCAAAGTTTTTAAATAAAACAAAGGATTTTATGGATTGGGGCGAGATATTTATATAAGGTGGATAGGCGCCCGACTGCGGGGCAATTGGACTTTATGAATGTAATATGCCCGAAGCGTATATAAAACAAAAGGGCCAATCGCAATCAGGCCATCAGGCCTGGTCTTTCAATCAACCCATTTGAATATTTGCGATGTGAGAAGCACCTTGGGACCTTTAACTCTCGGTCCTGGGCACAGGCTATATGAAGTAAGAAGGCGGGGGGCGGAGTTTATATATATAGGGACTCAATCGCATCGAAACATTTTGATGCGGTCTTTTAGATCAACCCATTGGATTTCTCCGATGCGATCGTGCGATAAAACAAAGGCTGATCGCAATCGGAGCTTCGGGCGTGGTCCTTTTAATCTACCCATTTATATTTAGCACGTGACTTTGGTTTTTAGACCAAAACTTTGGAAAAGTGGGTTTTTGGGTTTTACAAAGGAAAAAACGGATCGGGAATGGATTTTCATAAGGTTTTAAGCGCGACGGCGGGCCCACGGTATAGTTATATAAAGGCTAATCGCATCTGAGTTTTCCAATACAAAGCCAATCGCATAGGAAACTTCGGAACATGGGAAAGACTTGTGCATTCGAAAATTTCTGATGCGATAAGCCCCGGATAGGTTCAGCGCTTGGGTTCCAGGGTGCGGGCATGTGGGGGAAGTGGTTTAGGACTTATCCCAAGGGGCTTAAGTCCATAGTAATAAAACTTTGTTTTTTATGAAATTTTCAAAGTTTTTAATGGATTTTGGAGGTTTCGGTAAAGCTAAAGAGTGAGTCTTTAACTTTGTAGAAGTGATTTTCATGAGGGGAAGAAGAGGAATCATGAAAACAAGGGAGTTTTTATGGAGAAAAAGGGGAGCAAATGAAGGTTAGTTTTGAGTGAGAGAAGGGGGAAAATGGTGGTTTCTCAGTAGTCTTTTCTCATGAAATCAACAGAATTTCTGAGTATAAAATGGGAACAACAATGAAGATTTTGGACAGAGGCATGAGGCCTTCAAGAGTCTTCAAGAGCCAACACTTTTTAGTAATAAAGTTTGTTCTTTGAAGGCTCAAAAAGTCTTAGCCACATTTTGCTATAACAAATATTATAGGTGGCTAACAGGGTTAATGGATATGGGTTTATGAATGCTTTAACATGTATATATTTGTAGTGTAGTATTGAAAGGAATATAATGATAAATCAATATGGTAGTCCCGGTTTTGGGATCAAGGGGAAAATATCTGTGTATATTTGTTTTATGTTCTCGCCATTGTTTATTTTTTAGTTTTAAGAATTCATTTGCAGGTAATTTTTGTACAAGGTTAAAAGCTAAGAAGTGAATCTTTGTGATATGTTTGCTTGTTTGGGTCATAGATAAATCCAAATCTCAAGACTTATTTCCTTTTTCTAGGGTTTTGATTGCTTTACCATTTATTTCATTATAGGCTTGTGTTTGATTTATTCCTACATTGAACTGAAATTGAAACTTTCTTTGTTTTTGAACTTATTATCTATCCAAATCTGATGAGTCATAATTCCTATATTTTTTTTGCAAAGCCTTAGTTTCTACCTTCTGAGTGCTTGTTGGTGCTCTTGATTTGACGTTGTTTAAGAGTTTTTTCCCTTTTTATTACAAGTTGCTTTGTGGATATATTATTTTTTGAATTTCAAAGTGATCATTGAGAGTGAATTTGAGGCTTTATTTGTTTCTTTGAAAAAGGAAAATATCTCCTCGCGCCTTCCTTAGATATTTTTCTTCGAATTGGAAATGAAAAATTGCACTTCATTTAGCTTGCATTAGGATTTCTATTGAGTCTTTTTCACACCATATCATTAGCACTTCATACTCTTTCATAATTTACAACCATAAAATAAAGCATAATAAAAATTTGTTTAACATCTTTTGGTTGTATAAAATAAACAATATCTTATGATTGTAGAGACCTAGAGTAGGGTTTGGAGAGGAAACTCTTCAAGGCTATCAAACTAAACTTATATATACTAAATATTGTAAATCCATTTTCACTATAGATTCTTTCCAAAAATATCTTATCACACAAGAGTTAAGCATGAAATCACATCGAGAATTGGTGGAGTGACATCCCTACTCTCAAGCTACTGGTGTCTGTGAATTGTGCACCAGACAATGGGATCTCTTTGAGAGTTGTACAAATCACTTTGAGCAATCTATCAAGAGGTTTCATGCTTAGTTTCCATATCTACACATATGGTTCTAATCACATGTGTCCTCCCATTCATTTGATTAAGAAGTGGTAACCTTAGTGGCCCATATTCTAGGGCTCTTATCTAGGTGATTGTGGGTGGGATGTCCCCATAGTACCTGACGTATATGCCAATAACCATATTAGTGTTCATAGAGGGTGAAACTCATCCACATAGAGGTCACTTTCACTAGTGAAGGCTGATATAGCGAGGTTGGGGTTACTACTTCTCTAGTACTTTGTTAGTCCAAGGCCCTTAGGGGCTTCATCTCCTCAAGCGTCTTGGATTCCAGGAGGTACATTTTTTAACTGGCTTGCTTATTGCATCTCGTAGGGAGTTTATAATGTGTGTCATTTGGTATGAGTCAAGTTGGCCATATGGTGTCTAAAATTAATTGATTGAATAATAAAAATTTATTTACTATGACTAACCAAACTATCCTTCGTTCTTGAATAATTTTAAATATTTCTCCCAAAGAGGAAGGTCCACCACCTAGAAGATGTAGGATAATTTCAGTATTGGAAGCCTTAGATCAAACTCGATTTGGGGGGAATAACCTTGGTTATAATGAATAAGACTTGGACACTGTTAAGGTTATAGATAAAAGTTTGTTTCCGCACTTTAACCCACCTTTAAATAACCCTCTTAACCCCATACTTGTACAAGAGAGTGCATATTTTTCTCAACTATTTTATTTGTTCTCTCATCCCATGTCTAGTGAGATTGATGCTTCTATGATGGGTATGATGGGTTCCTCATCACCATCCATGTTGGGAGTGTCTTCTGTCATGCCACCTTTACCACTAAACAATTTGATAGGGCCCACTACCTCAATTTTGACTATATATTTTTCCTCACATAGTGCATTCCACTTATTGCTACCGCAATCCCGACAAGTTTTCTGAGTTTGTTTGTCTCCCTCCTTCTACCTATATTTGTGTTTGGAATGGGGGAAAATATGAGCAAACCTATGGGATATGGGTGGTTTCCACCTATTTCATCTATCCCTATGGTCTCTATCTCTAGTATGGGTCAGTCATATTCAACAAATATTCCAAGGGGAACTATGTTTATCTCTGGTCCATTTGGGGGAAATCATATTTTTGGGGGAACATTTAATCCTTGGGGTTCTTATGTTTTTGGAGGAATTTCACTCTCTTGAGGTTTTCGACCCTTAAGAGAGGCTAATTTACTTGGGGGTAATATCCCTATTAGCACCACTATGCCCACACTCTTTGTAACTTACAACAATGTTTTTACAAGAAGAGGTCTTCCTTCTGGTGCTGGGTATAACTCCCTTGGTAGTCATGCTTTAGGGAGTTCCTTTATATGTAGGGGAAAAACTCCTAGGGGAAATCATCCTTTCATTATGATGGCTAATTGAAGGCCTTGATACTCTATTTTTGGTCAATCCTCATCTTCTAGAAACTTTGTTATGGTGCGACCAAAATGTTCATCTGGGGGTGTTTCTACACCTTTAGATCTGTTTAACCAAAATTAGCTTCCATTCCTAACATCTATTGACTTTATAGACTTGGAAAATATAACTAACAACCCATATGCCATGATCCTGTGTCATCTCTAATTCCTACCAAAGTATCGTCTGACATTCACAAGTTTGAAGGAAGCTAAGAGAGAACTCGACTACACATATTAATGCCTACCATGTATGATGCTTTTCTAATTCCTTGGTGGCTAATTTTTTAGGTTGTGTCTCTTCAAAATAACCTTGAATGGAGATGCCACAAAATGGTATATCGATTTGGATAATGTAGGTTTTAATCCTGTATAGAAATTACCTATAAATTAATTCTTAAAAAAATAAGAAAAATAAACAATGGCGAGAACATAAAGCAAATATACACATAGATTTTCCTCTGGATCCAAAAACCGGGACTACCAGATTGATTTATCATTATATTAATTTCATTGTTACAATACATATATATACATGTCGAAGCATTCATAAAACCCAATCCATTAATCCTAGATTAGAACATAATTGTAGTTTCATTGACCAAATCTACAAAATACGATGGGAAGAAAACCATCATGCACAAAACCATGTGCAAAACCCATGCAAAAAACCATGGGTAGGTCCTCCCACCATCTTTGGGTCTATCCCCCATCCTTGGGTCTGCATAAAAAAACAAAATCCCGAGGTGCTGTCCCAGACCCCATGTAGGGGGGATACTGCCCCCCACTGTGCCTGAGGCAACGTACAATGCGTTGAACTAGTCATGGAAATAATATAACACACACTTAAAATTATCCCACTTGTTGTTTTCTTTCTACGCAAGGGGTCACAAGAGAGCTTAGTCATTGGCCCACCCTTGCAATGCCCATTCTTTCTCTACACCAAAAAAACTTCTTAGTACTCACAAAATTCATTAATACATATGCAACATTCTTCAAAGTGTCTACTTTTTCCAGAAACACCCTTTTTTCCTCAACCATATCCCTCACAAAGTGATACTGAACATCAATGTGCTTTGTCTTTGAATGATATGCAGGGTTCTTTTCCAAGAAAATTGCACTTTGGTTGTCACAGTCTATCCTTCAATAGCTCGTTGTACCAACCCCATACTTGAACAAAATCTCTACAACCAAACTGGTTCCTTTCTTGCATGAGTGGATGCCATGTATTCAACCTTTGTAGATGAAAAACCACTAAAAAATATCTTTTTCTCATCCAATTGACTGCTCCTCCAAATAGGTTAAACACATACCCACTTGTAGATATTCTCTGATCTAGATATCCAACCCAATCTGCATCAAAAAAGTCACGAATGTCCAAAAATATATCCAATATTGGTCTTCCTTGGTAGCACAAACCACAATAATTAGTGCCATGCAAATTCCAAAAAACCAACTTCACTGTTGTTTAATGCTCCTTCCCTGGTTTTGACATAAAATTGCTCAATACTCCCAATGCATGTGTGATGTATAGTCTAGCATGGACCATTGCATACATTAGGCTACCGAATACACTTGCATATGGAACACACACCATGTCCTCTTCCTCTTCTTGTGTCTTGGGAAACTGTTCAACAGATAAATTTAGATCTACATGAATAGGAACCTTCACTGGTTTACTATCCTGCATATTAAACCTCTGCAACATTGTCTTAAAACACTTACTATGGTTTAATCAGAGCTTCTTCTTTGCCCAATATTGCTTAATTTCCATGCCTAAAATATAGTTTTCAGCACTGAAATCGTTCATGTCAAATTTGGAGGACATTGTGGGTCTTCAAATATTGGATAATTTCTTTGTAATTTCCAATCAGAAACATATCATCCACATACAAGACAAAACAAATAACATGATCACCAATTAATTTAAAATACACTGTGTAATCCTCTTTTCTTCTTGTGAAGCCAAGTCCCCATACATATGTATCAAATTTCTGATACCACATCCTTGGTGACTGCTTTAACCCATATAAATATTTTTTAACATACATACCAATTCTTTGTTATCCTTCACCGCAAAGCCTTCTAGTTGCTTCATATAGATCTCTTCTTCCAGATCCCCATGAAGAAATGATGTTTTCACATCCATCTATTCTACCACAAAATCAAAAGCAACAACAACATATATAAGTAATATGATATAATCTAACTTGGAAACAAGAGATAGTAACCTAAATCAATTCCCAACACCTGGGAATAACCTTTTCCTACCAATCGAGCTTTGTATTTATCCACATTTCCTTCTTCATTCATCTTCTTCTTAAACACCCAATTGCTTCCAATGGGTTTCCTTCCATTTGAAAACTCCACCAGATCCGAAGCCTCATTTTTGTCCAAAGATGCCATTTCATCAACCATGACCTCTTTCCAAAGTTTGCTATCCTCTGACTCCAGTGCTTCCCTGACAGTTCTGGGATCGTCATTAGTAATAGTTAAAGAAAAATTTGAACAGAAAAAAGATGGACTATATCTTTCTCGATGCCTTCTCTCTTGAACTAATATTCATAAAACTGGAGTTTGTGGCTCCTCTTCTGATTTGTGTTCTGTTGCAGAGTTTGATTCCTCCTCCTTTAGTTCAAACTCTATCTTCTCAGGTTCCTTTAGTATGAATTCATGTTTAATAACATATTTCACCTCTCTAAACACCACATCTCAGTTGTACACAACCTTCCTTGTTTCTGGGTTCCAAATATTATAACCTTTTAAGCCATCCTTATACCCAATAATGATGCACTTTTCATATTTACTATCCAACTTGGTTCTTTTCTCCTTTGGAATGTGTACATATGCATCACAACCAAATCCCATCAAATGTGAAAGAGAGGCTTTCTTACCAGTCCATATCTCATGTGAGGTCTTATCCTCCAACTTTGATGAAGGTGATATGTTAACTAGGTAACATGAAATATCTACTACCTCTTCCCATAATTTCTGCCCTAACCAGCTCCACTGCGCATACTTCTTTCCTTTTCCATCAAAATCCTGTTCATTCTTTTTGAAATACCATTTTGTTGAGGTGTGTATGGAGTATTTTTCTGTCATGCTATACAATACTTCTTACATAACTCTTCAAATTAATTCTTGCAAAACTCTCCACCATTATCTGTCCTTAACACCTTAATCTTCTTCTTTGTCTGATTTTACACCAGAGCCTTAAATACTTTAAACCTATCAAAGAATTTAGATTTCTTCCTGAGGAAATATATCCATGTATTCCTCGAGTAAGCATATATAAATGAAACACACTACAAAAAATTACCCAGTGATGGAATTGACACAGGTCCAAACACATCACTGTGCAAAAGCTATAATATCCCTTTCAACCTCTTAGCACCTGATGGAAAACTCACCCGATTCTGCTTCACATGTACACAATGTTCACAGAAATTGAAATACAGAGAGAAATTAGGCATACCTTCTACCATACCATTACCATGCAGTATTCAAAGGCCCTTCTCTCCAATATGTCCAAGCCTTTGATGCCATAAAATGGTCTTTTCTCCAAAGACCACTAGATTTTCTGCTCCACTTTCAGGAACCACACAACTATTTCACCCATCAATAAAAATGCTAGCCAGAAGATTGTACAAATTTCCAATCCAACTCCCTACCTCAATACCAGTGCTCCCCGAACCATCTTGCAAGAATCTTTCTCAAACACTATTTTTACGCCTGCATCATCCATTTTTCTTACAAAAATAAAATTTCTAGCCAATGCAGGAATATGCAGAACACCACGAAGTGTTCTAATCCTTCCAACTTGCAAATTCATCTTGAATTTTCCACGTCTGGTGATTTTGTCCTTCCCTTCATCCCCTAATAAGGCATCACCACCATCATATTTCTCATATTCACAAAACCACTCCCTATGGGGAGTGAAGTGAAAGATGCACCTGATTCATTCAACCATGCCTCATGGTCTACAAGAGTACTTAAAGAAGAAGCCAATTACACATAATCTCCTTCAACTGAGGTGGTTTTCGCCCAGTAGAAGGAGAATAATCATATCTATTTCATTTCTTAGGAGTTTTAGATATACAGTCCTTTTTGTAGTGCCCTTATTTTCCACATTTCCATCACACCATTACATATTTTCATGGAGATTTAGATCTCCCTTTAGATTTAGATCTCCCACTTGAGGACTTATTTTCGTTTATGTTCTAGGACCATTCACTCACAGACAAGGCATCTCCATTTTGGCTCTCCATATTTTCTGTCTCATCTCCTCTAACAACAAGTATGAGACTATTTCATGAAACTTCAAGGTGGTTTTATTTATACCTATAGCAATAACCAGACTATCCCACGAATCTGGTAGAGAACGCAACAAACTGATGCACTTATATTCACCTGAAATTTTAATATCAATAGATAACAATTAGCTTACACAATATTAAAGGCATTCAAATGCTCTTTTCTCGAGTCTCCATCCTTCATCTTCAATTTATACAACATTTTACGTAGGAGCAATTTTTTCACCTGAGACTTAGCTTGGTAAAAATTCCCTAACTTAGACTAAAAAGCCTTCATTGTAGCTTCCCTTGACACATTCAATAATACTAAATCTAAGAGATACAATCATATTATTCTCTTCACCTTCTGATATAACTTCACCCAGTCTTCTATCGACATTCTTGTTGGTGTCGTGCTTGGATATACAACAACCCACTAATCTTGGTCCACCAAGAGATCCTCCATCTTGAGCTTCCACAACTCAAAACTCTGACCATTAAATTTCTTGATCTATATCTTTCCATTGTTCGCCATCTTCTTTCACCACAAGAATCAATCTCGTAGATCTCCCAATGAACAGGGTCTACCACAGGCCTGAGCAAAACCCCTCAACAATAAAGTAGTCCCCTTGTAGACAAAAATTATTTGATATGAAATGTAGGTTTTAACCCAGTACAAAAATTACCTGCAAACGAGTAATTAAAAAAATAGAAAAATAAACAGTGATGATAACATAAAAAAATATACATAGATATTTTCCGTTGGATCCAAAAACCGAGACTACCAGATTGATTTTTCATTATATTCCTTTGAATGTTACAATACATATATATACATGTCGAAGAATTCATAAAACCCAATCGATTAACCCTGGATTACAACATAATCGTAGTTACCTTGACCGAATCTACAAAATACCATGGGAAGAAAACCATTATGCCCAAAACCATGTGTAAAACCCATGCACAAAACCATGGGTAGGTATTCCCACCATCTTTGGGTCCACCGCCCATCCTTGGGTCTGCCCACCATCTTTGGATCTACCCCCCATCCTTGGGTCAACCCTCCATCTTTGGGTCCACTCCCCATCCTTGTGTCCGCCCAAATATTATTGGGTCATAATTTTTTTTTCCCGAGGCATTTCCCGAGACCTCATGCAAGGGGGCCATCGGCCCCTTCCAAACCCCTCGACAAAGGGGGTTTCCCAGCCTCTGTGTCCCCCCCACTATTCCCGGTGCAACATACAATGCATGTAACTAACCTTGGAAAGAATATAACACACACCCAATAGATAAGGCATCATATAATAACTACGCTTCCTTGGTGCTAACATTCTTGAAGCACTTTTAATTACCTTCATGACAAGTGGTTGGAATTGATCTCCAATCAACCTTTAAGTATGGAACCTATACCCAATTTTTATCAAATTGATGTGTGTAGGCATTTGAAGCATCCTATTATGACCAATATTCTTGACTATTTTCTCAAAGATTGGTTTACCAGATCCTTGCTACCACCTACACTCAATGTTGTTACCTTGGCCAAAGAAACTATTAAGAATCAAGCCATTTTACTTACCCAACATCTTGACTCGATTTATTCTTAGCTAGGAAATTTACATGACATCATCCCTAATTCTCCTTTTCCTTCAACTAATCCACATAATCCTAAGTCAAGACCACATTATGATGGTGTAGATGGTTTTGTCTCTTCTGATTATGTGAGCCTATTTGTTGCTAAATTGGGGAAACTGATCATCACTTCAGAAGACCCAACAATTGTGCCCAGTTCTCAATAAGCCTCATATTCTGAGAAAACCACTGAGATTCATGTGATCTAGTCCATGTAGCCTAGGAATCCTCAACAACTGGTGGGAATAAGAAGAAGAACAAGCATAAACACTTTTAAACCTAATCAAGATACTAAACAATCCCAACCTAATCAGGGTGGAGGCACAAATGAGTGATTCCAAAAGGTTAAATTCCCTTGCAATATTTATTGGGGGGATCACTTAACTCATGAGTGCTTTTAAATGGATGAGATTCATTGTTTTCTTTTGTTATCGACTGCCACTTATTAGTTGGCTATTTTGATATAATTTTTCCTTTCCCAATCTCAACAAATTTTTGCACAACCTCCTCCACCTATGCTTGGGGTGATTTATATCTTAGAGGTTAAGTTTTAGGAATCATAAATGTTGAGAGAAAGAGAGATAAAACATATAGATCTACCCAAACATTGAAAATGAAATACACAGTGAATGCCTCACAACATAAGAAAAGAAGGAATATTTTATTAAATGGAGAAAACATTTACAACTACATTTTCGTAGATCAATCCATCCTTTTGAAAGGTGAGGCCTTTTAATTATAGTATTATTTGTGCCCTATTGAGTTACATCATTCAATACGATGGTGGATACTTCTTTCCATTCAAATCAATCCTCTCCCTTAGGAAGCAATGGTCCTCACTGCATCAAGTTCCCTTCTTAGAATCTTTTGTTGAATATGAGTCAATGAAGATAAGGGCTTTGTGTGGTTGAACCATAACTGCAGTTTTGTGAATTATCCAAAACAAAGTGTTGTTTAAGACAAGGTTTTTGTTTGGTTGACCCATAATTGTGGGTTTGTGGATGACCCATAACCATGAGGAATTAAGCTCTGGGGATAGAGTTACCCTGTAATGCTTGTGGGTCAACTGTGATACTGACAATGAATGGATTGGAAAATTGAATTCGATGGAAAGGGTTTTGAGTGGTTTATCCATAACCATGAGTTTGTGGGTGACCCATAACCATGATGAAATTTTTTTCTAGGATAGAGATACTCTGTAATGCTTGTGGGCCAACTCTAATACTGACATTGCATGGCCTAGAAATTGAAATTTGAGATAGTTCGCTTGTTGGTCTACCAATGTAGAGAAGAAATATAGTGGCTTATCTAGAGGCCATATTTGTAAATTATCACTATCCATTGAGATTTTGTAAAGCCTTCCTCCAAGTACTCAAGTTTAACATTTTTTATTCCCATTGTTGTTATTTGATAATACTACCATGACATTACATTTTCATTGATAGGGGTATTTTTTCCCATCCATAAGTATGTTTTAAGATAGTCAACAAAAATAACCATATCACCATGGACACCCTAGCTTCTAAATGCATAGCTAGAAAGGAAAAACACAAAGCTCCGACATGCTTTTCCTAGTTTTCTTGATGCATGAGGCATGATGCTTGAAGGGTTTCAAATGCTGCTTACCAACTTAAATAAAATGATTAAATTAGATAACTATGCAATGCTAGTAACTACTTTTGTGTCTCACATCCCATAAGCACCATGTGCCTATTATGTAGAATTCCCATTTCCATATAAAAACAAGTTTTGAAGGTAGATGCTTGCCTCAAATTGGATCTTTTGTGATAAACAAAGGCCAAAGATGACACAATGACAAAAATTAATGTACATAGATACGCAATAGTTGCAAACGGAATACCTAACTTAGTGGTATCCTATGGTAATGGAAAAAGTTAATTCTTAGCGATCCCAATCAACAAAAGAGGAAGTGATTCCCACTACATTATTAAGAACTTCTAGTGCATGATAAATTTTAGCAACAATGTAATAACTAGAACCTTGGAGTTGAGGAACTTATTTACTGTCGCTAGATTGATATGAAGTTGCATGAATAACTTAAAATAATTATTAATGGTATCCAGTAATGTTGGAATAGTAAGAAGGTGATTTAAACGAGGTGATTCTAATATTTCGGATGGTGAGAGAATAGATTTCTCTTCGACCTTTTGTCTTCAAGTCTGGAACAAAAGCATGCTAATGGAAAATATAAATTTTGTTGCCTCTGTAGGGAAATTAACACTAACATGGTTAAAATTGAACTTGACATCAAATTTATACATGTGAACCAAAATTGGCTAAAGGCTTATTGGAATGAAATCACTTGAAACCGAAATAATATTCAAAGCACGAGACATAGAAAACATCTTGCTCCGATGCTAATTGTAAAGCCCTCAAAATAGCACAAGAATTTTTGGAAAGACCTAATGTAGAATGGAAAACACTGCATTCTATCACCCCATTTTTCATCTTGCTGCAAACTAGCCATGAGAGTGGACCCTGAGACCACAAAAATGAAAATACAGATCAAGAGCATGATTCCAATGCCATATCAAATTAAAATATTCTCCTCTTTACCAAATTTCATTTCGAGAAAAATCTTAATAATGATATGGAAGAGAATCATCTGAGTTCCACCCTCCATGAAGAGGAATATCCATCCAACCCTGTCAACCATGAACATTGAGACAAGAGATTTGAACGTTATGACCACACCTATCATGATTGTGGAGTAGAGTGAGGGGTCGTTCCCCATGCCCAAGCTCTGGAAGATCACTGGTGCATAGAACAAAAATGAGTTGTTTCTTGACTGTTTTTGGAATGCCAAAATGCGCATTCCAATTTTAAGATACGACCTATTTCTCTTATTCATAAGATTCCGAAATGAATGCTTCATAGTCTAGGAAGTCTCATTGACCTCAAATAGGTCATTTATTTCAAAATTTCGTGATCCCTATTATTATTTTAAATTTATTTCGGATAAATCACATCATTAGTTTTTAGTTTTTGGTCAACATTTCAAACCATCTAATGTAGTTCATCCTTAGGACAAAGATAGGGTGTCAAATTTAACATGCACATTCTGAATAATTCTTACTAAAACATACAGAGAGTTTGGATCCTAGGACTAAATGTGTACCAAAAATCCCTGTACGCCACCATACTCTTCATAATGTTGCTAAAATGTGACACCAGTAGGAGCTTCCTGCACAACATGGCTTCCATGAGCATGTGATAAATTCCCTAGGCTGCCAGATTTAGGTTTACAAAGACATCCAGGTCATTATAGAAATCCCTCAACTGAGATGATCCTAATGGCCCAATGGCCTTCACATTCAACGCCGATTCTTTGTACTGCAAAATCCAAGTTATATCACCAAAAATCAGGATGAAAATATCGAATTAGTTTTCGATCTGTAGGAGGTTTCTTAGGGCTTCAAAGATGAGAAAAAGGCTCTTATCCTTCACAGGCTTACCGACCATGCCCATAACCAGTTGCGCTTCGAGTGGCATGTCACTTTAATAATAAAGCAATATCATAGACTTTAACTGGCATGAAGAAACCTTCATCGACACCATTAATGATAATGTCGGCATTTTAAATGGTATCAAGTACATATATATGGCATACCATCCCATTTGGTTCCAAATAAAAACCCCAAAAGCTTGATTTTATATGTGCTAATAGAAACTGAGCCATGTAATTGTAGGTTTTAACCAGCCTGTACAAAAATTATTTGCAAACGAATTCTTAAAAATAAAAATAAACAATAGCGATAGCATAAAACATAAAATATATATACACAAAGATTTTTCCCCTGGATCCAAAATCGGGGCTACTAGCTTGATTTTTCATTATATTCCTTTTAGTGTTACAACACATATATATACATGTCGAATCATCCATAAACCCCAACCATTAAACCTGGATTAGAACATAAATATAGTTCCCTTGACCAGATCTACAAAATACCAAGGGAAGAAAACCATTATGCCCCAAAATCTTGTGCAAACCCATGCACAAAATCATAGGCGGGTTTTCCCACCTAAAATAAGGTCCAAGAATTCTAGTTGTGGAAAGAATATAACACAAACCCAACATTCTCGCACTTGTTTTATTTCCACAGGGGGCCATAGGAGAGCTTAGTCATTGGTCCAGCCTTGCAACACCCATTTTTTTTCTACACCAAGAGAAGTTCTCAGTGCTAACAGACTTCATCAATGCATCTGCAACATTCTTCAAAGTGTCAACCTTTACCATCAACACCTTTTTATCCTCAACCATATATCTCACAAAGTCATACTAAAAATCAATGTGCTTTGTATTTGAATGATAAGGAGGGTTATTAGCCAAGAAAATTGCACTTTGGCTATCACAATCTATCCTTATAGCTTGTTGTACCAACCCCATACTTGAACAAAATCTCTACAACCAATCTTCTTCCTTGCTTGCATGAGTGGCTTCCATGTATTTTGCCTCTGTAGCTGAAAGAGCCACTATAGACTATCGTTTACCCATCCAAATAACTACACCTCCAAATAGGATAAATACACACCCACTTGTAGATCTCCTTTGGTCCAGATCTCTAGACCAGTCTGCATCAAAAAAACCACAGATGTCCAAAACACTGTCCAATCTTAGTATTCCCTGGTAGCACAAACCATAATCACTAGTGCCATACAAATATATGAAAACCCGCTTCACTGTTGTCCAATTCTCCTTCCCTGGTTTTGACATAAACCTACTCTATACTCCCACTACATGTGCAATGTCTGGTCTAGTACAGACCATTTCATACATCAGGCTACCCACTACACTTGTATATGGAACATGGGACATATCTTCCTCTTCTTCTTATGTCTTGGGACACTATTTAGCAGATAGCTTTACACCTGCAGGAATAGGAACCTTCACCGGTTTACTATCCTACATATTGAACCTTTACAATATTTTCTCGAAATACTTCCTCTAGTTTAACAAGAGATTCCTCTTTGCTCGATCTCTCTTAATTTCCATGCCCAAAATATAGTTTGCAGCACCAATATCCTTCATGTCAAATTTGGAGAACAATTGGGTCTTCAAATCCTGGATAATTTCTGTCATTTCCAACCAACAACATATCATCCACATACAAGACCAAATAAAAAACACAGTCACCAATTAATTTAAAATACACACAATAATCCTCTTTTCTTCTGGTGAAGCCAAGTCCCCATATATAGGTATCAAATTTCTGATACCACATCCTCAGTGACTGTTTTAACCCATACAGAGAATTTTTTAACCTGCACACCATTTCTTTCTTACCCTTCACTGCAAAGCTTTAGGCTGATTCATGTAGATCTCCATTTCCATATCCTCGTGAAGAAATGTTGTCTTCACATCCATCTATTATACCTCAAAATCAATTGTAGTAACAATAGATAAAAGTAATCTAATAGACATAACCTTGGTGACCGGAGAAAAAATATCACCAAAATCAATTCCCGACACTTGGGAGTAACCTTTTGCTACAAAATGAGCTTTTTATTTCTCCACCTTACCTTCCACATTCATCTTCTTCTTAAACACCCATTTTGTCCCTATGGGATTCCTTCCATCCGACAACTCCACTAGATCCCATGCCTCATTTTTGTGCAAGGATGCCATTTCATCAACCATGGCTTCCTTCCAGAGTTTTCCATCCTCTGAATCCACTGCCTCCCTGATTGTTCTGGGATAATCATCAGTGATAGTTAAAGAAAAATTTGAATAGAAATTAGATGGACTATACCTTTCTGGTTTCCTTCTTTCCTGAACTGATCTTCTCACAACTGGAGTTTGTGACTCTTCCTCTTCTAAATCTTGTTCTGTTGAAGAGTTTGATTCATCCTCCTTTAGCTCAAACTCTATCTTCATAGGCTCCTTTGGTAGGATTTCATGTTTAACAAAATCTTTCACCTCTCTAAACACCGCATCTCGGCTGCACACAACCTTCCTTGTTTATGGGTTCCAAAGCTTGTAACCTCTTAAACCATCCTTATAACCAATAAATATGAACCTTTCAGATTTATTATCCACCTTAGTACTTTTCTCCTTTGGAATGGGTACATATGCATCACATCCAAATACCATCATATGTGAAAGAGAGGGTTTCTTACTAGTCCATACCTCATGTGGAGTCTTATCCTCCAACGTCGATGAAGGTGATCTGTTAACCAGGTAACATGCAGTCTCCAGTGTCTCTTCCCAGAATTCTTGTCCTAAATTGATACCACTGAGCATGCTTCTTGCCTTTTCCATCAACGTTCTGTTCATTCTTTCTACAACTCTGTTTTGCTGAGGTGTGTATGGAGTAGTCTTCTGCCATGCTACACCACACTTCTTAAAAAACTCTTCAAATCCCTTCTTGACAAACTCTCCACCATTATCTATCCTCATCACCTTTATCTTCTTCTCTATCAGGTTTTCCACCAGAGCCTTAAATTCTTTAAATCTATCAAAGACTTCAAATTTATTCCTCAAGAAATATATCCGTGCATTCCTTGAGAAGTCATCTATGAATGAAACATAGTACACAAAATTACTCAGTGATGGAACCGACATAGGTCCAAACACATCACTATGTACAAGCTCTAATATCTTGTTCACCCTCTTAGCACTAGAAGGAAAACTCACTCGATTTTGCTTCCCATATACAAAATGTTCATAGAAATCGAAATCCAAAGAGAAATTAGACACACCTTCTACCCTACCATTACCATGCAATATCCGAAGGCGTCTACAAGATTTCAAAGCCTTTAATGCCATAGCATGGTCTTTTCTCTAGAGACCGCTAGGATTTCCACTCCACTTTCAGGAACCACAAAAATGTTGCACCCATCAATAACAGTGATACCCTGAATGTTATAAAAAGTTCCAATCCGAAATCCCCACATTAATACCAGTGCTCCCCGAACCATCTTGCAGGTATCTTTATTGAACATTGTTTTTACACCTGCATCATCCATCTTGCTTATAGAAATCAGATTTATGGCCAATGCAGGAATATGCAGAACACTAGGAAGTTTTCTAATCGTTCCACCTTACAGCTTCAGCTTGAATTTCTACGTTCGATGATTTTATCCTTCCTATCATCCCCTAAGAATAAATCACCACCATCATACTTCTCATACTTGCAGAACCACTCCCTATGTGGAGTGAAGTGAAAGGATGCACATGAGTCAATCAACCATGCCTCATGATCTACATGTGTATTTGAAGAAGAAGCCAAATACACATCCACACCTTCATCTAAGGTGGTTTTTTCCTCTGGAGAAGGAGCATCATCAGATCCCTTTCCTTTCTTAGGAGATTTAGATTTTCAGTCCTTTTTGAAGTTCCCTTCCTTTCCACATTTCCAGCACACCTTTACAAGGTTTCCTGCAGATTTAGATCTCCCACCCGAAAACTTATTTTTGTTTCTATTCTGGGACCTTCCTCATACAGTTAAGGAATCTCCATTCTGGCACTCCATATTTCTCCGTCTCATTTCCTTCAACAAAAAGGTTGAGTCAATTTCACTAAAATTCAAGGTAGTTGTATTGCTACCTATTGCAATAACCAGACTGTCCCACGAATCTCGAAGAGAACACAACAAAATGATACACTTATCTTCACCTAAGATTTTAATATCAACATATTGAAACTAACTTACCACAGTATTGAAGGCGTTCAGATGCTTTGTCACCGAGTCTCCATCCTTCATCCTCAGGTTATAGAAGTTTTTTCGCACGAACAATTTATTCACCAAAGACATAGGTTGGTACAAACTCCCTAACTTGACCCACAAAGTCTGCATTGTAGCTTCCCCAGATACATTCAACAATACTAAATCTGAGATACACAACCGTATTGTTCTCTTTTCCTTTCGATCCAACTTCGCCCAATATTCATATGACATTGTCGTTGGATTAGTACCTGGATCTACCGCGATCCACTGATCTTTATCCACCAATAGATCCTCCATCTTGAGCTTCCACAACTCAAAAATACGACCATTAAAATTCTTGATCTCTATCTTTCCACTGCTCATTATCTTCTTTCACCGCAAGAATCAATCCTGTAGATCTCCCATTGAACAGGGTCTACCACAGGCCCGAGCAAAAAACCCCTCAGTAGCAAAGGCGTCCCCTTGAAGCTAACATAGATATGATACAAAATGTAGGTTTTAACCTTGTACAAAAATTATCTGCAAACGAATTCTTAAAAACAAAAAATAAACAATAGCGGGAGCATAAAACATAAAACAGATATACACAAATATTTTTCCCTTGGATCCTGAATCAAGGCTAACAGCTTGATTTTTCATTATATTCCTTTTAGTGTTACAACACGATATATACATGCTGAAACATTCATAAACCCCAATCCATCAACCCTGGATTAGAACATAGCCATAGTTCCCTTGACTGGATCTACAAAATACCAGGGGCAGAAAATCATCATGTCCCAAAACCATGTGAAAATCCATGCAAAAAACCATAGGCAGGTACACTCACCTAAAATAGGGTCCAAAAATTCTAGTCGTGGAAAGAATATAACAAAAACCCAAAAATAACTAACTTACCACTCTTTTTGATACTATAAGATCCATCGCCATTCAGGGCCACCTGGTTAGTTATCGATAAATCTAAAATGAAGAAGAATTGTGAGGTCATATGACTTAGGAAAATGAAAACCAACAACATGGAGCATGAGGCTGTAAGTCAATATTTCCAGTATGTCCATGCGATATTTATCTTGATCTTGTTCATTCATTCACTTTCTAGAGTCTCTGATCTGGATTCTCTAATTTTATCATGGTTTTTGGAAGCCATCATTGTTGTCAGAAATCTATATGAAATTCTCCATTCATTCAGATCTACAGTCTACCCCAATAGATAAGGAGATAGGGTTGTCTCAATATCTAAGATGGTTGCTAGAGATATTCAAGACTCAGAGAGAATGAATAATGGATACACCCTAGAAACCATTATAATACCTCAATTGTCATGGAGTCAACTCGCTCTGATACATTCCTTATTCTTAGTTCCTTATTGAGTTACATCATTTAATAGCATGGGTGGATACCAATTTCCATTCAAATCATGAGGGATATGGAGCACAAAAAATTCTCGGAGAAAATGCACTATCCTTATGTGAAATGAACAAGTTAAATTGTCTACAAGAGCCAAATATTATGGCATTCCTAGATCAAGTTCTTCTGCAAAGAACCTGATCATCTTCGCTATGGAACCCTCCAACCTTGGAGCTAATTCTTTTCCCACCTAAGGGTGTTCTCTACAAGTCAACACATAACCCCAATACAAGGGGTGCTCAACACTACAATATTGTTGAAGACTTAGCCCAAGATCCTTATGCCATGTTTTCCCTGGATATTTTGCAGAGTGTTCATATGCAATGTAGATCCTTGTTGACTTCTATTAGAGGGGTTGATCCCTCTAATTCAAATTTGATAACAGTTGATGTTGATGCCCCTCATTTTGGATTATCCCATTAGGTAAATTTTCAGATCTCAATGCACATGTTTAGTTGATATGTACACCACATTCTTATGGATAAGGGATTTTCCACCCATATCATGGAACCATCACACTGGAGATCCCTCGATTCTCCAATACTTGTTAAGTCAAGTACCATGCTTCAATCCTTCGATGGACATACCTTCATGCCTTAGGGTGTTCTTCTATCATTTTCCATTGAGCTTGGGAGAAATACCATTACTATCGATATAAAATTTGTTGACACCCATTTGGAACCCTCCAACCTATGAAAGTGTCGATGTGGGTATGTTTAAAATCTCATCACTCATTTGTGTCTTTCCTATACTCCCACCTGACATTCCTTCTACTTTTGTGGCTCCCATGCATGTGATCTCTTCCATCAGTAGTGGATCCTATCAATCATATAACCCTTGGGTGGTGCCTTCTCCTTTGGAAGTTGATCTATATGGTGAGCACATGTTGTCTTCCCTTTAGTGGAAGAGATTGCCTCTCTTGCCCTCTTGACACTAATAAGAAGCTCCATCCCAATATGAAACTTTATTTGTATTATTTGTCCATATGGGTCATCACTCACCTACTCCACATGACTCCCTCGACGACAAGGGAGATCATGGATTCACTTGCTAATCCATAGAGACTATGCCTTTTTATGCCTCTATTCTCCCTGAATAGGAACTAATAGAGATAGCTAGATATTGGAAAAAGTAGAAAGAAAATAAAAAATATTTCAAATTTAACATTTCCAAACAATGGCATTGCCACAACCTAAAAGTAGTAGGGTCAAATCACTAACTTAATCACTTTTTTCTCAAGTGTTTCTCTCTATAATCTAATCAAAGGAGTCCATGTTTAGCCACATGCCTCACACCTCTAGAATAAAAAAAATGTTCTTAAATTGAGGAGGAATGCCAATATGTAGAGCACACATTCAAATATACATGATGAGGAGATCCCCATCTCTTTTTTTTTTCTTGAAAAAACATCTTTGTTACAAATTGTTTTCCACACAAGATCTTCATTTTTTAGAGACGATGGAGGAAAATCTTGAATGCATGACCCTCCTTATGATAGTTAATGCATATGAGTTTCTTCTTCTAAGAGGATCTTGTTCTCCTCCTTAAGCTTGTCATATAAGAGGTCAAGGCAACCGATTAATATTGGGGGACAATTCTCCCATATTCCCCAAATTTACATATGTTGGATTATATTAGAATAGACATTATCCCTTTCCAAAGAATTTAAATGTTAGAGTAAGATTACCTTGTACTATATTTGCATATTCTAAAATTATTTTTCCATTAATCTTGGAAATTATGATACCAACCTTCAATTTCTTGAACCTTGAAATATACACAAAACAATTTACTAATTTCCATTTTTTTTATAAGATAATTATTCTACCTTAGAATCACCAAAAAAAATTATAAAAACTATATATAATCATTAAAAATTTCAATATTTTTATAAAAATATAACCAAACCAAAAATTTATAAAGACTATATATAATCATTAAAAAAATTCAAATTTTTTATAATATAACCAAACCTTTTACAATGGGAATATTAAAACTAATAAACTTCACAACCTAATATATATATATATATAGAAAAAAGAAAAGTCCTTCAAACTTAATGATAATAAACTAACAAACTTATAATAATAAACTAACAAATGTTTCACATGAATTAATACAACTTTAACCGACAAAAGACGGTCCACTCAACCATCAAACCATATTTTCTTTCACATGTTCACGGAGTCTCAGGTCTGCTACATCCACGTTATATACTTAGTATTCATTACCTTCGAGCAGTGGAAACCTACTCAAACTATATTTTCAATCTCCCCGTTGACAAACTTCCCTATGAAAATTTTAAATGTTGGAGAGGGACAGTTTTCAAAGTGCTGTGTAGCTATGCATTACTCAACTCAGAGAAATAAGGATGCAACAGAGCACGCTTAGCAGAGATTCTCTTCGAAGGGTCACATACCAGCAGTTTCTGCAGTAATAACAAAAGATACATTTGTTAGAAAAAAACTCCTACACATTTATAAAAATGAAATAGAATTAATAATTATTTGACAAGATTAAGCTCACAAAAGCGTTAAGCTTTGAATCAATGAGATGAGTTACCGATAACAAATCGAAAGCATCATCATCTAAATCCGGGACTTTGGTTCTGAGATCACTGGGCCTCCACTGAGGAAAAGGATGCCAATAAGTGAGTTGTGAAACTCCCGGCCAAACTTCTTCATTTGGAGTTCCGAGTAGGCTTTAAAAATAAAGAGAAAAAATGGTTTTAACTCTTGGAAACCATTAAAAAACATTGGCAAACAAATTCAAATTTCAGCAGTCACCAATGTCCTCTCCCTTTCACTCTGTATCAACAATCTTTTACAACATAAAAACTTCCCAGAATACCCGTGACACCACAAATATGTCGAAGAAACGGTTAGAAGAGGACTTGAAGCTTACCTGAAGATCGCGGTAAGCATCTCGAAATCATGATATCCCACAAAGAGAGCCTCTCTTCTATACAATTCAGCTGATTCAATACAAAGAAAATCAAAAGGTAAATATATCTAATAAATATATTAAAAAATTAAAATCAAACTCAAAAACCATAATCCAGGGGGGTGTAGTCACACCCTCTTAAGGAAGTCATGGCAGCCTGGAAGTGTTATTGCAACGGGCACATACATGATGATTCTCTTGCTTCAATGTCATGTCATGGTTTCAAGAAGTAGCATGAAACAGACAAGTTGAAATAAACAGTATGACAAAGACAAGTTGAATCAAGAAAGCGATGCTTGCTTCCATGTGGCAGCATGAATCAGGTATTTGGATTCGAAAAAGACAGATTCAGGAAAGGAAAATGAGATTTTTGGAAACTCCCTTGGTTTCATTCGTCCAAAGGAAAAGTGGAATAAAGTAAATTCTTCCACGTAAAAAGTTGTCTAAGTTTCAGAAAAGTTAAAAACTACATGAAAAACGAAGATAACTGAGAAAAACCTAGTAATGACCAGAGAAATGTACCAAAAATGCAGCCGACGCTCCACATGTCAACAGAAAGAGAGTAGGTATTCTGACCCAAGAGCAGTTCGGGAGATATGTACCAACGCACCCCTGACTGCAAGAATGCTCAATTCATCATTAATGATGTTCATGAATAAATGCCGGGAATTTTATTATTTTAACTGCAATAAACATTGTTATTCAAACAGCTCTTTACCCCGTTCGTATAAGCCTTGCTAGATAAATCGGTAGCTCTTCCAAGAGAAAACCTTGCGATTTTCAGTGACACAAATTCGTCGTCCGCCGTTTCTATCCATATAGCCTTGGGATTCAGGCTTCTGCAAAACGGCAGACAAATTCATTGTAAGTGTCATGATAATAATGTCAGACAAATTCACAATCATAATAATCACAGGCTAATTCACTGCCTGCAATTATAATAACTTCTTTAATGTAACTACATTGTAGAATCGAAAGGGCCAGCCGCAAACCGTAGACTTTGCGGCCGGTTCTCCGATGACCGGAATCTACATTCGAGTTCGAGTTAAGAATGGCCCTTTCCGAATCCAGATTTGGGTTAAGATGGCCCTTTGGAAGAGCCAACAGGATAATGCGAAATAAATTCAAATTCAATGCAACCAAAAAATAATGAGTTCAAATAACTTCACTATAAAAATAAATGCAGGTTTTAAAGACCTGAAACAAAATATACTAGTAAATTTACTTGTAATAATGTAAGGGTTTTAAGAGCCGGACAAATTAAAGAATTTCGGTAAAGGAGCGAGATAAAATTGCCGTACTAGAAGTTTTTAAAGAGACGAGAGAACATCATTGTAATAATAAGGTTTTAAAGAAGCGGGAAAGATTCACTGTAACAACTTCAGTAAAATTTTCAACAGCCCGGACAAATTTACCTTCTAAAAATTTAAATTTTCAAAGAGCCAAGACAAATTCAGTATAAGATTAAATTTAAGATTTTAAGGAGCCGAGGCAAATTCAATGTAATAATAAATTTAAGATTTTAAAGAACTGACACAAATTAGTTGTTATAATAATATAAGGTTTTTAAAGAGCCAGGATAAAGTCTCTGTAAGGACTTCCGTAAATATGATAATTAAGTTTTAAAGACCCAAATTAATATAAGGAAGTGCTCAGACAAATCCACTGTAAAGATTTAATGGGTACAGACAAATTCATAGTGGCAGCTTCAATAAAGATTTTAAAAAGACGAGATAACCTGTGCATGACGCCATGGCCGTGCATAGAAGCAATGCCTTTCACCAGCTCGTACATAATTTTCTGTAAAATATCACACCGTTAACTCTCAAAACCACAATTTTCACATAGAATCCACAGGCTCACTTAAAGCTTTTAAATCCCTATGCAGAAATCGACAAATTCGCCTTGCCGCACCTTGATAACCAGGGGCGGTATTGTGAGCGACCGCAACCGATATCTGTTGATAAATAAATAAAGATTTGACTTCATAACGTCAAATACTATATGAAGGCGAAATTGGCCATTTCTACGCTGACGGCGTTCCACATCTCGCAACCTGCAGACATAGATCTCGACAAAACAAGCAAACTGAAATTAACAACCCCCGCCGTGAATAAATTAGTGAGCGAATTCTGCTAATAATAATAAAATAGTTATACTTGACTATGTTGCAGGCGCTGTCGGACAGCATCCGTAAAATTGATATCTCTCTGATAGAAGTGGGGGGAATTCCTTGCTCAGGTTCAGTGTAAGCGACTTTGAGAGTTACCTCCTCCCCAGTTTCTGTCATTATGCCCTTATAAATCTTTCCTTCCACATCATTTTCTAACCACTGGCACCTCAAATACTTCGCCATCTGATCAAGATTCATAATACTGCTACAAAAAACTAAGCTGACTCGGGTGATGGCGGAGCAGGGTGAAAGCACGCTTTTAAAGGCTCTTAGGGGGACTCTTGGCCTTCCCTTTCCTGTTGCCATGTCATCCATGGCGTGTCCTGGTTCCTCAGATACAAATATTATTCATTATTGCGAGGGGTTTATGGATTTCATGGAATTCCTTTGCCAACTGTATTGTGTACAACGGTCAACAATAACGAGACAAACATTTTACAGTTATATATTGGACATATCGTTTTTGGGATAGTGTCTTATAAACTTATCTTTTTATTTTTGTTGGCATGTATTTTATGAGTTTTGTTCACGTTTTTGGGATATTGTCTCATAACCTATATGTGTTTTATTTTTTTTTAGCCATGGATAGTGTCTTATAACCTTACATGTGTTTTATTGTTGTTCAAAATTCAGTTGGCAATTTGACTAATAACACATGTTCATTAAGTTTGTAAGTTACATAATGCCATTGCCCATTAGGATAGATGTCTAGGTGGGTTTTTATGATAGATATTGAATGAATAAGAAGAAGTTATTTTAATATCCACGAGACTAAAGATAGTCTATGGGACATATTGCTTTTCAATCTGGTTCTTGTAATAGGTCTTTTTCTGTGAAGTTTCACAATAAACTCCCCCACTTCTTGACAAACCCCTCGCTAAATAGATTATCCCAAGAGCTAGCTGCCAAAATATATGCATAACTTTCCTTGATGTCTTTGAAGGCCCCACATTCTAAAATGAAATGCTTTTCTGTTTCCACTTTTCCGAAAGAGCAAAAAATACATACTCTTTCCTCCCACACTTCTTTTGGCCTTTTCCAGCGGCTTGTTTCACAACATAGTTGATGAGAATTAGTCCTTAATTGAGCAATAAGAATTTAGGCTCTCCAAGAAATATTGACCCCTATGTACGCCTTTTGTTGATGATTATGAGTGGGATTAAACTCTTCAATATAATACTTTTTCTTTCTCCCTAGCTTCTTCTCCCAAGTACATTTGTGGAACTTATCCATAACAAAAAACTTTTATCTCTTTACTGTTTGTGGGACACATGCTCAAACAAATGCCCCATTTGCTAAACCATTTGTTATTTTGTCGCATCCAAGTCTTCTTTCTTTTGCACAATATGTCATTAAACACAACCTTAGGCCATTTGCCCTCTTCCATTTGCTCAATTTTTTTTTAAATACCTTATGACATGCACCATAGCAATTGCTTCAATAGGAACAACCCTTGTTTCACTTAACAAGATAGCACAAGGAAGTGCATTTTTAATTTTAAATTTATTTGTAATCAAACACTTCTGAATTTTCTCAATTTGTTTCCACGGCATGTCGGATGTACTGTTGACCCACAATTCACAATCGTAGAGAATCACTAGAATCACTAAAAGCCCAAAAAGCGTTAGAGTGGTTTTCCATTCCCATAGCTCAACCTCTCTACGCCTATTTTGAAAAGCATAAAATGATTTCCAACCCCCCAAAGTTCTTTTCTTTCTACATCCATCCTAACTTAGATTTTTGTTGAATTCAATTCTGAGGTACTTGTAATCCGCAACTTCTTCCAGAATGCTGCCTTCAAAGTAGAACTTATGTTAGTTATGTTTTCTTTTGTTAGAGAAAACCACTACTTTCATTTTGCGGATATTGACTTGCATCGCCACACTTCTGCAAAAATGATCAAGGGAAAGTAAGTGCTCTTGCAAACCAAGAGAAGATTTAGAAATCAGAATAAGGTCATTTGCGTACAAATAAGCCTTATAACAAACTTGCCCAAATGGATACCGTCACCCCCTTGCGAATTTAGCCACTCTTCAAGCTTGTCGATATATAAACCAAAGAGAGTAGGAGACAATGGGAAACCTTGCTTGACCCCAATTTCACTTCAAAAATTTTCAGACAAGTCTACTGAAGTTCTAATTTTGACTTTCACTTCTTCATACAACCTATGCACAACTTCTCTCAAATACCTGGGAACCCAAAGTTCCTCCATTTTGTGCCAAATCTTATCCCTGGGAATCGTGTCAAAGGATTTTCTGAAATCAACAAAAGAACAAAAGATTTCTTCCTTTTTCTCCCAAAATTTTTTCAATGATGTGCCTTAAATTTATACCATGATCAACTGTGGAATGTTTAGGTCTAAAATCTGCTTGTCCTTTAGCACATTTATCTCTTTCTTCTGCCCACTTGCTGATTTATTTTCTAACATCCTTCCAAATAACTTTGCAAACAAGGGGTTTATCATTATGGTCCTATAATTAGAGGGATTATTGACGTCACCACTCTTGAAAAGAGGTATTTCCAAAGTAATTTTCCAATCTTTGGGGAACCCATGTTGTATGATGTTGTTGAATTTTTTTGCAATGCGAGGTGCAAGAATTTTTAAGCCCCACTTTAGATACTCTGCTTGGAGTTAAGCTAGGTATTTTTTGTTTTCCAACACCCAACTTCTTGATACCTATCTCTACCTCTTGCACTGTGAAGAGTTGTGTATCAGTGTTGACCAAGGGAGGAGGGTCAACCTTGGGATCCTACTCATAAATTTGTCTTGCGTAGTCAAACCATTTAGAAGTTGCACTATTTTTTTCAGTTTGCACCTTTCTCGGTTGGAGCTCCTTCCAAAATAATTTTGGGTTATTTTTCTCAAGGAATATTAGTTCTTCTCTCCTCAAAACCATGAAATCAACCTTTTTCTTTCTTAATATATGCTTGTAAGCTTTGAGTTTTATGTTATCCTTGTTTTAATCTTTCAACATTCTCCTTGCCTTTTTGCATTCCTTGTCAAACAAAGCATTAATCAGAAAGAAATTTGTTTCAGGCTTCTTAATTTTTCCTCTTTTGGACTCTGCAAGTGCACTTTGAATTAAATGTGTTAATTTGTGACTATGCAGGTCATGAAATGGGATTTTCTCCTTCTCGAGGAGCCTCTCCAATGCTATTTTGAATGTATTACAATTTTTTGTAGTAAAAAAAAATCCGCCCTTTGGAAGATTTTGTTGAACACACTGAGTTTTTTACCGTAACTGCTTCTTTCTAGTCCAAGATAAACTTAAATAATTTTGCTTGTGATATGATTTTAAGTCCCAAAGCTGATCTCCAATCAAAACTTCCTCCATTTTCTCACACAAACTATGTGAGAAAATTACATAGTCTACTACACTTGCTCCATTGTAAGTATTGCAAGAGAAATGAGCATTAGTAGTAATGATAAATTTTAAATGGCACTCACAAAACTAAATAATGGAATTAAAACAAAATCACATGAGGCCAATCATCATCCTTGGGACTTGCTAACTCTGACACTCTTATATGTGGAATTTTCCAAACAATGTTGTGATATCAAATGTTATATATATTTTTGATCAAATCAATATCTTTGAAAAAAATGTAATCTTATTCCATGAAATACATGTATAACATGAAACAAACCTAAATATTGCTTATTTTTTCTCTTCATCAATTTCCTAAGAAGGTTGAGAGGTTTAATTCAAGACTCCTAGCTAAAAAACCAAGTAAATCAACGATGGGGAAAACTATAAGGCCCTAGGGCCATGACAGGAGATCTAAGGTAAAAAAAACACTCATGGAACCCCCACCAGGTAAGCACAACAAGCTAAAGGAGTAGTTTTGAACGATCACACACTTTTGGTTAACAATCAAGCAGTTTGGGGGCAAATATTCGTCCATCTCCACCCGACCAGCCCCTAGAATCATTTTGGGGGGGGGGGGGGGGGGTAACATGTACAAGCGATAATCAGGTGCTACCCCCCTGAGTTGACAATTCAAATTGGCAATCCTGCCAATCCAACGACCCATATTGATTTCCGGGGGTAGTTGATGGACTGACCTCCTACTCTCCTACTTGCCCGAGTATGGTGGGGACCACTCGCAATGATGGGAAGTCTGCTGACGTCGATTCAAATGAGAGATGCATTCAAAGGTCAATGGTAACCTATTCGTCCCTTAGTCTTGTCCACCTATCTTTTATCATCACCCAATCCCATTATGCCATGTGTCTCCTCGTGACATCATCCCACATCAGCCAATTGTTGCCCTCTCTTCGCCTATAAAAAAACCCTTCTTGCCTCAATTTTTTAAAAGTTTGTATTGTTTCCCGATGCAAGTGTCTCCTACTATTTGTTTTTTCTGTAACGCTGTCCAATCACTTAGCCAATATGAAACCTACCTCCAATGTCGTTTTTAGCTAGCTCTAGGAAAAATAGGTAACGAGACGGTCCCTTTCACCTGTAAATCATTTTAATATTCATTAAAACATGAAGAAGGTACCCCCAAGACCCCTAAAGTTGGGGAGGTAAAACCCTCCTCTAGTGTTGAACATCTCATGGACACAAAGGCATAAATTGCAGACCCATCTTGCTGCCTACCACCTCACTGACCTCCGATTCAACTTATTTTGTAACCATGTTAGAGGAGAAGAACCATTTCAAGTGGTTGACTTAGGCTTGTACTACAAAATTGCACCTTCAATACACCACTTACATGAGTTTGCCTCTTGGTTTATAGTCACTTACATAGACGAGATTTTTTTTTTGTCTCTTCCATTAGGGTCAAAATCCTTGAGGTGACCCCAAAGCTAATTCAAAAAGCCCTGATTTACCCAATCTCCCCATGAACCCCAGTAGTTTATAGAAACCACATTGGTCTACCATTACACTACCCTTGAAACTGATGAGCAAAAATCCTTTTTGCAAATGGTCCTGATCCTGGCCTACAGTCTATGCCCTGAAAATTTCCCTATAACCCTCTTTACGGAGCCTATTCAGTCCATTCTGTCCCTAATTGCTCATATTTTTGGGGATGATGATGCCAATATAGCTACTAAAGCCTATCTAGGGTTCCTATGGCAATTGATGCAGCCTGGCCATTTGTTAGACATCCCTGCTTGCCTAACCATGGCCATAAGATTCCAGCTGCGCCATTTCCCTACCACCTTATATTTCAGATATTATTCATTTCTATCCTTCTTTTTTTTGTACGCTCATGTGAATGAGTTCGAGTTCCAAGGTATTAGTTTGATGGCCTCCACAAACAAAGAAAACATGTTTTCGGTAGGGACATTGCTGTTAGGAAGAGACCAGATGTTGATGGCTATTCTTGGTTTATATCCTCCTATATTTCCATTGCCTACAAAATTATTCATGGTGTTGCCCCTCCCAGAGTTCTCCCCCAACAAAAATACATCCTCCAAATTAGCAAGGACACCAGGGTAGGGGACTGGTACCTTTTTGAGGATTAAAAAGTGATGCAGGGGCATTGGAGTTTAGCCAAAAATGTGAAAGATTGTTCACATGTTGTGGCTAGATGAGTTTAAAATTCATTCACTGATGGTTCAAAGCCGGTTTGACTGAGAGGGTTGGATCTCTCAACAATTTGTTATCATTTATTTCTGTAATAAATTAGAGACTATATTTAATTAGATTTAGTGATAAGTTGTTTGAATAGGTGTGAGGAAGATTGAACAGTTTTCGATTTGTTGAGCATATCTAGCTTCGGTTAATAGATTTAAGGAGAAGATTATGTAATTAGGATTTTTCCTTAAAATAAGAGAATTCGATCCTCAAGAGGAGGATCTTTGTTATGTAACAATGATATAAATTATAATCTCAAAAACAGAGGAATTCATAATTTGATGTAGAAGACTAGATTTGAGAGGGTTTTCCCTTTGATTTAATAAAATTGCAGAGTTATTGTTTCTCTGTGTTCTTGGCAAATTTCCCTGAGGTTAAATCCTTCAAAGGTTCAATTGATTTAATGTATTATGTGTAGAAATTGAATATACATTAGTTTCTGCGCGAAGAAAATTAACATGTATTAAACCTATGTGTGAAGGATTTAAGAAATCGAAGAAGTTCTACTTAGTGGTTTAAGATTGGGTATCCGATTTTGATTTGGGTTTGTAGAATTTTGAGTAGAAATCGAAGAAGTTCTACTTAGTGGTTTAAGATTGGGTATCCGATTTTGATTTGGGTTTGTAGAATTTTGAGTAGAAATCGAAAGGAATTCTGAGTCTCCTTACTCGTTGTCGATTTCTATTGTTAAGGTCACATCGCTGGAAATCCATTGAGATTTACATGAAGATTGAATTCAAATGAAGGAATAACGTTAAACAGGAAAACCGTTGGAAAGAACAGCAAGGAAAAATCGTGTTAAATGCGATTTAGCCAAAGTGAAGATTGGTGGTTTTGGGAAACCATACCACGGGTTTCGCATAACTTTTGGGTTGTGAATGGTTTTGTTTTTTTTAACGCGATCAAATGAAAATTTGACACGTCAAGGCAGAAGAAACCGTCGGTCTCACGTTATTTTGGAGTGATAACTTACGAGGGAAATTCTTGTGCAATGTCCATTTGATCAGACCTATGATAGATCCGATGACATCCAGATCGTAAGATGCAAGAGACTTAATCCAAGGTATGGGTCGAATATTTGTTAAACAATTGAATTCAATTATATGTGGGCCCAAAGGGTTTTAACATCATTTGAATATAGTTAATTCATATCGCTGGGATTTAAATATTCACCTCTGCAATAGTGTAAACAATGTTTTCAAGGGTACTAATGATAATTCTGCAATATCTTCAAAGAATGGTTTAAATGTTTTATAATATGCAGCAGTTGGAATATGGTGTGAAAAATCACGTTATTAAAGTTTGGAATTCAAGAAATACAGTGTGAGAAGACTTTCAAACTTCGTTTAAAAGTCAAGCATCATATTATCCTAAGTTCTATAAAATTTGGATTAATTTGCATTCTATAAGGCTTTATAAAATAGATTTTTATAAATTTGATGACCGAGAGTGAAAGTAAAGACCAAGATCAGATTCCCCTAGAGTTAGAAAACATTGTGCAAAATTTTGAACAGCTCTCCTTAACGCTTGCACCCACACTGCCTTCATTTGTGGTATCAGAGCAGACTTCAGAGCATTTATCAGATACTGAACAGACTTCCAAAAGCCAAAAGAATAAATCCAGCATGGCTGTCTAAATTGGTAGAGGTGCTGCTAGTAGAAGAAAAGGTAGGCCAGTTGCAAATGCAGAAGTACTGGAGACTGTGCAGCAGATTCAAGCCAGATTGGAAGCAATTGAAGTAGGACATCCAAGAGATCTCTAAGATGTCAGTGAACCTGAAGCTGAAGAAGAAGAAGACAATATTGATCTTACCCCTGATATGATATTTTTTTAAATCAGTTTTAGGCTCTACATCTAGGCCTAGACTTGAAGTTTCAGCTTTTTTAGGAGGATTGAATCTAGAAGAGTTGATAGACTGGATCAATGAGATGGATAAATGCTTTGATTATGAAGACATGGGTGAAGACAAGAGAGTTAAATTTGTAGTGACAAGGTTGAAAGGACATGCAGCACTTTGGTGGAATGGAGTGCAAGTAGAGAGAAGGAGAGTTGGTAAGCAACCAATCAAGAATTGGAGCAGAATGGTGGCAAAGATGAGAGGTAATATTTTGCCTAGTGATTATCAACTTTCATTATTTAGACAAATGTAGAATCTTAGAAAAAGATTAATGACAGTGAAAGAATACACAGAAGAATTTTACAAAGTAAGCATAAGAGCAGGACAAATCCAAGACACCGCAGAGAAGATTGATAGGTACATAAATGGTCTTAGAATGGAGATCCAAGATGAGATAAGTATATTGTCTCCTAAGACAGTAGAAGAGGCTTATCAAATGGCCTTAAAAGCTGAAGAAAAACTCCTGAGAAAGCATTTTTCCAAAGGAAGAGGTACTTTCCAAGGAAAGGGAAGTCAAGGTGGTAGAGGAAGATCTACAACACCAAGAGATGGAGCTAGTAGCAGCTCACCTCAGCATGCACACAAAGAAGGTTATGCAAGTAGCAGAAGGAATTCCTACAGAGGAAGAGGAGGCAGAAGCAGAGGAAGAGAAGTGAGATGTTACAGATGTAACAAATTGTGACATAGAGCCTATGAATTCCTAGAGAAAGAGAATGTGGGTACAAGTCAGAGAAATGCAATTGTTGCTCAGAATAGAGAAGAACCAGCAAAGTTTCCTGAAACAGAGAAAGAAATTATGCTAGAGAAGGGAGAATCTTTGGCGATTAACAAGGTTTTGTTGAAATAAACAAAGGAAGTTGCTACGCCAGCACAGCGGAAAAATTTGTTCAAAAGTGTGTGCAAAGTTCAAGGGAAATGTTGTCAATTGGTCATTGATAGTGGTAGTACAGACAATTTGGTCTCTACATAGGTGATAGAGAAGTTGAAATTGAAGACAAGGGAACATCCAAAACCATACAAGGTGTCATGGCTTCAGAAGGGACACCAGCTGATTGTGAAAGAACAATGTGAAATAGAGTTGCAAATGGGCAGCTACAAGGATAAAATCATGTGTGATGTGATGCCTATGGATGTGTGTCACATACTACTAGTTAGACCTTGGCAGTATGACAGAGCAGCAGCGCATGACGGTAAGAGAAACACTTACAAGTTTTTCAAGGATGGTATGAATAAAAGATTGTTACCTATGGAAGAAGGAGATGCATCAAGCAAAAAGTTTGATCCAAAGAATTTATTTTTGAGTGGGAAAGAATACTTGCAGTAGATTGAAGATGATGAGGTAAATTTTGCTTTGTTTTGCAAACCTAAGGTAATATTTACTTCTACTAAAATTTATGATTTGCCAATTGAAATTCAAGAAATGTTGGAGAGTTATTGTGATATTATTGTGGATGATTTTCCTAATGAATTACCACCTTAAGAAGAATCAACCATCAGATAGATTTGATTCCAGGATCAAATCTGCCAAACAAAGCAACTTACAAAATGACTCCTACATAAAATGAAGAAATCAGAAAGCAAGTGCAGGAATTGGTTGACAAAGGTTTGATCAGAGAAAGTTTGAGTCCTTGTGTAGTACCTACAGTGTTGAGTCCGAAGAAAGATGGAGGTTGGATAATGTGCATTGATTCAAGAGCAATCAACAAGACAAAAATTAGGTATAGATTTCCTTTACCCAAAATTGAAGATTTAATGGACTGTTTGAGTGGAGCAAGATATTTTTCAAAACTAGATTTGAAAAGTGGGTATCATCGGATTAGGATAAGGGAAGGTGATGAATGGAAAACAATCTTTAAAACAAATGAGGGATTATATGAGTGGATGGTAATGCCGTTTGGTTTATCAAATGCACCTAGTACTTTTATGAGGCTCATGAATGAAGTATTAAAGGAATTTATTGGTAAATTTGCAATAGTATATCTGGATGATATATTAATTTACAGCAAAACAAAGGAAGAACACCTGAGACATCTAATTATGTCTTAAGAAAGTTACATCAAGAGAAGTTACTGGTTAATTTAAAGAAATGTTCATTCATGAAAGAAGAATTGGTATTTCTGGGTTTTGTTGTTTCTGCTGAAGGGTTAAAAATGGATCCAGAGAAGGTAAAGGAAATTGTGGAGTGGCCTTCACCAAAAAGTGTTTTTGAGGTAAGAAGTTTCCATGGACTTGCTAGTTTTTATAGAAAATTCATAAGAAATTTTAGAAAGATTAATGCACCTATCATTGAAACCATAAAGAAGGAAAAACAACCATTTAAATGGATTGCTGAAGCTGAAAGAAATTTTTAGTTTTTGAAACAGAAAATAACTAAGAAACCTGTCTTAGTTTTTCTTGATTTTAACAAACCATTTCAAGTGAAGTGTGATGCAAGTGGAGAAGCTATTGGGGCTGTATTAAGTCAAGAAGATAGGCTTGTAGCATATTTCAGTGAGAAGATGAATGATACAAGAAGAAAGTACTCTTCTTATGACAAATAATTTTATGCAATTGTATAGTCATTGAAGAAATGGAGACATTATTTAATGTCTAAAGAATTTGTGCTATATTCAGATAATCATGCTTTACAATATATTATGCAGCAGCCTAAATTGAATCAAAAACTTGCAAAATGGGTTGAATATATTCAAATTTTTAACTTTTTTTTGAAGCATATAAGTGGTCAAGAAAATAAGGTAGCTGATGCCTTGAGTAGGAAAAACATTCTTGTTCAAGAAAGTCAAATTGAAGTGGTAGGTTTTGATTTTCTTAAAGAACTCTATAAAAAAGATTTGGATTTCAAAGAATCATTTGAAGCATGTTGTAATCTTGTTTTGATAGACAAAAGTTAGTGGTTAGATTATTTCTTGCAAGAAGTTTTATTGTTCAAAAGAAATCAATTGTGCATACCAAATTGTTCCATGAGAGATAATTTAATCAGAGAAAAGCATAGTGGTGGACTTGCTGGACATTTTGGTATTGATAAAACTTATGAGCAGCTGAGTCACTTTTATTATTGGCCAAAGATGAGATCTGAGGTAGAAAAGTATGTGAAGAATTGTAAAATTTGTCAATATGCAAAGGGGAGAAGCCAGAATGCAGGTTTGTACATTCCATTGCCTATTCCGGACAGACCTTGGGATATGGTAAGTATGGATTTTGTTTTAGGGTTGCCTAAGACACAAAGAGGGAATGATGCAAATTTTGTTGTAGTTGATAGATTTTCAAAGATGGCACATTTTATTCCATGTTATAAAACCAGTGATGCTACTCATGTTGCCAATTTTTTTTTCGAAGAGATTGTTAGATTACATGGGTTGCCTAAAAGTATTGTTTTTGATAGAGATACCAGGTTTGTTGGTCATTTTTGGAGAAAATTTTGGAAGAAGCTTGGTACTAAACTGAGTTTCAGCTTAGCTTATCACACTCAGACTGATGGGCAGACTGAAGTAGTAAATAGAATTTTGGGTAATATTTTGAGAAGTCTTGCAGGAGAACATCCAAAGCTGTGGGATCATAGTTTACCACATGCAGAATATGCATACAATGATTCACCTAACAGAATTACAAGACAGAGTCCATTCCATCTAGTTTATGGGATGCACCCAAGAGGAGTATCTGAATTAAGGAACTTGGGAAAAGCATAAATGAGGAGTGTTGATGGAGAAGAGTTTGCTTCATAGATTCAAGCAATACATGAGCAGGTAAAACAAAAACTACAAGACAACAGACTCAAATACAAGAACAAAGAAGATTTGAGCAGAAGAGAAGTTAATTTTGAAGTTGGTGATTTGGTTTTGGCACACTTGAGGAAAGAAAGATTTCCAAAGAGGCATTATAAAAAATTGGAGTTCAAAAAGATAGGACCATGCAGAATATTGAGAAATTTTTCTGCAAATGCCTATGAAATTGAATTTCCATCTGAAATTGGAATATCTCCAATATTCAATGCTGTTGATTTGTACAGGTATGAAGATGGTGGCATAGATGAAAGACCAGAAGATAGAGAGCAGATTGATTGGGTAAAAAAATTACCTACAACAAAGCCATTACAGCCAGACATGATCTTAGACAAGAAAGTGTTCAAGAAAACTAGAGGATAGGAGTATTTCAAATACTTGATCAAATGGAAGGATCGGCCAATTGAGGATGCTACTTGGATGATAGAGATTATGTTGCAAAAACTGGGTAGTTCTGTGGAGGAGCTCATGGACAAGAGCCCATGAATATTTTTGTCCTCGGGAGTTTGATGCAGGGGCATTGGAGTTTATTCAGCAATGTGAAATATTTTTCACATGTTGTGGTTAGATGAGTTTAAAATTCATTTACTGATGGTTCAAAGCCGATTTTACTAAGAGGGTTGGATCTCTCAACAATTTGTAATCATTTATTTCTGTAATAAATTAGAGACTATATTTAATTAGATTTAGAGATAAGTTGTTTGAATAGGTGTGAGGAAGATTGAACAATTTTCGATTTGTTGAGCATATCTAGCTTCGATTGATAGATTTAAGGAGAAGATTATGTAATTAGGATTTTTCCTTAAAATAAGAGAATTCGATCCTCAAGAGGAGGATATCTGTTATGTAATAATGATATAAATTATAATCTCAGAAATAGAGGAATTCAGAATTTGATGTAGAAGACTAGATTTGAGAGGGGTTGCCCTCTGATTTAATAAAATTGCAGATTTATTGTTTATCTGTGTTCTTGGAAAATTTCTCGGAGGTTAAATCCTTCGAAGGTTCATTTGATTTAATGTATTTTGTGTAGAACTTGAATATACATTATTTTCTGTGTGAAGAAAAACATGTATTAAACCTTTGTGTGAAGGATTTAAGAAATCGAAGTTCCACTTATTGGTTTAAGACTGGGTATCCGATTTTGATTTGGGTTTGTAGAATATTTGAGTAGAAATCGAAAGGAATTATAAGTCTCATTGCTCGATGTCGATTGATATTGTTAAGGTCATAGCACTGGAAATCCGTTGATATTTACATGAAGATTGAAGTCAAACGAAGGAATAGAATTAAACAGGAAAAACATTGGAAAGAACAGCAAGGAAAAATCATGTTAAACGTGATTTAGCCAAAGTGAATATTGGTGGTTTAGGGAAACCATACCACGGGTTTCGCATAACTTTTGGGCTGTGAATGGTTTTGTTTTTTTTAACACGATCAAATGAAAATTTGACACGTCAAGGTAGAAGAAACCATCGGTCTCGCGTTATTTTGGAGTGATAGCTTACGAGGGCAATTCTTGTGCAATGTCCGTTTGATCAGACCTGTGATAGATCCGATGGCATCCAGATCGTAAGATGCACGAGACTTAATCCAAGGTATGGGTCGAATATTTGTTAAACAATTGAATCCGATTATATGTGGGCCCAAAAGGTTTTAACATCGTTTGAATATAGTTAATGCATATCATCGAGATTTAAATATTCACCTTTGTAATAGTGTAAACAATGTTTTCAAGGGTATTAATGATAATTCCGAAAGATCTTCAAAGAGTGGTTTAAATGTTCTATAATATGCAGCAGTTGGAATATGGTGTGAAAAATCACGTTATTAAAGTTTGGAATTCAAGAAATACAATGTGAGAAGACTTTCAAACTTCGTTTGAAAGTCAAGCATCATATTATCCTAAGTTCTATAAAATTTGGATTAATTTTCATTCTATAAGGCTTTATAAAACACATTTTTATAAATTTGATGACCCAGAGTGAAAGTAAAGACCAGGATCAGATTCCCCCAGAGTTAGAAAAAATTGTGCAAAATTTTGAACAACTCTCCTTAACACCTGCACCCACACTGCTATCATAAACAAATGATGGTCAATGGGTGTGAGCTCCCTCCTTACCACTTGTATGTGCCCATGAGGATTTTTTCTCTGAAATTCATCAGACAGAGCCTTAATGTGGACCAAGTTCACTTTGTTCCTATTAAGAAGGTATACATGTTTAAGTTGGGCAAGCCTGTGGGGCATTTTATTGTCAATTCTAGGGAGGCCTTGAGGGAAACTAAGGAATTACTCAAAAATATATATTTCGATCTAGGGTTGTCTCGCATTATGATCCTCATTGTGTCAGTGCCAAGTGAAGAGAGAGTATAAAAGGTTAAACTTATGAGCATGAATATAGGCCTCAGATTGAATGAAAGGATAAATTTGATATATGGAACACTAATAGAGAGATGGAGATCGAGACTCCAAGAACGAAGGAAAAATCATAAAAAGGGACCGTTGATCAATATGTAGATGTAGAGATGGAGGAAGTACATACCAGTAAAAAGGAAAAAAACCAAATTTAAGAAGAAGAACTTGAGGCCAGGTCAGTAGAGATAAGGCCAGATCAAGCAGGTTTCCAAGTGACTTTGGAAGACCCATTACAGACTGCCACCTCATCCTCTTTAGAAGTATCTATTTTAAGTTTAAAAGGAAGTGCAACTGCTAGTGAGTCAAGTTGGCCTGCTAGAAAGGCCATTTAAGAAATAAATAAGAAGATAAGGAAAGAGATGAAGCAAAAAATGGCATCTCATTTAGTCTAATATTATACCAGACTTCTGGATTCCATGGAATTAGAGAGAAATCAAATGAAGTTATCACTACATCACCCACTAGACCAGGCATTACCTTCGATTTCTTAGTTCAATGCCTTGGGTGTTTCTTTAGATTTGACAAGTGTTCCTTTGTCGGATAAGATAAATTTCCACAGGAAAGTGGGATAAATGTTGTACAATGAGATTAATATAAATGAAATGACCATAAGCAAGGCTGAGAAGTTGCTAGAGAGGGCTACAACAAGGTTAAATCAAGAGAGAGATAACTCCATATCTCTACACATGAAGAACGAGAGCTTCAAAGAGATGATTGTGAAGTTGGGGGTAAATCAGGAAGATAAAATTTCCTTCGAAACCCTCCTTCAATTTTCACAAGAAGAAATACAAGATTTAAGGAACAAGATGAAGATTCCAGGTAGTGAGCATGTGCAATCTAAGGAACTTGGATAGGTGGAAGAATAGAAAAAAGTCCTGGCCAAAGAAATGATAGAAAGAAAAAATGAAATAGTATCCCTTAAGTAGTAAGAAATAGATCTTCAGCTGAGAATAGACACTCACATCTACACAATGTTTGTACCTGATGACCCCCAAAATCCCACAAAACATCTCACCAATACCCTCACCGAACTCAAAATTTCAGAAGGCAAGCTTAAAAAGGTGTAGAAGGATGTGGACACTGCCCAAAGAAACATAGTGCAAAAAGAAAAATAGCTAGAGACTTCCAAGACCAACGCAGACCTGATCAATAAGAACCTATAGGCTGTAAACCAAGAGATTTCTGAGCTAAAAGGAAAGCTGGAAGGAAACATGTCTCTCCTGCTAGCCAAGAAACTTGTCTGGGATGAAATTATAATAGTGATGAAAAGTAGCTTGGAGTACATAACTTTTATGGATGAAAATATAATAGTAATAAAGGATTATGAGTTCTTCATCCTATCTTCCAAAGAATATGGTGAAAAGAACTACCATATTGCCAAGAATTTCATTCAGTTTGTAAATGAAAGGCAACTCAATGATTTAAGACCCATATTTGTGGTGGATATAATATATGTGACCTGAAAATGAGTTCTAGTTATTTCTATGCTAGTTTCATTTATGATATAAACTTTTTTTTGCTTTGTTTTACTTAACCTTCATGGGTTTGTTTATGAGCTTGTGATTGTCAAATAATGCCTTTAGTGAAATTATGAGTTTTTCATAAGCTTAAAAAGCATAATTTTAAATGACAGAACAAAATAAATATTAAACACAAAAAACACACATAACAGAGCTTAACACAGAGAATTTTCATAAAGGAGTTCACCCCTCCTGGGCTACATCTCCTTGGTCCAGCTTCATAGTGTGACCTTTGTATTAGCTTCAAGTGTGCTCAAATTTCTATTACAAGCTTCAAAGCCTCTTAGAACCTGTTCCAATGAGTTTAAAACATCATAATATCCCAAAAATTACTATTTTTTTGTTGAATTTGGACTCTGGATGCTCTATCAATGACCCCAACACCTGGTGGCCCTAGCCTTCAAAAATATTCAAATTCACAAAAAAACCTTTAGATGACCTTTTCTGCCTCTGAAACCTACTCCATTGAGTTTCTAGCATGCCAATTATCCAACAGTGACTTTTACTGAGTTCAATTTGGTCGAAAATTAAGTGAGTTATGACCAAAACTAACTTTGCCCCAATTCCTCCTCCAAAACTGGAGAGACTGTCAGTTAAAATTATAAAATTGGAAATGCCACCAAAATTGGCACACCTCCAAATTATCCATCAGTTTAAGCGTTTTATTAATTAGGCGTTAATCTTGGATTACGGGTGGTTAAGTATGGTTTATTGTTAATCTGCACTTTACGCGCTAATGACGTATTTACGCCATTAAACCACAACTTAACACTAATTAATCTCCATTAAAAAAATCCATTAGATCAATGGTTGGAACCTAGTCGCGTGCTCTTCGGTCACATGTGGAGGGGGCTCGCCCCCTCCAACCCCCAATGTGTCGGTGGTTAAAGTTTAAATATATGCAGAGAACCATAGGGGTAAGAACTACCCGACAACAAAGATGATTGAGCGGACGGTTTGCCGGCGGGAGGTCAGGGGTTAGAGCCCTAACCCCACCATATAATTTTACACAGCGCTACAAAGAAGTCCGCCCCACCAAATTGTCAACTTGGCCATTTATGAGGCCTTCTCCAAACTGGTTGGCATACCTCCAAACTTAGCCACATTTCGCTGAGATATATATATAAGTTTGAGAACAATATAATATAACACACACACACACACATATATATATATATATATATATATATATATATATATATATATATATTTGAAATTTCCACTATGATCCTTAGTCCCCAACATCAAATCATTTGACCTTAAGGTTAGGAGGTGGCCCACTAGAGAGGACACGTGGCACCCTCTGGTTGGGTTTCACTCCAACCCTTAAAAATATTTCAAATTCCAACTTAGGGAGAATTTGAAGGTCATTGGGAAATTTTTCTCTTCTCTTAACCCACCTGGCGAATCTAAAGATGAAACTTGTCATAGTGTCACTCGCTGCAATTTGGAGAATGTTCTTGCAATGCTGATTGTACCTGCCACATCAGCACTGTAACCGTTTTGCTCATTTTTTGCCTATTTTGGAAGACGAACAACGGACTATAACTCAGTCATACGAAATCGAATTTTGATGAAATGAGTTGTGCCAAAATCCTGGAGACAAAATATATCTGATCGTTCAGGTTTGAAACAATTTTGAGCGCTTTTAATTTTTAGCTAATTTTAGGCCTTGATCCAAATTTTGATCAATATGTTATCATGGAAATCTCTAACGTTTTCCAGAAGGAGGAGACCAAATTCAAAGCTGAGGAATGCCTAGGTGTGGTATTGAAATATGTGGTTGCTTCCAATGCTGAGTTTGAGGGGATTGTCAGAGAAGGACTTCCTAACTGTTGGGACTTTGTGGGAGTGTTGATCCAATGGGAGTAAGAAAATCAAAGGATAGTGGAGGCCAAAAGGAAGGTGGATTCCTATCATGAGAAGACTTCCAATCTGAAGGGTAAAACTGTAGTGAATTACTTGAAGAAGGATTTTTAGCTGTTGGGGTTGGTAAAGACCTTGTTCCACCCTAGATTGAACTACACAAGTCTCACCAATCTCAAAATTGCCTATCATTGGTTCTTCCAGGCTTCTCTTCCAACTCCAATGCTTTGGAAAATATGCAAGCAATTTGTAAATTTCCCGTGCTCTAAATCATCGACCCAATGACACTGCCTCCACAACTTATTTATCATGAATAAAGATACTACTGATCATGTCGATCGTTACACCTCGATTTTCGGTTTTATGTAAATATTTTATTTCATAAGAAACAATTTCATTTAGTTATAATTCATCTATTACAACTATTCCATATAACACACTAATATTTTTTCTATGATGATTCACTGTTAAAATCAAGAAAAAAGATTTTGTAATGGGTTCTCCCTCTGAGGCCCTATAATTTATTTTTTTGATACAGAACCAATGGTTCAAAATTTTGGTTTTCCATGAGAGAAGCTCTGTAAACTATCAATGAAATGTATGCTCTGTGGAAGATTAATGTATTTTTTCCCGATTCTGGCTCATATGAATTTGTAGTATGTATTCATTTCCGTGTTTGTTCCATATTTTCTCACTATTATTCTCATATTACATGTAATTGTAGATGATGGATATGTTTTCATGGATTTATGGATTCATCTAAGTCTAATGTTGATTAAATATTCCTATAATTGATATGAACCATTATCCTTAAAACATGATCCATGTATCTTAACATTTCATTTAAATGAATTTCTCCCTTTCTTGAAGCTGAAATTTGATGCACCAGATTCTTAGTTTAAGCTTTGTGTGTTGATTTTCTTTCCTTCTCAAGTCTTTTACTTGATATACTACAAATGACTGATAAAGATGTAGGTTCATATGATGTTGGCTACAAGAGTCTGATATTGAGGTTTCTGAGAGTAATGTTTTTGTATTAGGATTTGCATTTCTCCTCTTAAGGAAGGTTTTGAATCAATTTTATCTCAAATGTGTTAAATACTAAGTGTGATAGATAATATCAACAAATCCTTAAAGCACTCATCAAGATGTCCTAGGAAATTGTCTCTCCTCAACCTAGGGGTTGTCTCAAGGAGCTACAACATCTTCTAGTGTTGTTTCTGAGGAAAAATCAAAACATTTTCCCTAGGTATGACACTTGTACACCCTTTGGTAAGTTGAGAAGAAAGGGGTGTGGGTTGAATATCTCTCACCTTGGATACTCCACTATTTAGATCTCATTTTCACCATCTTGGCTTTGAAAAGGCCACACACTCGTTTTGATACTTCACAATAGAGAACTCCTCCCATGTTTGACCCTGAAAAGATAATATCTAGGAGGATATGGAAAGAGAGAACCCCTGTCACCCCAAAACCTGTGACCTCTCTTCCAGAAATATCTTCCTCTAGCTCTCAAAAGGTTGTGATAAATTTCTCTAATTTCCCCTCCAAATATTTGGAATATCTTGAGGAACGTGGTGTACTGTTTAGTCCATTATGTTCAAGAGTAAAAAATGAAGAAGCTTCTGTCAGTTCACCTTCTTTCTCATTTTATCCTTCCCCTAAAACTAAATAAGTTAAAGACATCCTCATAAAAAATCCAATACAGAGTGTAAATAGCCTCCCAACCTAGATCTGGTCTACTGCAATTCAGAAAACCCCTCAACAAGGTCATGTGACAAATATTTTACCACCTTCCTTGCAAAACATGGTTGTCCCAAGTTTTCTCCTAAAACAATATGCTCCACTGGACTTGCCACAACCCCTAAATGTTATGCCTCAAGACTACCTTAGAATATTGCCAAGATTTAATGGAGAAGATGATATCTCAATTCAAAGACATATAGAGGCATTTTGTGCATTTTCAAAAAATATAAATGTAGAACACCTAGATGTGGTGTTAATACTCTTTGTCTAGTCTCTAGATGGGGAGGCCAAGAAGATGGATAATTATTTCATGAAAAAATGGGTAGTGAAAAGGGACCATGGTTACATCCTCACTTAATTTAACACAATGAAGAAAAAACATAATGATGTTCCAAAGTTCATAAAAAGTTTTAACAAATTGTAGAATAGTCTCCCTCCTGAAATGAAACCTCCACAGGTTGCTGCTAAAGTGTTTTCCAATGGGGATTTTGAACCATAATTTTGTTTCACTCTTAGTGAGAGGAAGTCTCGTACCTTAGACCAAATTCAAATAGATGATTTAGAAGTTGAAGAAAATTTCACCTCCATTGGGAAGTGGAGAGGGAAGACTGATCATGGATATAGGAGGAGGGGAAAATAGGAAGCTAGTTCCTAAAACCATAGAAAGGAAACCCAAGAGCAGAAACTTGAGGAAATGAAAAAACTGATAAGGAATCTATATAACAATTTTGTGAAACTATATTTATAAAAAAAAAATCCTCCTCAACAAATCCAACCAACTCCTCATTGAAGTTTCAACCATCAGCATAAGAGACCACCCTTGCAACCCTTGCAAAGGGAGAGAAAATATCAACAAGATCACATTCAACCTCCTTTGTATTTGGAATATGATACAAAGGAACATGTTGAAGAAACCATGGAAGTTCAAGAAAACTAGTTCTCTTCTTTTTCAAAAGAGGAATATGAAGTTGAAGCACATGAGGAATAAGGGGATGAGTTGGATGCCCCACTGGATGATGGTGACATTGAAAACTATTGTAGACAGTTCACTAACTTCATGCAGGCTCATCTACATAGGAAATATGATCTTAGATATTCTAGTAAAATATCTAGAATACAAGACCAAAATGAGGACCCCCCTCCCTCAAATCCTCCTAAATCAATAGAGAAAGGAAAGAAGCTTCTAGACCAAGTCTCACCCAAAAATAAAGAGTCCTCAAATTCCATTCTCCACAAGCCTGACATTTCTAAAATAGAGCAGTTTCCCCTACCATCCAAGCCAATCCGTGATAAGGAGAAATATATTGTTGATGTTGCCTCAACTGATATGAGCCCCTATGCCTTTACTATTAAAAAAGAGTTGGGGAAGGTCAAAATATCTATCCCCTTGACTGAATTATTAAAGAAGCCTAATTATAAACACAGGTATCTCATTTCATGTGCCCATCCACCATATCTCTTTCACACGATAACCTCAACCTCCAAGAAGAAATACCCATGGTCATATTTGGACCTCATGTTGAGGAAAAAGACTCTTCCACTGCCCCTTTTTATGCTACCTTGGTATTTCATGAGCTCTTACTGCACAAATGCATGCTTTCCTCAGGAGCTTCTCACAATCTGATGTCATTGTTTTTTATGGAGCAGTTGGGGCTGCAAATAACAAGGCCATCTAAATATATATACTCCTTTGATTTCAAGAGAGTAAAATGTCTAAGGATGATTAAATATTTGGTGGTCAATTTGGCCCAGATTCCGGTGAAAAATGTAGTTATGGATATTGTAGTTGTTGATATCCTTGCAAGGTTTGGTATGCTCATGTCCAGATCATGGGGGTCTAAGATTGGAGGATCAATCAAACTAGATTTAACATATGCTACCATCCCGATGTTTGGTGGAGAATAAATATGACTATATAGATAATCAAGATTTGTAAATATAGTTACAAGAGCTGATTGTTAAAATAATGCCCCTATTTATTGTAAAGAGAAATATTTCTCCTATTTGTTTTTAGAGGAAAATGATCTAATCCTAGATGAAACATAGGTGGAATGTTATAGCTAGCTAAATAAAAAATCACTGGAGTGTGATAAAGTATGGAAGATACCGGTGTGTTGTTGGTGTCTCAAGAAGGAAAATTGATTCCTCTTTCCTTCAAGATGGAGTTTGAAGCCACTAATAATGTTTCTAAATATGAGGCCTTGATACTAGGTCTGCAAGCTGTTAGAAATCCTAACATTGGGTTCTTGGCAGTGTTTGGAGATTCAGAGTTAGTGGTGAAACAAATAAAAAATCATTTCCAAGCCAGATAGCCAAGACTAAAGGCTTACCGAAATGAGGTATGAGATCTGACTGATAAATTTTTCTTAGCCTTTAATATCCAATTTTTTCCCAAGGAGAGAAATTAGATGGCTAACTGCTTGGCTATAGCTGCTAGTAATTTTAAACCTCCTCAAAACCCATTACATAGGTATGAAGTAGAGGTTAGGTACCAACCTTTAGTGCCATACAATGCCAAACATTGGCAGGTGTTTGAAGACGAGGAAAAAATTAAACATTTCATGGAGGTCATCGGAGAATTTTCAAATTTAGTGATTAAATAGGAGGAAGAGAAAATGATAGATGAACAAGAGGTCAGTTGAGAAGAAACCATTGCAGGGCACAATATTTTAGAGATGAAGTGTAATACTATCCCTAGAGGTTTGGTCCCATAAGTTTGTTTAACCCAAATCATGTGCCTACCAAGCCAACTGAACAAGAACTTGAGGAGCAGGTAGAATACTGTAACATTGTTACAGAACAAGACCCTAGGGTGATGAAGTTGGGAAAAGGAGTTCCTGATAAGTACAAGAAAATGTATCTAGACCTTTTTAAAAATTATATGGATGTGTTTTCTTGGTTTTATGATGACTTCAAAACATTTGATATCACTATCATTCAACATAAGACCCCTTTGAAAGATGGGGTGAAACCATATAGGTAGAAGCTCAAGAAAATTAACCCTCTGTTACTTCCATCAATTGAAAAAGAGGCGAGGAAGTTTCTCTAGGAAAAAATCATTTTACCTTTGAGATATTCAAAATGGGTAGCAAATTTAGTACTTACCAAAAAAAAGAATGGGGAAATAAGGTTATGTGTTGACTTCAAAAATCTGCCTAAAATGGACTACATCCTGCAAATGGTGGTAGGGTCTGCCTGAATGTCTATGATGGATTGTTTTTCTGGATATAATCAAGTAGTTGTGCACCCTAAAGATCAGAAGAAAATTGATTTCACCATGCCCCGGGGAACATTTATGTATGCTAGAATGCATTTCGGCCTCATAAATGTAGGAGCCACTTTCTAGAGAGCCATGGATATAGAATTTGTGGGAGAACATGAAAATTTGGTAGTAATTTACCTAGATGAATTCACCGTTTTTTCACAAATATATGAAGAGAAAATTGAAAATATATGACTCACTTTTGAAAAACATAGAAAGTATGATATGTCTTTAAATACTAAGAAAACTCAGTTTTCTCTAAGTGAGGGGAAAATGCTAGGGCACATTGTGGAAAAATAGGGGGTAAATATTGATCCCAAGATAGTGGAAGCCATCAAAAACATCCCATTACCAAGAAATAAGAAACAGATCTAGGTTTTCTTAGGCATAATCAACTTTTTAAGGAGGTTCATACCAAATTGTGTTGAGATAGTTAAAGAAATCACATAGATTTTGAAGAAGGACAGGGAGGTGAAATGGAATGCAAAAGCTTGGGAATAATTCTCCACAATCAAAAGGTATTTTGCATAAGCTCATGTATTAGTCAGCCCAAATTATTTAAAACCATTCTTCATTTTTTTCTTTTGCTTCTTCTCATACAATGGCTGTTGTCTTATTGCAAAAAATGATGAAGGGCACGAGAAGCTAATAACATTTTTTAGTCAGGTGCTATGATATGATGAGCTTAAATATAATATTTTGGAGAAACATGTTTATGCCTTGGTAAAATCCCTGAATGCTTTTAGAATCTATATCTTGCAATCAAACATAATTTCTTATGTTCCTACAACTGCTATGAAAGATATCTTGGTGCAGGGTGATAGTGAGGGAAAAAGAGGCAAATGGATTTCTAAAATACAAGAGTATGATATGGATATCAAAGTTATTAATCTGATCAAGGGGAAGAGGATAGCTAAAATTCTATCTGAAGAAAATTGTCAAGCATTTGGCATAGAATTAATGGCTGGAAAGGATGGAGAAAGTGGAAAATTGGAGCTCAGAAAATACAGATGAAATATATTGTGTCTCACTGGTATAAACATATTGTCCATTATCTTTTTTTTTATAATGTGCCTAGTAAATTTTTGACAAATTTAAGTACAGGGATCTAAGGCTACAAGCCTAGAAATTTGTTATCTCAAATGGCCAATTGTACTCGAAGGACCCAATGGGGATTTTAATTATATGTTTGGTTGAATAAGAAATCCACAAAGTGATTGATGAATTCCATAATTGTGTCTGTGGAGGAAATTATAGTTTGAGAGCCACAACCCACAAAATCCTCAAGGTAGGATTTTGTGGTGGTGTATTCGTCGCATGGGCAGACAAAATAGACTATGCTTAGTAGGGAGGATGCTTTCCTACATGCAAGTTACAGGTAAAAGTGGTTTGTAAAATGTTAGTGGAACAAGTTCAACATGTAATAAGCTAAGTTAAATGGAAATATAGCATGCTACATAAACAATGAAACTAAAACAAAACAATATGCACAAGAAACACACTCAATAGAGAAAAAAAACTAATAACTTAATAATGGAGAGCTTTCTCCCCTTATTAGGTGCTGGTGGTAGTAGAAGATATAATGCTAAATCTCTTTTAGTGGATCCTTCGAGCTATGGAGCTCCAATATCCAAGACAAGGGGGTCTCTTCCCCTCAATTTTTTAGCAAGCCTCTCTTCCCTCCCAAAGGATGGTAGATCGTTGAACATGTGGTGAACTCTTCTATCTTGGATTGAGGTGTTGGATGGCCAACAAATGAATCCTTCCAATCCTCTTGTTGCTAGACAACAAACGCTGGCTTGTTGATGAGAAATTTGGCCAGCATAACAATTGGTCTCCCATTTCTTTTCACATGGCTAGATTTTATAGAAAATTTTCAAATTTTCCCTCCCTCTCTTGGTCCAAGATGGATGGTGACACAAGAGTGGGGGTACGATTCCTTTGTGCACTGCACTAAAGACTGAAGGTGGCTCAAAGACGATTGTACTTGGTTAGATTGAGTGAGAATATTTTTCTCTAAGTGTGAAAAGTGGTCCCAGATAGTGAAAATCCACATCTCTGGGACCGCGCAACTATTGGAGGGATAACCACTCTCTTCGCAGCTATCGAAGGAAAAGCTACAATGTGCACTCAGGGCTAGTGATTTTTGTGCGCGGTCCAAAAATGTTTCCTGTTGACCTTAGGAAAAATTAATTTTTTAGCTCCTATAATGTATTTCTTCCCTCTAAATCATTATTTTTACCTTCTGCTTTACATTTTCTAGCGTCTTATGATTGTATGATTTTCCAGTGTTAACAACTACCCCCTATTGTATGATGTCTAGGAAGAACCGTATAACTGAAATAAATTATAGTTTGTTTTTCTGTGTAGTCCTTTTGAGAGAGGGAGAGAGAGTAACTTGCTTGATAACTGAGGTTGGAGACCCCTTGTTGTGAGTAAAAAAAGTCATCGTGCTCTGTTGGAAGCCTGCAAGAGATAAAATGAATAAAATATTTCTATGAGGCGGGCATGTCCCATGCTCACAATGTTTTGACTAGTTAAGCTTATTTGACAGATAAAGGTTCTGTTTATGTCACTTTTTGGTAGTGACATGCTGTTGGTTGATGACGACGGTTGCTGACGCCCTCAAGGGCATTTTTTCTTTGAAATAAGGTTGAACATGGTGCCCACATGCATAATCTTGGTATGGCATGTTTGTTTAGAACAAGTTCTCATTGTATGCATGGGTATTTGGTTGTTAGGGACCTTCTCGTGTAAGCACTACTGAGAGATATTCTTATCAAGTCATGGGTCTTCGATGAATTCTGATAGAATGCAACAGTTATGAAGTAAGATACCATCTTGACATGAAATTTTATCTCAAAGTCGAATTCCAAGAGGATCGATGACATCAATGGGCAATGATGATTCCCATCGTGCCATTTGGGGATGCCCCTATTGAGGTGAGGAGCCATCTAAGGTACTAACTCCTTCTTGGAAAATGTTTGTTGTGGTCAACAAGAAGGAAGCATCAATTGACTGAGATGAGTATTGATGTAAGGAACCAGGGTTTCTGATGTAGCAGGGTGTGGTTTGATAGGTTAAATTAGGCATGATAATGAGAAATGGCTATAACTGATGATGGTAGTTAAGTGGCTCAATGTTGGAGCTGTAAATGCGAGTGGTGACAGTCATTAAAATTTATGGTGAGGAAATCCATGAAGTCGGTAGGACATCCAGGGTGGGTGTATGGTTGTTATGAGTGTCATGGTGGTGTGTGGTAAAGAATGAATAGCTTCGACCAATGGTGTTTAGGGACTACTTCCAAGTGAGAAATGTGAACGGATGAGTGGGATTTCTCTCCTAAAAAATATTTGTACACTTTCTAAAATAATATAGAATGGGTTTGGATGTACCAGCACGGAGACGGGTGCCCCTATAAACATGAAAATAATTCGTCACTATGTTGTGAGGTAGATGTGTTGCTGAGGTTGGGGGCCCCATTGGTTGGTCTCGGTGTGGGGTGATGAAGTGGATGAAAAAGTTTCATAGATGGGCTTATGTTGGTGAGGGTGTGATAGGCCAAGTGCGAGACACGATGGTGCATATTTGATCTTCTTATGAGAATGGTAGTATGAGAAAGGGGTTTTAACATGACATGGGTAAAATTTGACTTGATGTATGCCAGATGAATGAGTATGAAGTACTTCCTGGACTTGGATTTTATGGCCATGGCTATAGACCTTTGGTGTATGGTCTACATGAGTGATGGATGCCATGGAGGATGAGGTTATACCAACCTACGAGAATGTTTATCATGTGAAAGGTGGGGTGATGATAAACATGGTCGGGTGTATGAAACCTATGGTTTATTTCTATGGGAAAATTTATTTCAGGATATGCAAAGCTTCTTTGGGGAGCCTATCATGCTAGGGATAGTATGATACCTGCTCTTGTACCTTTAGTTTTTGGGGCATATGGTGACTCAGCGTGTTTGTAATGCCTACAACCAATACCCCAAGTAAAATCATATTTTTTATTCAAACATATTGAAAATAACTTTTGAATGTAAATCAATAAGAGAGGGCATACATACTGTGACTGAAAAAATGAATTTTTCTAAGGCATGGGTGTATGGGGCCTAGCTTGAACATGATGAAGTGTTGATCACTATGCTTATTGCAGTTTTGCAATTGAGATTTCTGAGCTCCTATTATGGTCTGTTGAAAAATGAGGAAAGGGTGATATATGGGTCAATATGGCTCATTTCAACTCATTTTTGTTGTTTGAGAGTGTGAGGTCAGAGTTGAGCCCCTGTTCCCAAGCCTTTCTTATTGTTGTGGTCAGCCTGAGTACCTGGGATTCACGTTGTCAGTGTCAAGTAGGGCCTTGAATGCCATGCTTTTCATTTTTTTCATTTTTTGCCTGGGGGGTCCATACAAATTGATTTTGTATGGATTTTATATGTATTTTTTTCCTTGACTGCACGGGAGATCAAGGCTGACCCACACAATCCTCGCACAGAAGGAAATATTCGTGCGAGGCCTTCGTGCTTGGAAAAGGATTTGCATGATGATTCTTAGTCACGTTAGCTTGCACTGCTATAGGTGTTTTGTTAACCATTGTAGCCTCTTGAGGGGTGATAGGGGTTATTCCTGTAGAAGTGATGCTAGGACTTCCTGGTGTTGCACCAATTTTTGGTCATCTAACCTATTACTATTAGATGGACTAAAGTACACCATGTAAGACCAATTTTACCATAGTAAAATTTCTTTCACTATGAGAAATAATTTAATATCCATAGTTTATTAAGTTATTTATGGTCTAAATAGGAAACCCCATGAGGAATAATTAAATAAATCCTTATTTGTTTAATTTTCCTCTAGGGATAATTAACTAAACCACTGTTTACTTAATATTCTTGGTCATATTTAACCAAAAATAGGAAAATTAATTAGATAAATCATTATTTATATTTGAGGGGTTTCCGTAGTGCATTATATTAGATATCATTTTTGGGATTCAACTGCATTATGTAAGTCATTCATCTATGCCCATTTCCATGAGAGGTAGCCATAACTGATTAATTTCTCATGATTTTTTAATAGTCCACTAAGCACTCATTGCATCGGGTGATGCTCATAGGGGTGAAGAAGTGGGATTGAAACTAGTGAAATGAATCACATAGCATCAATCATCACTTCCGGGGCTTGTACCCGATAACCAAGACTTCCCAATGATCAGGAGATCAAGTCTCTTGAAGAAAAATGCTTAAAAATGAAGTTGCTTAGAATTGCTCCAAAATAGATCGACTGGAAAGAGGTCGGCGATACGATCCCAACGCCGTGAACGACACTCAAATCCGACGCCGTATGCAGAAGTTATTCAGCTTTAAAGATTCGCCAATTTCAATTAAAAATGCCAAAGTGGACTTTATAAAAAATATCTTTATTAAAAAAAGAATATTCCACAGAATATTTTGGGAATATTTTGTGGAATATTCCACAGAATATTCTGCTTGTGGCCAATTACAGAGCTCCATGTGGCTAGCCCAGAGGCCGCCACGTGGCCCCAAGGCGGAATGGTTGAATTGCATTGGCGTTCAAAAATTATGTGTTGGTCGCGGTGAGGTTTGAACATGGGTCGGACGGACAACAGCGCAACGGCCTAACCATCGGGCCACGTATATGAATTTTTTAAACTATGGCGTGAAATTGTATTTGACCGTTGGTTAGGTTTGGGAGGATAAACCGTGGGTCATGGTCCCGTGGAAACAACGCTCGGTGCAGACACATTTTTTTATGATATGGTTTAACCTTATCTTATCCGCATGAAACTCTAACCAATTCCGAATGGCGCAGGCACATGGGGCTTATCTGTCAGCCCTCAGATTCGGCGGTTTATTTGGCGGACCCCCAATTTTAGGGCCATTCCCTATTTTTTCAGGGTTATCTGGAGTTTCTCCAAATTTAACTGGAGTTTTTTTAGGCCAACTGGCAACTGGAGTAAATGAGCCATAACTTTGGCTAGGAAAGTCCTTTTTGGATGAATGTTTTTTTGATTTTGGGTGTAGAAAGCATTCTGGAGCTGTTGGAAGTGTTTGCAGAGACATCAGGGTGCTCTAACAGAGAATTTACCAGCGTTTTTGGTCGTGGAGCCACCAGGGCCTAAGGGAAGAAGAGCTGTTTTGGACTACCTTTATCCAATGGAGGTGGTTGTTTAGTCATTTTCTACTGATTTGAGCCTTCTGAATCTATTTTTGCAGTCTATTTTTCCATTTGAGGCTTCTATACAGTTGTATTCACATTTTGAGCATTTAATCAAAGAGGAAAAAGCCTAATTAGAGGCTTTTGGACCCAGCGGAGGTAGCCCAAGAGAGGGGTGAACCGCTTAAACAATTATTTGCTGTCATACTGTATAATTTTGCTAACATCTCTTAAAAATCCTTTGTTAAAGCTTGATGTAAATTTTGAGTTGCCGATGTTTAATGGTGATGTCAATGCAGAAAAATTGGATAACTGGATTAGACAGCTGGAAGTCTATTTAAGAATTCAGAATTTGCATGATGATGACACAAAAATCCAATTAGCCTCTTTGAGAATGGATGGAGCAGCTTTGGTTTGGTGGGAAGCCAAAACCAGGGAGGAAATTAAAAAGCATGGTAAGATAACTCTAACTTGGAATGAGTTTATTACATCTATTAAGAAACAATTTTATCCTCTTGCTCATATTCAGAAAGCAATCATGAATTGGAAAATTTTTAGGCAACTTAAGGGTCAAAATGTGCAAGATTATACCCAAGAGTTTAGAAGGAGAGCACTTCTACTTGGAGTAGACTTACAAAGTCATGACACCTTGTTGAAATACATAGGAGGTTTGCACAATTATCTGCAACATACTATTCTATTGTTAAATCCTACCAGCTTAGATGAAGTCTGTGTGCAGGCTACACATTTAGAAGCTAGAGGAAAGAATATTTTTGATGAGGATAGTAATTTCAAAAACAAAGGAAAGAAGAGAGTTGCAAATTCAAGAAAAGACAAAGGAAAGTTATTTTGCAAGAACTGTTCAAAGACAAGTCACGATGAAGATCATTGTTGGAAGCTTCATCCTGAACTGAAACCAGAAAAATTCAAGAACAAAAACAAAACCAAAGAAAAGGAGAAAATTGTAGCAACAGTTGAGCAAGACTTAGGGTCAGACTCAGGAGATGAGACAAAAAGCATAGGCATGGTTTTAAATAACATTAAGGGGAAAGAAGTGGTGCAAGACACAATTCCTAGTTCTAGCTCTTTGAATTGTCACAAAGATACTCATGATGAAAAGAGGAGGATAGAGCTTTTCCATGTGAGGGTAATTTCAAAACATACAAAAATTGACACACTGTTTGATAGTGGGTCACAAGCTAATCTTATTTCTGAAGACTTGGTCAAGCAGCTGAAACTTGAGACCATTCCACATCCGAAGCCTTATCCACTTGGATGGATATGCAAGGATGCCAATTTGCAGGTATCAAGGAAGTGCCTATTGCGCTTTGAAATAACTACACACTTTATTGACACAGTGGAACTTGATGTGGTGCCGCTTGATATCTCAGGTATTGTTTTGGGAAGTCCTTACTTATTTGACAGGAAGGCTATCTTTCATCGCCATGAAAACACGTATCACTTGTTCAAAGATGGTAAAGAGTACATTGTGAGAGCTCACAAGAAGAAGCTGGAATATTCTTTACTCCATGCATGTCAATTGAAAAGACTGGTTAATGCAAGTCAAAGTCTAACTTTGTTGATGTTGAAACGACCACATTTTGAGCATTTGCCTTTTTATGATGTTGCTAATGATATGTCTCAGTTTGATAACAGTTTGTCTTTGAAAAAAGATGATGTTATGTTGCACGAATTACCTTTTGGGTTAGCCAATGCAGAAAATGAAGTGTCAAAGCAAAGCAGTGCAAGCAAGAAGGACACAAAATTCAGCATGGGGCAAAGTTGGTTTCAGATTGGTAGAATTCGCCATGGGAACAGTTTACAAGGTGAAGGTTATTTTAAGTCTTTCTGGAAGTTTGATCAGTGTAGAAAAGGTTTATTTTCTGCAAATTACAATTGCTGTTCTGCAAATTTTAATCATTTGCATCATGACTCCGTCAATCTAAGAAATGGTCAATCAGTTGATTCCAGAGACAGATTAACATTTTCTCAAAAGCTTAATTTGATGAAATCGAGTAGATTTCAGTTATTCAAGGGTGGAAGAGTGGAGAATCAGTCTCCACATCATCAGTTTCAGTAATCAGAAAGCTTTTGAGGGTCCAAAAGCTTCCCATTTGGGAGGTGTGATCAGGAGATCAAGTCTCTTGAAGAAAAATGCTCAAAAATGAAGTTGCTCAGAATTGCTTCAAAATAGATCGAATGGAAAGAGCTCGGCGATACGATCCCAACGCCGTGAATGGCACTCAAATCTGACGCCGTATGCAGAAGTTATTCAACTTTAAAGATTCGCCAATTTCAATTAAAAAATGCCAAAGTGGACTTTATAAAAAATATTTTTATTAAAAAAAGAATATTCCACAGAATATTTTGGGAATATTCCGTGCAATATTCTGCAGAATATTCTATGTAATATTCTATTTGTGGCCAATTACAGAGCGCCACGTGGCTAGCCTGGAGGCCGCCACGTGGCCCCAAGGCGGAATGGTTGAATTGCATTGGCGTTCAAAAATTATGTGTTGGTCGCGATGAGGTTTGAACATGGGTCGGGCGGACAACAGCGCAACGGCCTAACCATCGGGCCACGTATATGACTTGTTTAAACTATGGCGTGAAATTGTATTTGACCGTTGGTTATGTTTGGGCGGATAAACCGTGGGTCATGGTCCCGTGGAAATAGCGCTCAGTGCGGACACGTTTTTTTATGATATGGTTTAACCTTATCTTATCCGCATGAAACTCTAACCAATTCCGAATGGCGCGGGCACATGGGGCTTATCCGTCAGCCCTCAGATTCGGCGGTTTATTTGGCGGACCCCCAATTTTAGGGCCGTTCCCTATTTTGTCGGGGTTATCTGGAGTTTCTCCAAATTTAACTGGAGTTTTTTTAGGCCAACTGGCAGATGGAGTAAATGAGCCATAACTTTGGCTAGGAAAGTCCTTTTTGGACGAATGTTTTTTTGATTTTGGGTGTAGAAAGCATTCTGGAGCTGTTGGAAGTGTTTGCAGAGCCATCAGGGTGCTATAACAGATAATTTACCAGCGTTTTTGGTCGTGGAGCCACCAGGGCCTAAGGGAAGAAGAGCTGGTTTGGACTACCTTTATCCAATGGAGGTGGTTGTTTAGTCATTTTCTACTGATTTGAGCCTTCTGAATCTATTTTTGCAGTGTATTTTTCCATTTGAGGCTTCTATATAGTTGTATTCACATTTTGAGCATTTAATCAAAGAGGAAAAACCCTAATTAGAGGCTTTTGGACCCAGTGGAGGTAGCCCAAGAGAGGGGTGAACCGCTTAAACAATTATTTGTTGTCATACTGTATAATTTTGCTACATATTTTCAGATTCTGTTCCTTTAAACAGTAAATTTTTATAAGCTATCTTTTCCCAAGAAGGTTTAAACAGTGATAAAAAATTATTAGTTCATCTTCAAACCATTATACTTCATTTGCAGAATATGTATACTTGCCTATTCACACATTAAAGTTGGATCAATGAATACTTTGCAGTTAAAACAAATACTTTCATTGATCGGATCTTTGTGATTACTTTTTATTTCTTTAGGCAGAGTCTGTAGAAGGGCCAGATAGCCTCCGGATTCATCCTTTCTTTGAAAGGTGAAAGATCGGGTGAATGTCCCTACAGTCAATCTCTGTATGAGAAATACTTTGTTCTCACAATTTCAGATCACCCGAGAGGTCACCCATCCTAGAAATCCTCTGGCTCAAGCGCTCTTAAATGTGGAGTTTTCCCCACAATCAAGCCCACTTAGCTTGCTACCCCATTTGCAAAACCTTAATAAGTATTGTGCCTCATGAACCATTCAAGTAGAGCTCCCTTTACTCTTTGTATTTTAAGTATGAGGGATTTGAGCCAAAGGATTTTTGGGATGGGTGACCTCTTGGAAAGTCCTAGTTACTGGGTGCAAGCCCTTGAAGTGATGATTAACGCTATGTGATTCATTTCACTAGTTTCAATCTCACTTCTTCACCCCTGTGAGCATCACCCAATGCAATGAGTGCTAAGTGGACTATTCAAAAATCATGAGAAATTAGTCAGTTACGACTACCTCTCATGGAAATGGTCATTGATGAATGACTTAATGCAGTTGAATCCAAAAAATGATATCTAATTATTTATCTAATTATTTTCTAGGAATAATTATTTAAATCATTATTTAACAATATTCCTTGTTAAATTTGACTAAATCATTTATAAATAATTGAATAAATCATTATTTATTTAATTATTCCTTAATCTCATCCTTGAAATAATAAATAAATCATGTATTTATTAATTATTTCTAAATAAAGGGATTTGACAAATTTCAAATTCCTTTTCCCTCCAACAAAAATAATAAAATATTCCATGAAAGTATGATCTAGATTTGGTTAATAATATTTTAATTATGCATCAATATCTAGACTAACTCAATATTTTGTTATAAATAGAAGGGTTTTCCATTCATCCACTACCTTTTTTTGTCTTGAGATCACCTTTTGATCTATACTTTTGGTCTGGCTTTGATCCTCCATCATTGTCATATTTTTCTACTTTTTGCTTGTGAGATTCCTTTGAGTTCCATTTTGTCTGGGTTTTCTGCACCATCAAGAGAGAGAGATCTTGGATCTGAAGCACTGAGGACATATAAGAACCCATCCCATTGAGGGGGAATGGTAACATCTTTCTATGTTCCCTTCCCATATGTCATAATACAAAAAATTATTTATAAATTCATGTCTTGTCTGTTGGATGTATGGAGCAAACTCTTGTTTATTTTTCTGTTTAATGTATTTAACTGCATAGATCTAGATTTTTGTAGCATTTATTCTCATCACATACTGCATATCTAAGGAAATTGACAGCCACATTTGATGTTAGGGTTCTTTGTTATGCACAACTAAAGTGAGATTTTTTTGTATGCTTGTGATTAGAATTCACACTAACAAAAAGTTGAACCTCTGACCAGTGTCTCACCCGGAGTCTATAAAGATTCCTCTTTTCTTGGTTCATTCCCTGGTCTCTGCCCTCTTATCTCTAACCCTAGCTCATCAAATGTTTTCATGATTCAATCGTCTTAGTCCAACCTCAAACGGTTCAGTTCGACTAGTCAATAGCCTTTCCCTTTGCAACCTTCTCCTAGTACTTAGACTCAGCCTTCGAGACCTTCTCTCCAAGGCCCTTCATCTGTAGTTGGTGTCCTCGATCCTCTTTTTCCTTATGGAATGGGCCCCCCTAGCCTTAACCATCTGGGAGTTATTCCACCTGGTGATTATCCCTCCGGTCAGATATCGTTTCTTGCTCCCCCTGCCGGAGTATTTTTGGTACTTGTTATGGCTACCTTGACCCTTCCCAACATGACCCTGGGGATACCAGTCTGGTACATTGATCCCCCAGCCAATACCTGACTTGGTTAGCTCAAAACTTACACTGATTTGACCCCGGTCCAACTGGTTTCTATGACCCCTTCCTTTGCTTTTGTGCCTCAGCCACCTCAACAGGAATCTACTCCTATTGTGAAAGCCTCGGGTGAGGGGGGTAAAGCCAGCAAAAAGGCACCTAAGGACAAGGTTGCCCAGACAACACCCACTCCTCCTAAGCCTCCAAAGCATACACCTATGTGTTCTTTGTGTGATGTTTACGGTCATGCTACCCACAATTATCCTGAATTGCCTCATCTCAAACCTGTGGTTAACGATACATTTCCTGAGTTTGATATCCCTAAGGTCAATATCACCTTACCTGATTCAGCCAAGAAACTTAAGAATAGTTGCACACAAATCACCCTTGTTCTTTGTGTGATTTAAATGGCCACTATTCTCACCTCTATCCCCACCTCGATGACTTCCGCACCACTCTAGTGACAATTCGCCAACTCAAGGTCGAGTGCAACGAGTCCATTTCTCCCTTACTTGTGAGTTTCTCTTCAAAAAAACCAGAGGACACGTTCACTCCCATTGACACACCCCCTCCTGATGTTGCGCTAACGTTGTCTTGGGCCACTATCCTCTACTTTTTATCATATATGAGATCCACGGTGGAAGATCTCTCTGGGGCATCCCCTTATGTTTCGGCTGACCTCCCTTCAGCGATCACCTTGGGCTCAACATTGATGGATTCTTCATCTACTTATTCTTATGTCACCCTCCATGACAATGTGCATGTCAACCTCATTTCTTATGATGATGATTCAGGTAGCTTCGCCGCGTCAGGTGGTCTTTCTTCCACTAGTCCCCCCATATTCTATTACGATGATGAAATTATGGAAGCATTTACCACCCCTGACGTTATCTATCCCCCCTTACATCGAACCCATGCACTCGAACCACATACACGTTGTGGCCATTACATTAACACCCAATGTTTGGGTAAGGGGGCACCCATATTTGAGAGTCCAGGAGAAGCAATTCTCCACAACCCTCCTAGTGCAACTGGACGTGTCGAATCTAGTACCATTATTCTTCCCCATTTAGAAGAACCTCTAGATTCCCATATCACTTCAGATCACTCTAGGGATGATCATCCTCATCATTCATTCATCTTACATCAACAACCCAGTCCCTTAGGCATTGTTGTGGACCAACCTCTATGTTTTCTCGGTGAGCATCAGTTCATTATTACTGAAGCCACTCTTTGGTAGAGTGACACCATGTATGCGATCCCTGAAATTTAGTCTATTTGATTCATATATGCAGTGCAAAAATGAGATTGGTAATCCACCATTTCCTTTCTCTAACTGCATCTATCCATTCTTCCCACATAGGATAACCATGACATAATCAAATGATGAACCACATCATAAAAATGTGTTTAGATGCCACTATTCTAAATACATTTGGCATGTTCATAGCATGCTTTGGGGAACCTATGCCCCTATACCTTCTCATCATCCTCTTAAGGATTTAGTGCCTATGATACTGAAGGCTTGAATCGATTATTTCAGCACTTGGAACACCATGGCGCTCCACAAAATCCTCTAGCTAGGGGCATCATTCCCACCTTAGCATACCATATCACTCCCCTCCACCATATATTCTTGGGGGAAGTATCCCATGCTTGGAGTGATATGAAATGACTATATTAGTTTGTTGTGCTAAGTGTGTTTTCGGTAAATAAGCATGTACAATTTGTCTCCATTTGTTTGCTTAAGGAATGAGTATTTTAACCATGAAACATAGATGAATTTGTGAGTTTTAAGCATGAAAATAAGCCTAAATAACATTGAAAAATAATGTATAACAGAGAAATAACATCATACATAAGTTATACACAATAGGCATGATGAAGCAGTTCACCCCTCTTGGGCTACATCTGTTGGTCCAACTCCCAATGGCATGTCCCTCTTTTTCATTATGCTCAAAATTGAAAATAAATGTGTTTACAAGCCTCTAATGGTTTTTTTCTCTGCACCAATCACTCCATAATGCTCAAATTAGTCTAGGTAGACTCTTGTTTCACCCAAATTGGTCGAAAATTGACCTCCCTAGCCATTTTCCTAATCACAACTACAATTGCTCCACTAAATGTGGAGAACTGCAGTTTAACTGTAGCTAGAATAGTAAATTCCGCCTCATTTTAGTGCAGTGCTAAAAGCCCGCCGCATTAACCATTTGTGTTAAATGCTAATGGTTAGGGGCGGGGTGGTCACAAGTTAACCCCCCCATAAACCCCGCGGTTTTCATTTAAAAATCCACCACAAAAGAGGAGCAGAACTCGAAGTGTCGGAGTTCCATTTAACCATGGAAATAAAGACCACATAACTTGCGCATGTGATAGCATTGAAATTATCTTTCGGAGTAACCATGGTTTGGAACCGTCTCATTAACGTCCCACAAACCATGCCATGTGACGAGGTTGTATAGACAACTGAAATCGCAGTTATGGAACTGTCGGAGTAGCAAATGTTGTTGTGGTTTGTTAACACGTGACCACAACTGTTGGGGCTACCAGTGGGTTGGGACGGTCGGCGGTCCCCCCCAACTTTGAAACCAACAAAACATAACTAAGGCGGGTGCCCCTAAGGGTTAAGCAACACCTGGTAGAGGAGATTGTGGAGGTCTTTGCTTGGCGCGCTAGAGGTCACTGGGTCAAACCCCTCGGAACTCACAAAATTTTACACAATTGTCCAGGGGACACATGGAAGCCTCCAAGCTTTCCATGTGTCACCCATCCAGTGGTCCTCTCAAAAATTTGTACAAACCCATCAACGACCCAAAAACTGCCACTTGATGAAACTTGATTGGTTTAGGAAAGCAAAGTATTCTGAGAATATGCCAACCTTGTTGATCATACCTGCATGCTGACTGGGCATCTAAGTCACTCCTGTCACAAAAATTTAGCTGTTTAGTAAAATGATCAGAATGCAATATCTCCCTCATACGACATCAGTTTTTTGAATCGTTCACAACGCCAGAATCACAATGACGAGATCTACCCAGTCGCTTAGGTTCGGTATAGTTTCAAGCACTTTCAATTTTGGGAAAAATACATGATCTCCTTATCACACCTCCCCATTGGGTAGCTTTTGGACACCAAAAGACTTTGATTACTTGTTCTAAAGATGATGGTACAACTCCCTCACCTTTTCAACTTCCATCCACCTTGCCTTGCTTGGCTTACTACCTTTGAGCCCAACTCGAAGGTAGTCGACACTTCCCCTCTTAAATGTTCTTGTCCTCCTATCAAGGATGGCATCCTCCTTGCGCTCATCCATAAATTATAGCGAGAAATATTCTATAGATGGTAGTTAAACATCACTCCCTTGATCATCAATCAAAGGAGGCTCATACAAATGTAAATTTTCAACATTGAAAACTGAATACATTTCCATATATGAAAGCAAGTCAAGTTGAAATGCATTGTTACCAACTTGCTTGATGATCTTGAATGGACCATAGTGAATGGGCTTGAACTTTTTACGTTCTCCTTGCATCCTTTATTTTCTTATGTGCATCCATACCTCATCTCGCTCTTGAAACTTATGATCAACTCTATGTTTGTCATGCCTCTCCTTGTATTTTCTTTGACTCTTCTCAAGTTGTTCTTGAAATTGTTGATGAATAATCTAAATTTTCTCAATGAACTTTCGAGCCTTATCAATATCACTATGCCCATCAATTGCAACATCCTTCTCAAAGATGAAGTCTAATGGAGATTTCAGAAAATATCCAAAGTAGGCTTCAAAAGGTGAAGTATTTGTAGAAGAGTGATTTACCCGGTTGTAAGCATGTTGAATGCAATGCGGTTGTTCATCCCACAACTTGGGATGTTTGCTACAATATCCTGTCAATAGATGCACAATGGTTCTGTTCACCACCTCGGTTTGGCCATCAGTTTGTGGATGAAAAGCAATAGTATTTTTCAAATTTGTGTCCATCATCTTCCAAATATTGGACCAAAAGTTCCCAACGAAACTGGAATCTCTGTCACTAACAATAGAAGTTGGAAACCCATAATGAACCCATACATGTTGAAAGTAAAGTTCAGTAGCTTGTTCAATAGTAATGGTTTTCTTACATGGCATAAGTATACAAATTTTATTGAATCTATCCATAACTACATAAAGATAACCATGTTGTTTTATTGACATAGGTATAATTCCAACAAAGTCCATGGAAACACTCTCCCATGGCCTTGATGGCACTGGTAGTGGCATGTACAACCCAAGATTCCTATTTCTAGGTTTTCTTGTTGCACACATAGAACAACCTCTTATAAAACATGACACAATATCTATAATGTGAGGCCAATAGCAATACCTCTGTAGATGCTCCATTGTTTTTCTTACCCCAAAGTGTCCAGCAATAAGAGATGAATGAGCCCCTCTCATGACACTAAGTATCTCTCCTTGTGGTATACACAACTTTCCCAAATGAAACAGAAAATTGTTATGCATGTGATAATCATTTTCCTCAACTTGATTCCCTTCACTCAAACTAGCATACACATCTTGAAAATCATCATCATGTGCATATTGTTCTATGCAACTCTCATGTACAATATAATAATTTTAAAGTAAAGTAGAAGCACTTATAATTGGCCTTGAAATAATATTAGCAACTTTATTTAAAATACCTTTCTTGTACCTTATAACCAAGTGAAACTATTGAAGAATTCCCATCCACCTGAAATGTCATGATTGCTGAATTTTTTTTTGCAATTGCAAGTACTGTAATGGTTAGTGATCGTTATGTATAATCGTCTCTTTACCCATCAAGTAGTGTTTCCACTTCTTGACACTTTATACCAATGCATACAGCTCTTTTTCATATGTAGGATAATTAGTTACAACACTATTAAATGTTTCAGAAAGAAAAGTGATAGGCTTAACATGCTACAAAAGTATTGCGCCCATGGCATAATCACTAGCATCGGTTTGTATCTCAAATGGTTGTCTCAAATTTGGTAATGCAAGGATGGGAGCTGAACTGATCTTGTCTTTTAAAGCTTCAAAATATTGCTGATGTTTTCCTCCCCATTGGAAGCCTTTCTTGACATTTTTCATTGCATGCATAGGAGCTGCTATGGTAGAAAATTTAACAATAAAATTTCTCCAATGCTGAGTTGCGCCTAAGAAACTTCTTACCTCGGTTACTGTTTTGGGAGTGGGCCAATTCACAATGGCTTCCACTTTAGAAGGATCAATCCTCAGCTCACCTCCTCCTACAATGTGTCCCAAATAAACCAGAGAATTATTTCCGAACTCACACTTTGACATCTTAAGAAATAATTTCTCTTTCTTCAAAACATCAAGCACGATTTTCACATGCAAGACATGTTATTCTCTCGTTTTGCTGAAAATCAGTATATCATCTAAATACACAATCACAAATTCATCAAGAAATGGACGCAAAACATTATCCATAACACGCATGAAATTTTCCAGTGCATTACACAAACCAAACAGCATAAAAAACCACTAAAAGAGTCCTTGTTTGGTTTTGAATGCAATCTTCCATATACCACTTTCTGCAATTCTTACTTCATGATATCCACTTCGTAAATATAACTTAGTGAAATTTTTTTCTTCTTTCAGCTGATCAAGAAAATCATCTATATGTGGGAGTGGGTATCGATTCTTTATTGTTATCTTGTTCAAAGCTCTGAAGTCTACACACATGTGCCAAGTCCCATCTTTCTTCGGAATCAAGATTATGGTTGAACCGCATGGTGAAGTGCTTGGCCTTATGAGTCCCTTGTCCAACATGTACTTGATTTGCCTCTTTATTTCAACATTCTCCATTATCGACATGCAATACATGCTGATGTTTGGAAGAGGACAATCTTGTTGCAACCGAATCTCATGTTGAACCTCCATTTTTGGAGGCAATCCTGTTGGCTCCTGAAACATCTCATTGTTGGAATATTTTCATTGATGGAAAAGGATATGGCAATGAAATTCTCATCTAAATATAGCAATAAAGAATAGAAAGAATGCCACTACAATTTGAGCTACTAAGCTGCAGTATCGGTCATGTAATCAGGGACAAAGAGATAGAGATTTACACATCTGTTCATGGAAGATCTACCTTGAATTATATGTAAGCCCCGTTATTTCAGTGGTGAATATGGACCGCTCAGACATTACACTGATTCTGTTGATTTTGCAATAGCTAACAAATACTGAGAGTGATTGAAGAAATTGGCTTGGGAGGCACTGTAAGGATCGATTGTGGTTGCTATAAATTTCAGCCTCGTTGAAAGAACTGGAGTGTATATGTTTATGTGAAAGATATAAAAATTCTGTGGCGCGGAGTATATATATATTTACGCAAATGGAACCAGGAGTACGGAGCACATCATATATATATATATATATATAAGGCGTAAAACTATGCAGCGGAGTATTTATTCGGACCCGACGGATCATTTAAACATATTTAAATAAGATCACTGTTCAGAAACCACGAGCGGGTTTTATAAAGCCGTTTTGACCATTTCGCACCACCTATCGACCATTAGTGGTTTTGCCCGGAAGAGGAGCGATTCCATACAGGAATCGCCATGTGGCTGGGCCACTGTTCAAATACCACCACGATTTCTCGCGTTAAAGTTCGACGATTGGACGCCGAGCGGAATGTATGCGCATTGTTGATCTGGGCAAAGCCAATCAGACGGTGGTCGCTCGTCGTACTTGCCCGAGGTTTAATAAAATCGCCCGGAGGATAGCAAGGTACGGTGTGGGGCCCGGCGGAGTTATATTTAAATAAATAATTTGGTTTAGTTGTGGGTTTCATCGTATTATGGTCTTATTATAAGGCCCGATGGAGTATATTAAAAGAATTGATCAAAGTTAACATTGGTGGTCATTTACATGTGTTGAGATACTATGGTGGGCAATGGTTATTGGCGCGATATTTTACTTATTAATCAAAGTCCGAAGTTTGGTTGTATGTGGGGCAGTTATCATGGGTTTAAGTCAAAGCTTTATTGAAACTTTAATCTATTTGAAGCATTGGAGATTATTTATAAAGTCCGAAGGGTTATTCTTAAGAAAAAAAAAACGATGTAATTATATTTATTTATCAATTGATAAATAAATATATATATATAAAAAGAAATAAAAACCCCAAGGACCAAAAAACCAATGGAAATATTGTCCAAGATATACCATTAGCGTTGAATGGTTTTGACCTATGATCTTAAAGGCGAGAACTATATAAAGAAGCATGTTAATTATTCTGGAAGGTGAATGTGGGAGAAAGATTGACGAAGAAGGATTTCCGCTGTGGAATTTCTGTATGGACAGACGACGTGTTTAATTGACAATTCTGAGTCCATGGTGCAAATGTGTTGAATCTTGAGATCTTTCAACGGTAGAAACGATGTGGAGCCAACGCATGTCTGCTAATAAGCACAGATGATTCCGGGTAAGTTTTTATAGATCTAGCCTACTCTGCAAAACGAATAATTACATATCTATACAAGTAATGCACAAATATGCTGGTCATCCACATTAAAAGGTGCATATGACAGTTGGGGTTTCTGACGAAGGATACACGGGATGTTGAATGTATATATTCTCTGATGTTTGGGTTATTATTGATTCCATTATGAAGTCTTGGGAAAATTATGTTTATTGATAAGTGCACAAATAAAAATACCTGATCCAGTGTGAAAATTGATGGAATGTGGTCAGCTGTGAGTCTGAGGGTCTTAACCTTCAGTCAGGGGGTTGTGGCTCCCTTGGTAAATGAGAGAAGGTTGTAGCCTTCTGCAGGTGGGTGCCTGCGTGCTGGTTTGAGTCTGCACCAGCATATATTGTAAGAATTTTTCTCTATAATAAATTATTGAAGACTGAGATTACATCAGTGATGGTTTTCTCCCAAATTGGGTTTCCCCCTTAAATCCTGGTGTCCATATGTGTAGTTTATGTTTGATGGTTTGCTCTGTTATTTCTGTTCATGATTAATGCTTATCTGATGCAATGCTCTAAGTAAAGACATATTAAGATATCTAGATATACACGTTGATGCAATTCTGTAACATATGGTCTTAAGAGAAAAGAAAGAAAAACAGTCAGTCAGTTCTAAATACTGATTCACCCCCCCCTCTCAGTATTTTTCCAACAATTGGTATCAGAGCATGGTCCTTTTGAAAAATCTTAGCTGCTAGAAGGAAGATCAATCAAAATGAGAAATCAAGACAGAACAGCATCTATCAGGCCTCCACTCTTCAATGGAAACAATTTAATCTTCTGGAAAACAAGGATGAGATCTTATCTTCAGTCTCTGGGAGCAGATGTATGGGCTATTGTAGAAGGAGGATATCAATATCCATTTGTAGTACCAACAGATCCAACAGAAAGAAAGACCTACGAAACAAATGCAAAAGCAGTCAATGCTCTGTTAGGAAGTCTGACTGAATCAAAATTTGTCAAATTTATGCAGCTGAATACATCAAAGGACATATGGGACAAGATCATTCTGAGCTATGAAGGAGATGCAAAGGTAAAAAGTGCTAAACTGCAAACCCTCAGAATTCAATATGAGAATCTTAAAATGAATAATGAGGAAAGCATTGCCAATTTCTTTTTACGTCTTGATGAAACTGTAAATCGCATGAGGAATCTGGGAGAAACAATAACCGAATCTACTTTGGTTGAAAATATTTAAAGATCTCTAACCACAAAATTTGAGTCAAAAGTTTCAGCTCTTGAAGAAAAACAGGATCTTCAAAATCTCACTGTGGTACAACTACATGGCATACTAACTGCATATGAAATGAGAAGAGGAGGACCATCTGAAGTCAAAGAAGCAGTCTTTAGAACTTCTACAAAAGGGAAGGAAGTAAAAATAATAGAAGGATCAGGGTATATCTCAGAGGAAGATGAGATAAACTTCGTAAAGAAACTTCAACTTGGGACAGGACGGTTCAGAGGTAAGCTTCCCTTCAAATGTTTTGATTGTGGAAGAGTTGGTCATTATGCTGCTAAGTGCCCTTATAAAGAAACACATAAAAAGGGGAAGGAAGTAGCAAGAAGGAATAAGAATCATTTTAACTCTAAAAAGAGTTTCTATACTCATGAAGATAGTGATGGGTTATCTGATAGTGAGGAAGAATGTGAACAAGACCTTAGACTTCTCATGGAATTTGAAAAAGAATCTAGAGAAGAAAAGGATACTTTTATGGATGCTCTAGAAGACAGTGACTTTCTTGATGAAAACAATAAACTGAAAATTTGTTTAGAAGAGAACAAAATCACTTTATAAACTCTGAAAAATCAGCTTGAAGAAAAGGAGAAACATAATGAAAAATTAGAGTGTGAATGGTAACTCTAAGAAAAGAACTTGAGAAAGTAAAAACTCTGAATCTTAGATTTGCTAAAGGATCTGAAACCTTAGATGAAATTATCAAGGTACAATGTTCTCCTCTTATAAAGACAGGCCTTGGATATACTGGGGAATCTTCTCAATCTTCAGCACCAAATTATCTAAAAGCAGTTACAGCCAGTTTACAAAATGTTTCCACTCAGCAAGAGAATAAAGAATCGTTGCAGGTTAAGCATAATCTTCTCAATTCAAAAACCACATGCAGGAATTCCTTTCATGGAAACCCCAATCAAGTAAATACACATAGAAGATTCTATGATCGCAGAAATTGTTTTTTTCAATGGACAATGCTTCTCATGTCACAATTTTGGTCATAAAGCTGCTCAATGTGTTGCATATAAAACCATCATGACAAGAGAATCAAGAAAGAAAAGGATTGAATTTGAAACAAAGAAGAATACTTATAACAATTTTTCCCCTCTTCAAAATGAAGTTGAATGTACTTATTGCAATAACTTTGGCCATGTAGAATCTGAATGCAGGAGAAAAATTCAGCTAAAAGGACATGTTCCTCCAAGCTCCAAAGTATGGAAAAAGAAGGAATCACAGGTTGAAAATTGTGGCATAGCACTATTTGCAAAAGATGAAGAAAACCAATGGTACATTGATAGTGGATGCTCAAACACATGACAGGTGATAAAGACAAACTTCTTGCATATAGTACTCTAGAAAAGGAAAAGAAGGTTACATTTGGAAATGATACTCCTGCGGTTATTAAGGGAAAAGGGTCTGCTCTTCTAAAAGAAAATGTGAAAGCTAATGAAGTCATGTATGTGGATGGATTAAGGCATAACTTGTTAAGTGTAAGTCAAATGTGTGATCAAGGAACTGAAGTTGTCTTTAGTTCAAAAGAATGTGTGTTACGTGATCTTGATACAGGAAAAGCTATTATAAAAGGGAAAATAACTCCAAACAACCTATATATATTAAAGAACTGCAAAGAACAATGTTACTTAAGTAAATCTTCAGAAAATTGGCTGTGGCATAGAAGATTGGGGCATCTGAGCTTCTCTCAAATCAAAAAATTAAGCAGATTTAAAGCAGTTCGTGATCTTTCCAGTATCACTCTACCTGAAAATATCATATGCAAATCTTGCCAATTCGGCAAGCAAACCAGAGTGCAGTTTAATGCCAAAGAAGATTCATCAAGTAAGCCTCTTGAACTCATTCATACTGACATATGCGGACCTATGAGGAAAAAGTCTCCACGTGGTGAAGAATACTATATCTTATTCATTGATGAATTCTCTAGAATGTGTTGGATTGGGCTGCTTAAACACAAAGATGAAGCATTTGAAAAATTCCAGATATTCAAAGCTCTAGTCGAGAATGAATTAGATTTAAAAATAAAGTGTCTCAGATCTGATCAAGGAGGAGAATATACATTCAATGAATTCATTGAATTCTGTGAACAACATGGCATAAAAAGATAGTTTTCTGTAGTAGGCACTCCACAGCAAAATGGTGTAGTAGAAAGAATGAATAGAACAATTCAACAAATGGCTAGAGCCATGCTTGATGATTCCGGAACAACTGATACTTTTTGGGGAGAAGCAGCTCATACTACAGCAAATATTCTTAATAAAGCACATGTTCGTGTAAATAGTGATAAAAATCCTTATGAATTATGGTACGGAAAACCTCCCACTGTAAAGCATTTTAGAATCTTTGGAAGCAAATGCTTTATCAAAAATAATGATGAAAAAATTGGCAAATTTGAACCTAGAGCAGATGAGGGAATATTTCTTGGTTACTCCTCTAGGAGTAAAGCATATAAATGTTATAATAAAAGACTTCGGAAGATTGTTGAATGTATTGATGTTACTATTGATGAGTCTCCTGCAGCTCCAAAAGAAGAAAAGCAAACTACAGTTGAAGATGATGATGACACGTATCCTGCTACATCAAATAATAATGATACAAACAGTGAACCCAGTGAAGAACCCAAAGATGGTTTGTCTGAAAAGGCTCCCTCCAGATATGTTCAAAAGAATCATCCAGAATCTCAAATTTTGGGAGAAAAGGGATCAGGTGTACAAACAAGAAGAACTCTTATGGGATCTTCTAGCAATCTGGCATTTCTGTCCACTATTGAACCTCACAGTGTTAGTCAAGCTAGCAAAGATCACTGTTGGATTCAAGCCATGAATGAAGAGCTTGATCAAATTGAAAAGAATCACACTTGGGAATTAGTACCAAGACCTCATGACAAAAATGTCATTGGAACTAAATGGATATTCAAAAACAAGTTAAATGAGAATGGGGATGTTATAAGAAATAAAGCTAGACTTGTTTGCAAAGGGTATGTTCAACAAGAAGGTATAGATTTTGAAGAAACGTTTGCTCCTGTAGCTAGACTTGAAGCCATAAGAATGTTTCTTGCTTTTTCAAGCTTCCAACAAATCAAAGTTTATCAAATGGATGTTAAATCTGCTTTTCTCAATGGTGACCTAGAAGAAGAAGTTTATATAGAACAACCAGAAGGATTCATCTTGGAAAATGATGAAAAACTTGTTTGTAGACTTAAAAAGGCTCTATATGGTCTCAAACAAGCTCCAAGGGCATGGTATTATCGCCTTGACAAATATCTCCATCAACAAGGATTCTCAAAAGGATCTGCTGATAGCAATTTATACACAAAGACTGAAAATGACAAACTACTGATTGTAGTTGTATATGTTGATGATATCATTTTTGGAAGTAATGAAGAATCTATGAGTCAAACATTTGCTTCTAATATGCAGCAAGAATTTGAAATGTCCTTACTAGGGGAACTGACATTCTTTCTTGGGCTACAAGTGCAACAAGCAACAGATGGCATTTTCTTATCCCAAGCAAAATATCTTAAGCAAATCCTAAAAAAGTATGGCATGGAAGATTGCAAACCTGTAAGTACACCAATGATAACAGGATGCAATCTCAGTTCTAATGATAATTCTCCCATGGTAAATCAACCAGAATACAGATCTATGATAGGAAGTCTACTGTATCTCACTGGGAAAAGACCAGACATTATGCGTGCAGTCGGGATTGTTGGACGTTTTCAAGCCAATCCAAGAGAGCCTCACCTTCAGACAGTGAAAATAATATTCAAATATCTACAAGGAACCCAAGATTTTGGACTATGGTATCCAAAGAATGCAGATCTTACTCTTCATGCATACACTGATGCAGATTGGGCTGGAAGTGTTGATGATCGAAAAAGCACTAGTGGTGGTGCATTCTACATGGGGCCTCGGTTAGTATCTTGGTTCAGCAAGAAACATAGTTCCATTGCCTTATCTACAGCAGAAGCAGAATATGTGGCTGCAGCATCATGTTGCACTCAACTTCTTTGGATGATGCAAACGCTTCAAGATTTTCAAATCAAATGTTCACCTCCTATCTCCATTATGTGTGATAATACAAGTTCCATCAGTATCTCAAAGAATCCTGTTATGCATTCCAAGACCAAGCACATTCCCATCAAATATCACTTCTTACGAGAACAAGTGCTTGAGAAAAAGGTGAAATTGGAGTATGTTTCCTCCAAAGAAAAAATTGCTGATATATTTACAAAACCTCTACCCAGGGAAGCATTTGAATATCTCAGACAGAAAATGGAAGTAGTCTCTGCCATGCAGAGGATTAGGTCTACTTAATTTCTGAAGATTAAATTGGTTGAAAGGTGTTGTTGGAAATCTCTGAATGCACAGGCTAAGGGGGAGCGTTGGTCATATGAAAAGAATGCACTGTTGACTGAACCTGCTAAAAATCAGGACTACTTAATTCACAAAGCCTACATTGGTTGTGAGGTGCTAATGGGCATCTCTTCTTACACAGTTAAAGGCAGCATGATCTCAGGGGGAGCCTGGCCTTTGCCATTGATGTCAAAGGGGGAGGAAAAGCATCAAAGGACTTGAATATTGCCATCAATTCCAAAGGGGGAGATTGTTGGAATATTGTCATTGATGGCAAAGGATATGGCAATGGAATTCTCATCTAAATGTAGAAATAAAGAATAGAAAGAATGCCCCTACAATTTGAGCTACTAAGCTGCAGTATCGGTCATGTAATCAGGGACAAAGAGACAGAGATTTATACATCTGTTCATGGAAGATCTACCTTGAATTATATGTAAGCCCCATTATTTCAGTGGTGAATATGGACCGCTCAGACATTACACTGATTCTGTTGATTTTGCAATAGCTAACAAAGACTGAGAGTGATTGAAGAAATTGGCTTGGGAGGCACTGTAAGGATCGATTGTGGTTGCTATAAATTTCAGCCTCGTTGAAAGAACTGGAGTGTATATGTTTATGTGAAAGATATACAAATTCTGTGGCGCAAAGTATATATATATTTACGCAAATGGAACCAGGAGTACGGAGCACATCATATATATATATATATATATATATAAGGCGTAAAACTATGCAGCGGAGTATTTATTCGGACCCGACGGATCATTTAAACATATTTAAATAAGATCACTGTTCGGAAACCACGAGCGGGTTTTATAAAGCTGTTTTGACCATTTTGCACCGCCTATCGACCATTAGTGGTTTTGCCCGGAAGAGGAGCGATTCCATACAGGAATCGACACGTGGCTGGGCCACTGTTCAAATACCACCACAATTTCGCGCGTTAAAGTTCGACGATTGGACGCCGAGCGGAATGTATGCACACTGTTGATCTGGGCAAAGCCAATCAGACGGTGGTCACTCATCGTACTTGCCCGAGGTTTAATAAAATCACCCAGAGGATAGCAAGGTATGGTGTGGGGCCCGACGGAGTTATATTTATATAAATAATTCAGTTTAGTTGTGGGTTTCGTCATATTATGGTCTTATTATAAGGCCCGATGGAGTATATTAAAAGAATTGATCAAAGTTAACATTGGTGGTCATTTACATGTGTTGAGATACTATGGTGGGCAATGGTTATTGGCACGATATTTTACGTATTAATCAAATTCCGAAGGTTGGTTGTATGTGGGGCAGTTATCATGGGTTTAAGTCAAAGCTTTATTGAAACTTTAATCTATTTGAAGCATTGGAGATTATTTATAAAGTCCGAAGGGTTATTCTTAAGAAAAAAAAAAAAACGATGTAATTATATTTATTTATCAATTGATAAATAAATATATATATAAAAAGAAATAAAAACCCCAAGGACCAAAAAACCAATGGAAATATTGTCCAAGATATACCATTAACGTTGAATGGTTTTGACCTATGATCTTAAAGGTGAGAACTATATAAAGAAGCATGTTAATTATTCTGGAAAGTGAATGTGGGAGAAAGATTGACGAAGAAGGATTTCCGCTGCGGAATTCCTGTATGGACAGACGACGTGTTTAATTGACAATTCTGAGTCCATGGTGCAAATGTGTTGAATCTTGAGATCTTTCAACAGTAGAAATGATGTGGAGCTAGCGCATGTCTGCTAAGGAGCACAGATGATTCTGGGTAAGTTTTTATAGATCTAGCCTGCTCTGCAAAACGAATAATTACAGATCTATACAAGTAATGCACAAATATGCTGGTCATCCACATTAAAAGGTGCATATGACAGTTGGGGTTTCTGACGAAGGATACACGGGATGTTGAATGTATATATTCTCTGATGTCTGGGTTATTACTGATTACATTATGAAGTATTGGGAAAAATATGTTTATTGCACAAAGAAAACTACCTGATCCAGTGTGAAAATTGATGGAATGTGGTCAGCTGTGAGTCTGAGGGTCTTAACCTTCAGTCAGGGGGTTGTGGCTCCCTTCCAGGAGAGGCTGGTAAATGAGAGAAGGTTTTAGCCTTCTGCAGGTGGGTGCCTACGTGCTGGTTTGAGTCTGCACCAGCATATATTGTAAGAAGTTTTCTCTATAATAAATTATTGAAGACTGAGATTACAGCAGCGATGGTTTTCTCCCAAATTGGGTTTCCACCTTAAATCCTGGTGTCCATATGTGTAGTTTATGTTTGATGGTTTGCTCTATTATTTCTGTTCATGATTAATGCTTATCTGATGCAATGCTCTAAGTAAAGACATATTAAGATATCTAGATATACACGTTGATTCAATTCTGTAACATAGGGTCTTAAGAGAAAAGAAAGAAAAACAGTCAGTCAGTTCTAAATACTGATTCACCCCCCCCTCTTAGTATTTTTCCAACACTCATGATGTGCATCAACTACATCAATTAAATATTATTTTAACTTAGGATCACAATCTTCAAATGGTTCATGACTAACATTAGCTTTAGTCTTAATCATTAGAAGAACAAAATTCTTACTTGAATTCACCAGCCTCTTTACCTATCCAACATTTACCATTGCAGTATTTTTCTTCTTACGATGTGCTCTAACAATGTACTCCTTGCCATATTTGAATAAATGGTATTTTTTCTCGTGGTGATGGAAGATCTCTTTCCTATCATACAAGTAAGGACTACCCAACACAATACCTATAATATCAAGTGAAACCACTTCTAATTCAACTGTGTCAACAAAATGTGCAGCTATTGCAAAGCGCAATATTCACTTCTTTGAAACCTGTAAATTTGCATCCTTACAAATCCACCCAAGTGGATATGGTTTTGGATGTGGAATGGTCTCAAGATTAAGTTTTTTGACCAAGTCTTCAGAGATTAATTTTTCTTGTGACCCAATGTCAAACAATGTGTCAATCTTGGTATGTTTGGATATGACCCTCACATGAAACAGTTCAATTCTCTCTTCTTCATTTGGAGCTTGTATGTGACAGTTTGATGTACTAGTACTAGGTTTTGTTTCAATTTCTTCCCCCTTCATGTTATTCAGTCCCATGGCTATAATTTTAGATTAATCACCTGAATCCTCTCCTAAATCATGTTGAGTTGTAGCTGTAGTTTTCTTCTTCCCTTTGTTATTGTTATACTTGGGGTCTCTTTTTAGGATGTAATTTCCAACAATTTTTCTCTTCGTGGCCTTCTCTTGAACAATGTTTACATACAACTTTTTCTCCCTCTTTCTTGACAGATGCATTCTTTTTTCCCTTACCTTTTGAGGTCCTCTATTTGTTTTTCCCTTTAAAGGTTTCTTCCTACCCTCATCAGTAATGTTTTTCCCTCTAGCTTCTAGATGTGTGGCCTGAACACAAACTTCATCTAGACTTGTAGGATTAAACATGAGGATAGTATGTTTTAGGTAGCTATGTAAGACTCCTATGTACTTGAGCAAAGTATCTTGGCTTTGTAAATCTACCCATAATAAGAGAGTTCTTCTCCTAAATTCTTCGGTGTATTCTTGCACATTTTGTCCTTTCAATTGTCTAAAAATTTTCCAGTTCATTATGGCTTTCTGCATATGAGCTAATGGATAAAACTGATGTTTTATTGTAGTAATGAAATCATTTCATGATAAAATAATCATACCATGCTTCTTTATCTCCTCCTTTGTCTTGGCTTCCCACCAAAAAAGTGTTGCACCTTCCATTCTCAATGAAGCTAGTTGGATTTTGGTATCATCATCATGCAGGTTCTGAATTCTCAAATAGACCTCCAATTACCTAATCCAATTATCAAGATTTTCTGCATTGAATTCACCATTAAACATTGGCAATTCAAACTAAACATCAAGTTTTAGAAAATGACTTTTACCAGTGTTCTTTAACTTGTGTGGCTTATGTACTGAAGATGAAGTAGAGGATGATGATGATGAGGGTGAGGATGGTGACTTTCCACTGCCTCCAATTCCTCCATTGCCTTTCTTTGATTTATCTTCATCATTTTGACCTCCTGATGATCCCTGACCTTCCTTGTGAAGTTTGGATCCTTCTCCTTCTATTCTCTCATTACATTCTTGATAAAGGACTCTCACCATCTCAGTCATGTCAAGGAATGCTTTCCTAAACACTCTTTCTTCTTCTTTGGGATCCACCTCTTCATGGATTTCTTCTTCCTTTGGAGGCATGCTTAATGATGCTTCTGCTTCTTTTGGAGGTGAACTAGGTGGTGGAGAATATGGAAATCTTGCCCTCCTTTGTTGTGGCTCACTTTGAGAACCTCTTATTTCCACAAATTTTCCTTCTCCTCTCTTAATCTTGAGCCTAGTAAGCATGTGAACACTTGCAAACCGTTAAACAAATCTTTGCAGACAACAACACTAGAGAATAAAATCTAGATATGATACCAACCTGATCTGAAAGGACTATATTAGTTTGTTGTGCTAAGTGTCTTTTCAATAAATAAACATGTACGATTTGTCTCCATTTTTTTTCTTAAGGAATGAGTATTTTAACCATGAAACATAGATGAATTTGTGAGTTTTAAGCATGAAAATAAGCCTAAATAACACTGAATAATAGTTTATAACATAGAAATAACATCACACATAAGTTTTACACAACATGCATGATGAAGCAATTCACCCCTCCTAGGCTACATCTATTGGTCCAGCTCCCAATGGCATGTCCCTCTTTTTAATTATGCTTAAAATTAAAAATACATGTGTTTCCAAGCCTCTAATGGCTGTTTTCTCTGCACCACTGGCTCTAGAATGTTCAAAATAGTCTAGGTAGACTCTTGTTTCACCCAAATTGGTCTAAAATTGACCTCCCTAGACATTTTCCCAATCACAACTACAATTTTTCTGCTAAATGTGGATAACTGCAGTTAGAATAGTAAATTTCACCTAATTTTAGTGCAGTGCTAAAATTCCACCACATTAACTATTTTCATTAAATGCTAATGGTTAGGGGTGGGGTGGTCACAAGCTAACCCCCCCATAAACCCTGCGATTTTCATTTAAAACTCCACCACAAAACAGGAGCAGAACCCAAAGTGTCGGAGTTCCATTTAACCATGGAAATAAAGACCACGTAACCCACACATATGACAGCGTTTCAGTTATCCGCCGGAGTAACTGTGGTTTGGAACCATCGCATTAACGCCCCGCAAACCATGCCATGTGATGAGGTTGTATAGACCGTCGACATCGTAGTTATGGAAACATTGGGGTAGCAACTATTGTCGTGGTTTTTTAACATGTGACCACAACTTTTGGGGCCGCCAGTGGTCTCCCCCCCCCCAACATTGAAACCAAAAAAACATAAATAAGGAAGGCGCCCCTAAGGGGTAAGCAACACCCAGTAGAGGAGATGGTGGAGGTCTTTGCTTGGCACGCCGGAGGTCGCAGGGTCAAACCCCCTGGACCTCACAAAATTTAACACAATTGTCTAGGGGACACGTGGCAGCCTTCGAGCTGGCCACATGTCACCCATCCAACGATCCTCTCAAAAATTCGTGTAAACCCATCAATGGCCTAGAAACTACCACTTGGCGAAACCTGATTGGTTTAGGAAAATGAAATATTTCGAGAATATGCCACCTTTGCTGATTGTACCTTCATGCTGACTGGGCATCCCAGTCACTCCTGTCACAAAAATTTAGCTATTTAGGAAAACATCAGCCCACTACTCAGTACCCCCCATTCCACCATCATCCCTGGTGTCATTATATCTGTCTCTCTACTATTATCCCTTGTGCCTTAGTTGAGGATTCCTCATTGCCTCAACTATGGCATACCTCCTCCTGTCGACATTAGATTATTCATGCAGAAGACAGGTTTAGAGGGCAGTGTACCTTGGTTCTAGCTTCCACTCTTGTTTGGTGCCTCGGATCAGGAAAAGGGACCCTTTATTTCCCTTTGAATTGATTTTTTCTTAGTTCCAACTCCTTATAGCATGATCGAGATCCGTATACTTGATGGTTCAGTGATGCAACAGATTGTACTAGTGATTCCTAAGTGTGTGTGAGATGTTTCAGACCTCATGAGGGGGTGGCCCTTCAGGTATCCCCCCACATCCCTAGATGAATTCTTTATAGCCTTGGACGTTGCTATACATATTTGATGGTTCTGGCCTTAGCCGCTTGCAACGCCTTGTTAGTTTTCATGTATCATTAATATTTTAAGATCCCTTTCCTATTTTACAGGGCCTCTTTGGTTGTTATTATATCTCATGTACTCATATATTATTTTATAAGTCCTGGATGTTGTCCCAGGCACAACATGTATGTGGGGTCATTATGTTTTTTATCTGGCCCATGTTTATGCCAGCATGTACTATATAGCTCACTCCCATGTTTGCTGGGCACACCATTATTCTTTGTACTTTGTTATCTCGGCGGGCATAGGTATGCCTCCCCTGCCTCATTCAGATCAGGTACTCACTCATAAAAGAGACTTGTCACACCTGTAAGTCTCTCCTCCTTAGGGTCTTGTCCTCTCTCGCTTCAGTCCATCTTACATTTCTCTCTCTGTGACTCCCCTTCGATGTATAGTGATTGTGTTCTTACAACGTATTTCGGTAATACGATTAGCTCCTAACGCTTGCATGTTAGGGGGGAATATGTTACACTAATTTTTTGTCATCTAACCTGTTACTATTAGATGGAATAAAGTACACCATGTAAGACCAATTTTACCATAGTTAAATTGCTTTCACTATGAGAAATAATTTAATAACCCATAGTTTATTAAGTTATTTCTGGTCTAAACACGAAACCCAATGAGGAATAATTAAATAAATCCTTATTTTTTTTATTTTCCTTTAGGGATAATTAACTAAAACACTATTTAATTAATATTCGTGGTCATATTTAACCCAAAATAGGAAAATTAACTAGATAAATCATTATTTATCTTATTATTTTCTAGGAATAATTATTTAATAATATTCCTTATTAAATTTGACTAAATCGTTTATAAATAATGGAATAAATAATTATTTATTTAATTATTCCTTAACCTCATCCTTTAAATAATAAATAAATCATTTATTTATTTATTATTTCTAAATAAAGGGATTTGACCAATTTCAAATTCCTTTTCCCTCTATCAAAAATAATAAAATATTCCATGAAAGTTGGATCTAGATTTGGTTAATAATATTTTAATTATGCACCAATATCTAGACTAACTCAATATTTCGTTATAAATAGAAGGGTTTTCCATTAATTCACTACCTTTTGTTGCCTTGAGATCACCTTTTGATTTATACTTTTGGTCTAACTTTGATCCTCCATCATTGTCATATTTTTCTACTTTTTGCTTGTGAGCTCCCTTTGAGTTCCATTTTGTCTGGGTTTTCTGCACCATCAAGAGAGAGAGATATTGGATCTGAAGCACTAAGGACATACAAGAACCCATCCCATTGAGGGGGACTGGTAACATCTTTCTATGTTCCCTTCCCAGGGGTCATAATACAAAAAATTCTTTATAAATTCTTGTCTTTTTTGTTTGATGTATGGAGCAAACTCTTACTTATTTTTGTTATTTAATGTCTTTAACTACATAGATCTGGATTTTTGTAGAATTTGTTCTCATCACCTACTACAGATCTAAGGAAATTGACAGCCACACTTGATGTTAGGTCTGTTTGTTATGCACAGCTAAAGTGAACTTTTTTCGTATGCTTGCACTTAGAATTCACACTAACACCTGGCATGGCTGGTGGGACCAATTACCATACAGGTATTGCGAAAGCCATGTTTGGAAATGTTATAGTTTCCAAGACTTGCTTTGACATAACACTAGGTGGGGGGTATAAAAATGGGTTTTGCGCGATGGCATAGGGTAGGAATGTTGTGTCAGTGGCTTCGGTCTTGGTACTAGTGGTGTCCATGTCTATGTCGATTTTAGTGTTCGATGAGAGCATCATGCACACTGGTGCCCACGTGATTTCTAGGGCTCCCTCTAGTATGATAGGGGGATATCCTAGGAATTATCCTAGGATTGATGATGGTTTTAATTGGCCCAGGACGTGTAAGCGGTTCTATAGTTGTGTCTACATATGGTAACATGACATTGAGAGCCATCATGGGTTTCTTATCATAATATGTAAGCTAGTCGATGGTGATGATCCAATAATCATGGGGGAACATCATCAACTGAAAGACATAGGATGCTATTGCAGTCATGGCGTACATATAACTCCACTCGAGGAGTATATTGTATTTTAGTTGTGCGTCCAAGACTTCAATGTCTATAACTATTGTCTTTCCCAACAAGTTTACAAGCACATTTTGATATAAGCCGATGATGTCTAACGGGTGACCGTCGTATGATCTAAGCATAATGTTAGATATTTCCAGTTCAAGTGATCCTCCATCAACATGATGAACGTGGATGCTCCTTCGTCAATGATGCATCGGTGTATGGTGATATTCTGGACTGAAACTAGTATTTGGAAGGCGACTTGAGAAGGAATGCGTGGGCTTTCTTTGTCTAGTTCAAGAACCATTAGGCACAAATCAGAAGGGTCAATTGTGCCTAATTCGGAAAGTAGGGATTTTTGTTGTCTTGGGCATAATTATAGGACTTCCAAGGCAGATATGGCAGTAGGATATTGCGCTAAATAATCCACTATGTTGTAGTTATGAGAAAATTTTGAGTGGCATCCTACGCGCTTGGTTGGCCCCTTGACATTTTTTGGAAGGGGCTCTATAGGTACTTTGGATATGGTTAACAGTGTATTAGGTGCACTCATGCTCATCCCGAGGGGTTGGTGTTTGCGGGGGCCTCATAGTTCCCATTCCTCGTTTGGAAGAAAATTTATGCGTCATTCATGTAAATTTCATGGTTGTCGCCTCTGGTATCATTTTTGGGTGGTTTTTTTGTTAGGTGTTAACCACTCCTAGGTGGGGGAAATGCTTCTACATTACAATAGGTTATTGGGTAGGTCCCCCTTGTCCACGGTTACCCTGAATTTTTTTCAGTTCGGGGAGTTCAAGACACTGGTGAGTGTAATGGTCGTATTCACCACATATCACACAAGGATGATTTGTCCTTAGACTAGATATCTTATTTTTACCTTGGGAGTTGTTATTTGGCTCCTGGTTTTGAATTTTCTTGGGGTTTACCCTAGACTGAGATTGCGGTGGGTGTTTTTTATTACTACCCCTATGTCCAGAGTCTCCCTTTTGTTTATTCCTAGGCTTATTTTTCGCAGTGTTAGGAGGGTTATTTTGGTTCTCTCGGCCGTATGACTGACACTGTTGAGCCTGGGATGGTTGCACTAGGTTCACTAACGTGTTGTTTTGCGATGGTGGATTTTGTGCGGGGAAAGGGGGATATAGGTTACCCTTTCCCTGGTTGGTGTATGATTATTAGGGGGATCTATTCCATTAACATTCCTAGCTGAGTATTGGGTCCCCTGCTAGGAAGGGTACGAGCCTCCCTGCTGTTGATTATATGGTGCCACCCTATTCGTCATATTCTGCAAAGGTGTAGATTGACTTTGGTGGTAGCCAAGTTGCATCTCATTCTCGGTAGAATTGTATGAATATCTTAGGTACTGGATACTACTGCCTAAGTGATCTTGAGTGAGTATTGGGTTCCTTATGAGGGAGGGTACGAACCTCCCTGCTGTTGATGATATGGTGCCACTCAATTCGTCATATTCTGCAAAGGTGCAAATTAACATTAGTGGTATCCAGGTTGCGTCACGTTAAGGGTATAATCGTATGAATATCCTGGGTACTAGATACTGCTGCCTAGGTGACCTTGAGTCAAGGACCCGATCAAGCCGTCTGTAGTATTTGACGTTCCTAGTAACTCTGTATAATTTTGCAGGCGCAGGGCATTTGGAAGGACATTATAAATATATCCTGACTAGGTGTAGATGAGTTCAAGTTGCTGGGCTTTGATAATGGCATCCTCCTCGGAGGTAGGTTTCTTTGTCGCCACGTCTTTTGATATATCTTCTGTGAGAGTTTTCAAAAAATAAGTCCAGCAAAAATCTATCGTCGACTTTTTCTTTACAAAAACTACAACGTTGCCGCCATTCATGGAGATGAACCGATATATGGATGGTTGGCGTTTGCCTAAAATGAGTCAACAGTTCCATTCTCAAATCATGGTGAATGGCTAGCTGAAAATAAGTGAGTAACATGGTAGCAAGGGAGTTAAAGGTTCCATGCAAAGCAGAAGGCTTCTCAACATATCATTTCGCCGTAGGCCCAATTAGGGTGCGTTGAAACAGTCTCAATCGAATATTATCGCTAATGATACTATTTGACGAACACCACAGGTGTAAATTCATAATATGATTTCTTGGGTTTTCTGCTTGCTTCCCTTCGAATTTTGGTATATCTGAAGCGAGCTTCGTGGGCATGGGAGGCCAATTAAGGCCATGTGCAATGGGGTCATTAGTTATCTTTGTTATGTCTCGAAGATTCAGAGGTGTTAAGAAGGGTAACTGAGTATTGACTGCCATTGTGTACTTTAGAAACATAGGTGTTTGAGTGTGATGGTTTATGGGGGGTTCCTGGGGAATATTACCTTGTGGGGTACCTTGATTAATGTTCTGCTAATTCCGTGAAGGGGTAGCACTTCTCTGCTCTTTAGGGGTTGTGGGAGGAATTGAGAGTCGTGACCCTACTAGGGTTTCCACTAGTGTGGTGTTGGGTGACCCTTAGGGGTTTCCAATCATAGATGCCCCGATAAAGGATGAACCGATAATGGTGGTGGTGTGTCGTCTTTGAGGCCTAAATGGTGAAATAACTGGAATTCCTCCCTCTAATGGGGGGAGGTCCAAAAAACTCCCAGATCGACGAGGTCCTGTTGGGTCCGTTATGGTGTCGAATAACTTGATCTTGGTGATACTTTTGGTTTTCTGAGGGAAGGAATATTTTTATCAAAGAAAATACGATCACGTGCATAAAACAAAGCAAAAAAATAAGAGGTAATTTTTACTTTAATTTAATGCTATATGATCAAGCAAGCAAAAAAATATGGTTTGGTTTTTTTGCATATGATACTCAAAATCGTAAATAGAACTAATCGTCCTTGCACTCTCAATGTAATTGGGCCTTTCGAAGATGTATTCTGATGGGTACTAGGGCTAACATCTCAAAAGAACTGGCGATGCCTTCCAACAACCGACGAATCGATCAAGGTAATGGTAAGAGGATCTAGTGTTGCCTGCACCGTCACCTATAGGGAAGGATGCCCTAGTTTTGGCCACTAAAGTACCATTGTCCCACATGAGCATTTGAGTCTTGTGCTTCTTGGTATTCATCTAATAGTACTGAGCACTAGATGGGTTGGGTAGCCCCAAAGAGTACCGCACACATTGGGCCTAAGCTTAACCCCCTCTGAAACGGGTCTCTAGTAACACTCGGGTATTTGTTCCATGGGCGGATAGACAGATTTTAAGCTCCATAAAAAGTCAACATCTATGTTTCAAAATGTAGAATGACCATGGCGTCTTATTGGATGACTATCCTCGATGGCCCTAACTTGAACTATACTTTCATTTGTGGCTCCTATGGGGAGAATTTAGTGAGTTCGATTAGTGATTATTTTTAGAGAGTCTTAATTTCCTTAGGGTGTGCCTTGGTGAAGTAACTATAAGAAGAGGATAAAGGTCCCAACATACTGGGTTCCTTTTGGGCCAATGCTTACTGATGCTTTGTGTGTTCTTTGGAGTGTAAAATCATGTGTTATTAGATGTGGATATGCGTTGATCTTTTACAATCCTTTTCTAATTACGCTATGTGTGATTGTTCCTTACAAAAATAAATGATGTGCAGATTATGGGTTGCTTACACATTGCCTAGCTTGACTAAGTTTGCACTATAGGGAGATATAAAATTGTCTTAGGAAAGCGTTCATATGCATAACCAGTCTGACCGTAAGACGCAAGGGTGGCAGAGATTACTTGCTTTCTTTTCGACAATTTAGTCCTGGTCCCGATTCCTAATGAAAAAATTGAACTAATCTAATGCAAAAATTGAAAAACATGAATTAGCTAAAGATATGTGGATGTATGAGCCATTTACTTTTATTATAATTACTCTATGTGTTCTGTATCTTTTATCAACAAATTGTTTGTTGAGACAATATATGTGGATTTAAGGCCACTTACTTTCCCCTACTTAAACTATGCGTGATTTGAAAAAATAAAAAACTAAAATTAAAACTACTTAGTTGCTATGCTAAATTATAGAAAATAAGCATCCTAATCAGTCATGAAATACCAAAGCACAGTGATGGAAGATTTCTTATGGCTTTCCAACACCTTACAACTGCAAAAAAATGAGAAAAAAAAGTGAAAAATGGGCTTGTTGCCTACCATGCGGCTTATCCACCCACAAGCATGAAGCACATGTCTGTCTCAATAGAATGTGCGCGATTGGGTAAAAGAAAAGAAAATCCTCCTTCTTTAAGAAAAATTTCTCACTAAGAGTGACTAAAAGTACTGAGAGGATGCATGAGAGATTTTGCAACAAGATGAGCAGGAAGACAGACCTGCATCAACAACCATTAACCCAAAAGAAAGAATCTAGTGGAGTCGCCATTCCTGTGGTAGTGTATTCAGCGCATGGGCGGACGAAATACACTATGCTTAGTAGGGACGTTGCTTACCTACATGCAAGTCACAGGTCAAAGTGGTTTTTCAAACGTTAGTGGAACAAGTTCAACATTCAATAATCTAAGTTAAATGGAAACATAGCATGCTACATAAACAATGAAACAAAAACAAAACAACCTACACAAGAAACATGATGAATAGAGAAAACACACTAATAACTCAACAATGGAGAGATTTCTCCCTTTAAATTAGAGGAAATTTCATCGTAAAAGCGCCCATGAAATTTTCACGTATTTTCCATGTCATTATATGTAAACCAATCAAAATCCTTTAAATTTAAAAAGAGGTACATGTAAATATTTTGGAAGGAAAAGAAGAAAAAATACTTTTTTTAATTGTATTTTTGACTTATCTCCTTATAGGTTTACTCAAATTTCACGTGTAGACACTCTTTAGATTTTGAATTAAATTCCACATCCAACAATTACCCATTATGCATACTTTCGAGAAGACCCACATTGATAAAAATTGTAGATACATTGAAAAAACGTGTTAAACATGTTTTTTCAATGTATCTACAATTTTTATCAAAGTGGGTCTTCTTGAAAGTATGCATAATGGGTACTCGTTGGATGTGGAATTTAATTTTGCATCCAATGAGTGTCTACACTTGAAATTTGAGTAAACCTATAAGGCAATAAGCCAAAAATACAATTTAAAAAAGTAGTTTTCTTCCTTTCCCTCCAAAATTTTTAACTATTATTTTATTATTTTTCCTTAGGATGCCACTTTTAGGCTAAAATTTCCTCTAATGTTAGGTGGTGGTGGTAGTAGAAAATATAATGCTAAATATCTTATAGTAGATCCTTTAAGCTATGGAGCTCCAATATCTAAGATAAGGGGTCTCTTCCCCTCAAGTTTTCAACAAGCCTCTTCCCTCTCAAATGATGGTAGATCGACAGACACGTGGTGAACTCTTCTCTCTTGGATTGAGGTGTTCGATGGCCAACAATTGAATCCTTCCAATCCTCTTGCTACTGGTCAACACAAGATGGTTTTCTTATGAGCAATTTGGCCAGCATAACAATGTGTATCCCATTTCTCTTCCCATGGCTAGATTTTATAGAAAATTTTCAAATTTTCCCTCCCTCTCTTGGTCCAAGATGGATGGTGACACAAGAGTGGGGGTATGATTCCTTTGTGTGTTGCACTAAAGCCTCAAGTGGCTCAAAGGCAACTGTACTTGGTTAGCTTGAGTGAGAATATTTTTCTCCAAGTGTGCCAAGTGGCCCCGTATGGTGACATTCTGCATCTCTAGGATTGCACGACTATTGGAGGGATAACCACGCTTTTTGTGACTATCGAAGGAAATTCTGCAATGCACACTCAGGGCCAGTGCTTTCTGTGTGCGGTCCAAAAAATTTTCCTGCTAACCTTAGGAAAAATTAAATTTTTAGCTCCTCTAATGTATTTCTTCCCTGTAAATCTTTATTTGTACCTTCTGCTTGACATTTTCTAGTGTCTTCTGCTTGTACTGTTTTCCAGTGTTAACATATTTTATATGCCTAAGTTGTTTGGTGAGTTGCATATCTATGTCTGGGCCTGTGAGAAGTGTCAAATATTTTCAGAAAAAAATAAGTTAGCACATCTTCCTTTAGTCCATGTTTTTGTGGAAGAAACTTTCAGGAAGTGGGGGTTGGACTTCATTGGGGAAATACACCCACCTTCCAACGGTCAGCACAAGTGGATACTCACAACTACCAATTACTTCACTAAGTGGGTATAAGCGGCCCAAATAGGAATTAAATTGATGCTATAGTTATTAAGTTCATGGAGGAAAACAACCTTGCTAGGTTTGGCTACCCCAAGAAGGTTGTCACTGACAATGCTCAGGGTTTCAAGTTGGCCAAATTTATTGATTTTTTCCAAAGATACAAAATTTTATTAGGCCATTCTACCACCTATTAGCCACAAGGAAATTGATTGGATGAATCTTCAAATAAAACCTTGATAAGGATTCTAAATAAGACAATATCAGAAAACTAGAAGAACTGGGACTCATAGCTAAAATTTTCCCTATGGGACAATAGGGTTACTGCCAAAAGGTCCACTGGGAAATCCCATTTTGAGTTGGTTTATGGGAAGGTTGTAATCCTCCCCATGCAATTAACTATTCTAGTAGCTAAATCTTTCAATATATTGAGGAGGAGCCAAATTCTCCGAACAAAAGGATAAACTAGTTGGTAGAACTTCAAGAGAGAAGAGAACAGGTGAATCAAAATATGATTAGTTTTCAGGAAAAAATGAATTCCTTGTTTTAAAAAGAGGAAAAATATAGGTATCTGCATCCAAAAATATGGGATGCCAGAAGGAAAGATAAAGGAAAGCATGGGAAATTTGATCCTCTGTGGTTCAAACCTTTTAGGATTGCTGAAGAAAAAGGGAACAATACCTTCCTACTAAAAAATCTAGAAGGCAAAGTGCTTGGACTGCCTGTAAATGGGAATTTTCTCAAGTTGTATTTCCAGCATTGAAAGAGTCCACTCTCACCCATTGTAAATACAAGTGAGCCATTTGTAAATAACCAACATTATTTTGAATTTATATTATTATTTTTTGTTTTATGGAGGTTTAAATGAAATGACTCCATGCCCATGGAGATAGACACTAATATGAAAGTTCTCAATGCATTGTATGCAATATATTGTCCCCAGTTGGAGCCAACGCCGTTGACCTTCATCAATTTTCTAAGAAGGATGAGAAGTTGAATTCAAGGCTACTATCTAAAAAACCAATTAAATTAGCGATGGGGGCAATTATTAGTCCTTAGAGCCATGGAAGAAGATATAAGGTAAGAAAAACACTCACGAAACCCACACCACGTAAGTGCAACAATCTAAAGGATGAGTTTTAAATGAACATGTGATTTTGGTTAACAATTGAGAAATTTGGGGGTGGATCGTCATCCTTCTCTGCCTGAACAGCCACTAGAAGCATTTCAGGGTGGGCGAGGGGGGGGTAACCTGTGAGGGCGATAAGCGAGCGCTACCCCCCGGAGTTGATGAGCCAAACTAGAGGGCCTACTGATCTAACGACCTATATTTATTCTGGGGGGTAACCACTGGATATAGCCCTCCGCTCTCCTACCTGCCGGAGGATGGTGGGGACCACTCACCATGATGGATAGTCCACCAACACCAATTAAAGCGAGCGATGCATTCAAAGGTAAACAATAACCTATCCCCCCCAGTCCCCCCCCCCACCTGCCTTCTATCTCCACCCAATCTCATTTTGCAACATGTCCCCCCATGACATCATCCCATGTCAACTGATTGTTTTCCTCTCTCCTCCTATAAAAAAACCCCTCCCGCCTGAATTTTTTAAAACTTTGTATTTTTTTCTTGGTGAAAGCATCTCCTGCTAGTTGTTTGTTCTGTAATGTTGTCTGATCATTCAGCCAGTCAAAAACCTCCCTCCAAATTTTTTTTCAGCTAGCTCCAGGAAAACCAGGAAATTGATCGGCCCCTTTCACCTGTAAATCATTTGAATATTCATTGAAACATGAAGAAAGTTCCTCCCAAGACCCATACATCCTAGGAGGTCAAACCCTCCTCTAGTGTCGAACATATCATGGAAACGGAGGCAAAAATTGTAGACCCCTCTTAAACTTACAACCTCGCTGACCTCTGATTCAACTTACGTGGTAACCACATCAGAGGAGAAGACCCATTTCAGCTGGTCGACTCAAGCCTGTACTACCAAATTTCACCTTCAATACATGATTTCCTTGAGTTTTTCTCCTGGTTGACAACCACTTACATAGACGAGATTTTTTTTTTTGTCTCTTCCACTGGGGTCAAAATTCTTGAGGTGACCCCATAGCTAATTCAAAAAGGCCTAATTTACCCAAGATCTCATGAACCCGAGCATTTTACAAAAACCACATTGGTATAACATTACACTACCCTTGCAACTATTGAGTAGCAATCCTTTTCACAAATGCTCTTGGCCCTTGGCCTGCAATCTCTAACTATTTTTGAAATTTTCCCTATAATCCTCTTTGCAGAGCCTATTCAACCCATCCTATCCCTAATTCATCATCTATTTGGGGATGATGATGCCAATATAACTACTAAAGCCTCTATAAGGTTCTTAATGAAAATGATGCAACCTAGCCATTTGTTCGACATCCCTTCTTACCTAACCAGGGCCATAAGATTCCATCTACATCATTTTTCTACCACCTTCTATTTCAAATATTATTCATTTTTATTATTATTTTTTGTGTAAATTCATGTGGATGAGTTCGAGTGGCTAGGTCTCAATTTAGTGGCATCCCAAAAACAAAAGAAATATATTTTTGATTGGGACATTATTGTTAGAAAGAGACTAGATTCTAATGGCTATTCTTAGTTTATATCCTCCTATATGGTGATTACCTATAAAATTATTCATGGTGTTTCCCCTCCCAGAGTTCTACCCCAACAAAAAGCAATCCTCCAACTTAGAAAGGTCACCAGGGCAGGGGACTGGTACCTTTTCTAGGATTACACAGAAATTAGGGTCTATGAGTGTGAGCTCCCTCCATACCACTTGCCTTTGTTTATGCTCATGAGGATTTTCACTCATCAGACAGAGCCTTCATGTGGACCAAGTTGAATTTTTTCTGCTAAGAATGGATATATGTTTAAGTTGGGAAAGCTTGTGGGGCCTTTTATTTTCAATTCCAGGCAGGCCTTTAGGGAAGCTGAGGAATTACTCAAAAACATGAATTTTGATCTAGGGAATGTATGGAATTATGATCCTCATGGTGTCATTTCCAAGAGAAGAGTGAGTATAAAGGATTCAACTTATGAGCATGAATACAAGCTTGAGATTGAATAGAAGGGTAAATTTGATTTGTGGCCTATTAACACATAGATGGAGATCAAGACTCTAACAACAAAGGAAAAAGCATAAAAAAGGTCCGTTAATAAAAAAAAATGTAGATATGGAGGAAGTACACACCAGTAAAAAGGAAAACACCAAAAATATAGAAGAAGAAGAACTTGAGACTAGGTTAGTGGAGACAAGACTAGATCAACTAGGCTTCTAAGTGACTTCAGAAGACCCATTACAAACTACTTCCTCATCCTCTTCAGAGGTAGCTATTTTAAGTTCAAAAGGAATTGAAACTGCTACTGAGTCATTCTAGACTACTAGAAAGGAAATTGAATAAAGAAACAAGAATATAAGGTAAGAGTTGCAATAACAAATGGCATCTCATTTAGTCCCATATTAGACTATACTTCTGGCTACCATGGACTTAGATAGAAACCAAATGAAGTTCTCACTACAACACCCACTAGTACAATCTTTACTTTGGTCTCACAATTCAAGGCCTTGGCTGTTTCTTTAGATTTGAAAAGTGTCCCTCTATCAGATAAGATTAACTTCCACAAGAAAGTGGGAGAAATTATGTACAATGAGCTCAGTAGAAATGCAATGACCATCAGCAAGTATGAGAAGCTGCTAGAGAAGGCTACAACAAGGTTAAATAAGTGGGGAGCTAACTCCAGAGTTCTACAAATGAAAAACGAGAGCTTAAAAGAGTTGATTGTGAATTTGGGGGTAAATCTAGAAGAAAAATATACCTTTGAAACCCTCCTTCAAATTTCACAAGAAGAAATACAGGAGTTAAGGAACAAACTAAAGATGTCGGGTAGTGAGCATGTGCAATCTAAGGAACTTTCACTGGTGGGAGAAGAGAAAGAAATCATGAACAAATAACTGATAGAAAGAAACTATGAAATAGTATCCCTCAAGAAGTAAGCAACAAAGCTTCAGATGAGAATAGACACTCACATATACGTAGCGCTTGTACCTAATGACCCAAAAAATCCCATAAAAAAAATCACCAATACCCTCACTGAACTCCAGCTTTTGGAACGAGAGCTTAAAAATGTGCAGAAGGATTTGGACACTGCCTAGAGAAACCTAGCAAAGAAAGAAAAACAATGTGAGACTGCTAGGACCAACACAGACTTGACCAACAAGAACTTATAGGAAACAAACTAGGGGATTTATGAGCTAAAAGGGAAGGTGAAAGGAAACATGTCTCTCATGTTATCCAATTAACTTTTCTGGGATGAAATCACAACAAAGATGAAAAGTAACAGGGAGTACATAACTATGATGGATGAACAAATAATTTTAATCAAGGATTATGAGTTCTTCATCCTATCTGCCAAAGAATATGGTGAAAATAAATTCTATATTTCCAAGAAGTTCATTCATTTTGTGAATGTAAGGCCACTCAGTGAGTTGAGGCCCATATATGTGGTGGATAGAGTATCTGCTATCCTGGAGATGTTTAAAGTTGTCCAGAAGGAGGAGGCCATATTCAAAGTTGAGGAATTCCTAGGTGTGGTATTGAAAGATGTGGCTACTTTCAATAATGAGTTTGAGGAGATTGCCAGAGTATGACTACCCAACTGTTGGAATTCTGTGGGAGTGTTGATATAATGGGAGAAATTTAGTCAAATGTTAGTGGATGCCAAAAGCAAGGTGGATTCCTCTCATCAGAAGACTTCCATTTTGAAGGGTAAAACTGTAGTAATTTACTTGAAGAAGTATTTTTAGCTGTTGGGTTTGGTAAATACCTTGTTCCTACCTAGATTGAACTACGTAGGTCTCACTAATCTCAAAATCATTTATCAGCGGTTCTTCCAGGCTCCTCTACCAGCTCCAACACTTTGGAAAGTATGCGAGAAATTTGTAAATCCTCCCATGCTCCAGATCATCAACCCAACAACGCTACCTCCACAACCTGTTTATCGTGAATAAATATATTGTTGATCATGTTGAACGTGACATCTTGATTTTATGTTGTATGTAAATATTTTCTTTCAGAAGAAGCAAATTTAGTTAGTAAGAATTCAACTAGTACAACGGTGCCACAGAGCATGCTAATATTTTTTCTATGATGATTCAGTGTTAAAATAAAGAAATAATATTTTTAAATGGGTTCTCCCTTTGAAACCCTATAAAATAGTTTTATGATACAGAACCAGTGGTTCAAAATTTTTGTTTTCCAAGAGAGAAAATCTATAAATTTTCAATGGAATGTATGCTTTGGGGAATATTAATGAATTTTTTTGGTGATTCTGGCTCATATGAATGTGTAGTATGTATTCCTTTCTATGTTTGTTTCATATGTTGTCACTATTCTTCTCGAATTACATGTAATAGTAGCTTTTGGATATTTTTCATGGATTTATGGATTCATAATTGATATGAAATATTATCCTTAAAATATGCTCCATGTATCTTAGCATTTTAGTTAAATTTATTTGTCACTTACTTCAAGATGAACTTTGATGCACCGTGTTTTCACTCCATCGGATCTCTAAAAGCTGAGAAAGAGTACTAACGGAGGTAACCACATACCAATATCTTATCTTGGTAGCTAGCCCTACCAAACCAAAGAGGACTTTCTCCACAAAGTCACAACCAAGAGGGTTGGATGAATTAGGGTTTTAGGCTAGGTATGAGTACAGGGTTTTTTTGTTTGAATTGGTTTGTTGGATGGGTGAATTAGGTCAAAGAGGCTAGGTCAGGTAAAATAAGATTAGGATTGCAGTCCATTAAATGGGGCAAGGTAGGTAGGAAGGCTAACACTTTAGGGTTTCAGGGTGAGATGGATCAAATTTATGAGGAGTTAGAAAGAGCAAGGCAAAGCATGCATTCTTTCCAAACTGAAGAAAATGAACAAACTATGAAAATTTTCCCAAAACAGAGCATGAGAGATGTATTCTAATTATAAACTTAAAAATAAACTTATAACAGAGATGAAATTAATCACAAAGACAATACATTCATACATATGTTACATAAGAAGAAATTATATTAAATTTCCATTCCACAGGTATCCCAAAGAAATAGTTGCAACTCTTTCATTAATTTCTTGCCAAATATTGATTACACTAGAGTCTCTGATCAATGCAACAACATCTAACCTGTGAAATGAGTCAAAAAGTACAAAATATAGACCTAAAAAAAATTCTCCCAACCTTAGGGTTCAAATCCACGAGTGGAGGAGTTGTTCCAACAAAAATTGAACTGATACCTAGTGTGTAGGGTGGTCAAACTGACTCATCCATCACTTTTTGGAAACTAATTCATTACATGTCATCAAAAGTTTTCACCTAATGTATTTACCCTTAGGTAAGTGTAAAAAATAAAAGTTACATTTACATCATTGAATTTCATAGGTAAAACTTCATTTTCCAAAGTGAAATTGGAAAAAGCTGAGAAAATTTGGAAATATCAACAAACTCAAAAAATCTGTCAAAAGCACAGCGCCAACTTCAGCTCCGCTTTTGAGGGGTTTAGAGGTGTCCAAAGTGATCTCATGATAACTCATTAGAAATAATGTCATGTATAGTTTCCATATATGTGCTTGGTTGCCAAAATGGTTTTGATTTGACCCTCCAAAACTGCATTCTCCCAAGACTGGTCAAAAGCGCAGTGCCAACCTACAAAACATGACATAAATGTGATTTTTTGGGTGTTTTTTGACTTTTTGACTGCTCCTTTGACCCAATTTTTTTTTTTAAGTTGTTTTCATAACTGTATTTGGACTTATTAATCCAATTATGCTTTCATTTTGGCCATTGGAGGTCCCTATAAAAAGCGCAATGCTTAGGGCACCACGCTTTTGACAGTGGGGCTGTGTAAAACTACCAAAAGTGCAAAAATTTCCTTCATTTTCCAAAATTTCTCAAATTTATTCAAAATTTCTTCTGTTGGAGGCTGAGGAGGTATTCTAGGCAATTAGTGATGCCTCAGCAAGGATATCAAGCTTTTCCCCTTCATTTTTCTTGGTTAGGGTTTCAAGTCTTTATTTGGCCTTTTGGAGCTTTGACCTTGCAATCTAATTTCTTTTGTAGTAGTGTTTGGCCATCTTCCTTTGTAAATAATTATCCTTATTTTCCTTCTCCAGGATATTCTCAAGATGTTTATTGGAATTTTCAAGCCAATTCTCCCAGTTCTCATTGACCATGATGGAAAACTGCTCATTTAAAGTGAGCTCATTGGCAAGTTCAGCCTCCTTTTTCCTCTCTAGCTCTAGATATTTTTTCAACCCTCTAATCCTAGGTATCCTTCTTGGAATTTGTTCTTCTGACTCATTTGTTTCACCATACCTCTCACAAGCCTTCATCAAGCAAAGCCTTTTCCTTGTTTTCTTCTCTCTTTTCGTGGAGAATCTGAATCTCCATGATTGCTTGTTTGGTTTTGAGTTGTTGATTTTCCTGCTCATAGTATGAAATCACAAAATTATATCTCTCTAAGTTGGTCTGAAGCTCCCTGATTTGGGCATACTTCTCTTTGATAATCAAATTGGAGGCCTCATCATCATGTTGCTCATCCAAGTCAACAAGGTCAAAATTTGTTTCCTCATCATGAGGATCCTCATCCTATTGCATTGCTTCCTCATGCTCATCTGCCTCTGTCATATTTTGTTTACCCTTCTATACTTGCTTTGTTGGTGAATAAGGCAAGGTCACTCCCAAAATATTTGGGGAGAACACCTTCCTATGCCCTCTCTAGTATGTTCTACCCAATGTGCTCATTTCACCCCCTTTAGGCTTGTTGATCAAAACTCTGCTTGGTGACTAAGCCTAACCATGAAATGGTGATGATGGTGGCGATGGCGGTGATGGTGATGAAATAGGTGAATTAGAATGAGGTGGAAGCATAGATGTATCAAGATGAGATGAAGAAGGTATGTCTTTGGCATGTGGAGCTTATGGAGCAGTGAATATGCCATTTGCAATGAAGGTGTCCCATTAGACGTTCAAATGGTCAAGGTGATGGAGTACAATGATTTTGATCAATGAGTGGTGGAAGAGGCTATTAATATGTTGGTCATAGTCTCTCTTTTTCACAATGAATGCCAGTTTTTCTATGCTCCTAAATAGATAGTATGGGATATTGAGAAATCTTACTCTTGTGAAGTGCATTAGCAGTCTAATATGGTATGTGTAGATCCTAGCGAACCTTCCTTCACAAGAGAAGTACTTCATGATGATTTTCATCATGGGGGCATACCTATCAAGAAGGTAGCTGAAAGGGAAGACCCTCTTCTTCTCATTTCTGTACCTTGGTTTGATGAATGGTTTATAATAGTGATCCTCCGAATCTTTGGATTTAAACCACTTCTCACCCATGTTTTGAATCCTTGTGGCAGTAGTAATGATAGTTGTAGATATAGTGAAGTTCACACCTACAAGGGTCACCTAGTTGTCTATGAGGTTTTAGATTAAGATTCTACTCAGCATAGGATGATGTTGGACCCTCTGAATCATGTTGCAAAAATCAAGGCAACATACATACTCAAAACAATTGATAGTCATAGGAGAGGCCATCAGTTCAATTGTGTTGGTAGGCTCCAGCCTTATTCTTCCTCCTTTGTGAGGCCTTCTCCGTTATCTATCCTCATCTTCTTGTCTTTCTTCCGCTTCCATATAGTCTCTGTCTTCCTCCATAGTGTTTGGTGGCTAAGAAACCATAGGGATGAGGTAGATAAGAATGGGGAGTGAAGATAGGTCTAGGGAATAAGGATAAGTCTAGGAAAATTTAGGGAGATGGGGGAAGGGGTTATCGAGCTTTGGGAGGTGATATGAGGTTGAAATGTCAAGGGAGTTGGAAATGAGAATTAACTTACAGGTTTGAGGAAGTGGTTGCCTAGGAGATTTAGAAGCCTATGACTTAGGGTTTTGGGGGAAAAAGATTTAGGGACAAGGAAATAGTAGTTTAGGGGTAGGGATAGGTTTAATAATGATGTAGGAAGGGATTATGAGGTTGAAGGGCATCAAATTTTGGAAGGAGTAATAAAACTAGGGTTTCTTCACTAGACCAATTGGGAATTTTACTTAGGAAAAAAACACTATGAAATCAATGTTTAGGAGTATAAAGAGGCAATAAATTTGATTTACTTACTTTCTAGAGGGTGTTAGAAGCAATTATAAAAAGTTTGGGAGAGTTTGGTTGTGTTTTGGTGCCTCTTGGGCTTGTTGGGAAAAAGCGTAGTGCCTTGCCTAGAAGCGCAATGCTAGTGGGTGAAAAGTGTAGCACTGCTTGTTGAAAGAACAACGCCCATTGAGAAAGCACAATGCCACCCTCCTCTAAGAGAAACGCCAAAAAAAACTCTGTCTCTAACCCTACTATTCAATTTTTTGAACCAAGGGAGTGTGTGCTCGATGGATGCAAGAGAAAATGAAATTCTTTTTGATGTCTTGGTGATCTTTCTACTTCATCATTTGAATGAATTGGGCCTTGGGACCCTCTTTTTCTTATTTTCATTCACTTTTCACTTTGAAACTATACCTTTGCATTTGAATGATTTCTTTGACAACTGATCACCTGATGACTTTGAGAACTCTAGGACTTGACATTTTGATGATTTGGCATGTTGTAACTATGAGTTAGGAGATTTGGGAACTATGAACTTATTACATTTTGAATGACATAAAATTACATAATGAAAATTAAAAATTTCATCTCAAAACCAAAATTACATGTTGAAACAAGATTTTTTCTTTACAAATCATCTTCATATGGTGAAGAGATGTTATGTTATCACCCTTTACTTGCTAGTCTTATGGAGTGGAAATGAAGTTTTATTGGACCTTGGAAACCCTAATGACCTAATGGTAACCTTGATTGACCTAATGACAACCTTGATTGACCTAATGATGACATGACTGATGTGATGGCATGATGACATTAAATTTCTAGATAATGCACAATCAACAAGGTATGAAACTATGCGAGCAAGTAATCAATTTAAATAAGAGTGATGTTTTTGGAGCCAGGGCTACCATTAGTGACTAAATTTTTGAATGCAAACCTAGTGAAATGATACAAATTTCTGAATGAGACCCTAATATGATTTGAAAAGAGGATTTTTGATCACTGATCGAAAGATGAAAATACTGACACTAACACACCAGATTCTTAATTTAAGCCATGTGTGTTTATTTTCTCTCCTTCTCAAGTCTTCTATCTGATATACTACAAATGACTGATAAAGGTGCATGTTCATATATTGTTGATCATAAGAGTTTGATATTGATGCTTCTGTGATTCATATTTTGTATATGGTTTTGAATTTATCCTCTTAAGGAAGGTTCTAAATTAATTTTATCTGAAATTTGTTAAATAATGACTGTGATAGAAAATATTAGAAAATCCTTAAATCATTCATCAAGATGTCCTAGGCACTGGCCTCTCCTCAAACTAGGGGTTGTCTCTAGGAGCTACAACAGTGCTAATAATAAAATTATTTATACCTACGCTCAAAATGTTTCTTCAGTATTTAGTTGGATACTCAGGAAGACTTGAAGAAAGTATTGAAAGAAGCATCTTGGTTTTGGGGGAATGTAGGACTCTTTATTACCCTTTGGTTCAAATATTTTGATGCCACAACAATGGTTGTCTCAATCGTGCCATTATGGGCTAGGTTACCAAATATTCCCCTCCCATTATGGTATCATAAGGCCATTGAGTAAATATGAAACACTTATGGGTCATTCAAAAATATGGACACCGAGAGAATGAAGAAAGAGTTATTTACCTTCACAAAAAATCTATCTAGAAATAGACCTAAGTAAAGGTCTACGTGATCACATTCAGCTAATACATAAAACTTCTAGTGGACCCAATTTATGGATTATGAAAATATGGTATTCAGATGCCAATCATGCTATCAAACAAAACACTTGTAGGACACGTGCTCTAAGGAAAAAAAGTACCAAAACATAAAAAGGTTCAGACCCGTAAAACAAAAGGATGGTAGCCTTCTACTCCCTAACTCACAAAGGAAGAAAAAGGGGAAACCACATAGAATCTTCCAAACCAAGAACAAGGTGGTACTCAAATATGGAATGGAACATAATATACAAGTTTAATGGCACATAAACATAAGTGATCCATGAATCAAAAGGAGGACGAAACAATGGGCACAAAGAGAGCTCATGTTTTAGAAAGTTCTAATTCAGACAAAGAACACTCACCACAAATATCTATAAACAATTTGGCAATGGTCCTTGTGGAAAATTTTACAAGGAGATGGCAGAAGGTTTAGAAAAATAAAGGAAAGGAATGGAAGATTAATGATTTCTATATCACTTAATATTCTCCTTTATATTACTATCTTTAGTTCTCACTTCTGTGTCGCAAGGTTGCTCATACTGAATGTTTTTTTCATCTGAAAAATATAATTTTGTTACTTTTATTTGAAAGTTGAAATAAAATTTCAGATTTTTTCCCTTTGGAAAAAAATCATTACAATTTTTATGTAGAACGTTTCTAAATTTATGATATAATGATAAATGCACTTTCTCTAGCTTTTCCAAAATTATTAGGTGGGATTATATCATGTGAAATATAATTAATCTATATACTCTTTTATATATTTAGTCTCTCATTTTATATTTCATTATATGTTATCGTAAAATTATATATAAAAATTTCATTTTCTATATTGACACCATAAGTATAGTCTATATTGGAACTAGGCTTGAGGAATTTTGTTTTTTAAATAAATAAGTGGACAAGATTTGATTTCAAGGGAATATTCTTCGTCTAATACATCATCCAAAAAATGATATAAAAATTATTTGAATAGGTTTTTAATTTCAAACCCAAGAATACCTATTAAATTTAAATATGATTTATTTATCCACCTATTAAGCAGCCATTAACCTACTTGGAATCATATCATTTGATTTAATTTCAATGTGACCATGATAAATACCCTTGGGCAGTTCAATACCACATGTTTCACCCTTCGTTTTCTTTGCAGTGATCCACTTCCTATTTCCCACACACTCCACTATGTTTCAGCATGTTAACTTTATGGTATGTTTTATGCTAGCAACAATTACTTCAATGTCTTCCTAGCCCAATAAAAATTAAACTTTAGATTCAAATTTAGCAGTAACTTTAAATCATCGTTAACAATAACTATAGATAGAACATCATCAAAAATATGCACAAGAATAAAAGCCAGGACAATGAACTCAAATATTTAGGGTAATGACAGGGAAAAACCCCACAAGGGGGAAAACCCAACCAATCCTTCTTATTGATTAATATCAAATGTTAAACATAGAGAGAAAATCCAATTTAGTACAATGATAAGAATCCAAAGTAATGATCCTGTCAAAGTCTGCAATCTGTAATTTTCATTAGCAGGTAATGTGCCCTAACCATTCAAATCAACAATGGTCAAATACTAGTAAAAAAACCTTCGAAATTATTAGTCAAGGTAGCAAGGAACTCAGCTTCTATAAAAGGTCAAATTCAACCTAAAATAGTGAAAAAAAACAAGTCAAAATAGATCAATGTTCTATGGTCAAAGTCTACAGTCCAGCCTGTAGTCAACACTTATCAACTTGCCTAGAAAACCTCGGAAGACGTACCAAAAGATGTGAACTGGAAAAAGAAATAATTTTCCACAAAATTCACAGTCAAAGAATGCCAAATTCACCTCGGTTAATGTTTCTCAAATTTAGTTATAGAAATTCAACGTAGAGAAAACATAGCTGCCAAGAAACCCTTCGTACATGTGGAGTGAAGATGATGCCTCAGGCTATACAAACCAATCAAAACATGAGAGAGAATATGTGTGAGTGAGATTCCAAAATAAGGAGGCATTTAGGTGAATTTATAGTGGTTAATGTTGGGTCAAAAGACATGTTTGTTCACTTAATGGGCTGACTTGAAGAAAGATAGACTTGTGGAGATGAGACCGACTTGAAAATGAGGCATTTGTAGGCGAGCAAAAATTATAATTTTCAAGGTGAAGGGAGATGTCATCAAGGGTGATCCAAATATGCAATGAGCCATCAAATGAGGGGCTTTCGGAATGGGGATTTAGCCCCTATATTCTCTCTTTAACACTCCCTCTCAACTAGGGATTAATTCCATATGTCAATATCCACTCACTGTTATTTCATCATGATCATCATGTAATATCTTTGTGTAACAAACCCGGGCTAAAATTTAATGTAATAAAAGTTAATAAAGGAAAAATAATAAGACCACGGTTAAGGGACACATATTCCAAGACGAATGTTGGGAAAATATATCCTAGTGGGAATCACTTGATGTGTTTATGGCGAAGGAGAAATTGGCAAAGGCAATGGCTACGAAATTAAAGAGGCAAAAAGTATTTTTGGCACATTTATTTATGAAAATAAATAAAATTAGAAGAAAATGAAAGTAAAATGTCACAGGTTGCATGTGAGGAGGAAATTAAAGGAAAATAATGGAAAATGAAGAAAATAGAGGCCTCATTAACAAAAGTGCTTCTGCGGATCAGTTCATAGATTTTGTCAGTTCAATTCTAGAGCTCTCTTATTATTCTCTCTCTCTCACACTTGGATACTTAGATTTTTTTTGAGGCATTTCAACATTGAGCCTGTTAGGTCCCTATAATACTAGTATATCCCCTTATTGTTATTATTGCTCCCATGTAGTCCCCACATTGTTATTATTGTGCCCCATAAAAGCCCACTATTGTTATTGTTGTGCCCTTACATTATTATTGTTATTTCAACTATGATTATATTGTGACCCCTTAGGCTCCTATATATAGAAAGTAGGTTTTGTCATTTGAATCATCCAGTAATTATTCATTTATGTAATGTAAAAGAGGTTTCCCTTTGAATTGGATAATTTTTTAGTCGTTGATATATATTTTCTTCTATTTGGTGAGCTGGTTACATAAAATTTGGTATCAGAGCTTTGGATTCTAGGGTTTCGCTTCTTCAAATAGGTAATCTTGGAATTTTTGCTATAACATTTTTTATGCGAGGCTTCAAAAGCTAAAATTTTTGGCACGTGGATCCAAGATCGTGGTGAACTTCGTGTAAAAAATTCAGATATTTTTTTGCTATATTTTTGGAGATATGATCTTCAGAATTTAGGGTTTTGGCATAATCCAAAATACTGTCTCAAATAGGCGACCTAGGGAAAATCATCATAACTTTCGTTTCAGGCATCAGATTTGAGTTATGTAAAAAGTAGCTAAAAGTACGCAGATTGTCATTAGGGGAATTTTAAGGTCTAAAATGAGCCTCCTAAGAAAAATGTACAACAAAAATAAACTTTATAGGAACCAATAGGATTCAAGATGATGATGTCAACCATGGGGGATGATTCACCATTTTTTAAGTAAAATGGTAAAAATATTAAAAAATAATAAAATAATAAAACTAAATTTCAACTCATATTTTCAACTTATCTCCCAAAGTGTTTACTCAAATTTTGAGCGGGAATACTCGTTCAATGAAAAATTTAATTCCTCATCCAAGGAGTACCCATGTTGGATGAGGAATTAAATTTGGTATCCAACGAGTACTCCCACTCAAAATTTGAGTAAAAACTTTGGGAGATAAGTCGAAAGTACGAGTTGAAAAAGTAGTTTTTTCTTTTTTCCCTCTAAAATTGTATGATGTAATCAAATCTTATTTTATTATTTCCACTATTATTTTATAATTTCCTTAGGAAGCCCATTTTAGACCTCAAAATTCCCCTAATGAATTTTTTTTGTAGAAATTTCATTGCCGAAGGTTGAAACAATGACACGTGGCACTCCATACAATTTCTCTCTGCGAAACCAGCTAACCAGGTTATTATGGGAGATCGTGAATAACTATTTCTTGAAGACTCCAATATTGGTATGACTTGTGGGGTATGAAAAAAGACCCATAGGGATACCAGAGGAATAAATTTTAGACCTTGAAGATATGAAATTACAACGATGCAACAGATTCAATATCAAGCTCTTACAAAGAAAGAAAAAGGTGTGTATTTAAAAAAAAAATTTGTTTATGTTTTGTTTGAAAAATTAGTTTGAAGTGATTGAAAGGGAATAGTGAAACATAAATATCATTAATTGATACCCCAAAGAAAGAAAATTGAAACACCTAGTAAGAAACCCGAAAGATCTACTACGATGCATGAAGAATAAGAATAAATGCATCATGATATATCAAAATTACAAGACCAAGCGCAACAAATTTCGCTCTCGCAAAGAGTAACCAAAAATGAAATGGAAGCTCAGATGGATGGAATGGAATCCAAGATGGATGGCATATAAAAAACAATGAAAGAGAACATGGAAGATTTGAAGAATGGTTTAAAAGCATACATGGAAGGGTTGAAGGAAGGTTTAAATAAGTTGTTATAAGAAATGATTCCTAATGGAGAAAAGGTATTAGATGAAACTCATGATGAGGAAAAATAAACTGTAATCATGATTTCATAGACTCTAATGTTGGATTTAATACCCACCATATTTCAAATATCGATATGAGGAAGTTTGATGGCAAGGATCCAGTAACATGGATACTGCAGATGGAATAATATTTCGATCTCCATAATGTGAAAAACACACAAAATGTACACATTGCAACTTTATATTTAGAACCAAATTAGTTTGTATGGTATCAATGGCTTTATTATCATAAATGAATTGTTACTTGGTCAATTTTTATGGAGGAAATGATAGCACATTATGAGGATACAAAGAGAAACACCTTCTTTAGCCAATTGATAAATATAAAAAAAAGGGTTCAATGGTGGAGCACATTGAGGACTTCCAGAAATTGATTATAAGGATAAATGATATTCCAAAGGAGCATAGGATTGATGTATTCATAAGGACTTTAAAGGATAACATCTGACATGAGGTTCGCCTTTGGGAACCTAATTCATTGGAGAAGGCATTCAGGTTGGAAAGAAAAATTGAAAGAAAAATTATGGAAACAAGGAAGCCTACCACTCACAACTATAAAGATGGAAGTGTTGCTGCTCCTAGCCTTCCACAACCTACAAGGTTGAAACCACAACAATTGGAAGAAAAAATAGAAAAAGGGCTTTGTTATAGTTGTGATAGAAAATACATTGGAGGTCATAAGTGCACTGAGAATAAATTATTTTACATATATTGTGAAGAGGAGGAAGAAAAGGAACAAGAAACATCAAAAGAGGAGGATATACACCAGGAACCGACCCCAAATAAAGAAGAAATGAATCTGACCATATCTTGCAATGCATTGGTAGGAATTATCACTCCTCAAACTCTCAAGATTGAAGGATATATCAAGAAGAGAAAGGTAATAGTGTTGACTGATTCGGGTAGTACCCATAATTTTATTCATTGTAAGATAGCCAAGGAATTGAATTACTTCCTATATCCAGCACCAGAGTGTCAAGTGGTGGTTGAAAATGGAGGAACTATAAATTGCTTTGGAAAATGCCATAATATCAAGCTAAACATGGGGGAATATTTATTTAATAGTCCAATTCTCTCCATTCCAATGGGTGGTGTTGATGTTGTACTAGGAGTCCAATGGTTAAAATCTTTGGGGATGATAGCTTTTAATTTTCAAGAAATTTTCTTGATTTTTTTTTGGGAAGGAAAGGAAGTTGAATTACGGGGTATCACAGGGAAACTAGGAAAGATAATCAACCCTAATGTCATGGAAAATCTTATGAAGAAAGAAAAAAGAGACATAATTACACAATTATGCTCACTAGAGGTTCAAACATCAAAATCATCTATTTATCCAAATCTCCAAAAAGTCTTGGACAATCATTCCAAGGTGTTTGAGACTCCTAAAGGCCTCCCACCTATTTGTGACCATGATCATTCTATTCATTTGATTTGACTAAGTGTTCCTCCAAACATTAGGTCGTACATATATCCTTATGCCCAAAAGAGTGAGATTGAACGTATGGATGCAGAAATGCTAGAGGCTGGTATAATTTAACCTAATCAAAGTTATTTCTTTTCTCCAGTAGTATTAGTGCACAAGAAGGATCGATCATGGCGTATGTTTTTGGATTATAGGGAGATCAACAAGCTCACTATTAAAGATAAATTTCCCATCCCTGCCATTGATGAATTGTTGGATGAATTACATGGAACAATTTACTTCACCAAGATGGATCTTCGTTCTAGATATCATCAAATTAGAATGAAGATTGAAGACATTCCAAAAACAACATTGAGAACTCATGAGGGTCATTATGAATTTTTGGTGATGTCTTTTGGCCTTACTAATGCACCTTCCACATTTCAAGGTTTGATGAATTAAATTTTCAAATTCTTCCTTAGAAAATTTGTGTTAGTATTTTTTTATGATATATTAATCTACAACAAGTCATGGAAGGATCATGTTCAACATGTTGAGAGGGTGCTCAAACTCTTGGAGGATAAATAATTATATGCAAAAACCTCCAATTTTTTCGTTGTAGTATAGGAGGTGGAATATTTGGGTCATATTATATCTCATGAGGGTGTTAAGTTAAACCAGAACAAAATTAAAGGCATTAAGGAATGGAAAATCCCCACAACCATAAAGCATCTTCGAGGATTTATCAGGTTAAAAGGGTATTATTTCAAGTGTGTTAAGAATTATGGGAGAATATCGTCACCTATAACATCACTACTGAAGAAATATGATTTTTCTTGGACTCCAAAAGCAACTAAGGCCTCTGAACATCTTAAAGAGGCAATGTGCCAAGCACCGGTCTTAGCTATGCCAGACTTCACAAAAACCTTTATTGTGGAATGTGATGCCTCAGGAGATGGAATTGGTGTGGTTTTAATGCGAGAAGTAAGACCTTGCTTTTGAAAGTCTTCCAATCAAAGGAAAGTATTCACATAAACCTATTTATGAGAAGGAAATGTTGGAAATACTACATGCACCAAAGAAATGATAACCTTACCTAATGGGAAGAAATTTTGAGGTAAAAACAGATCACGATAGTCTTAAATAATTTTTGGAACAAATATTATCTTCAGAAGAGCAGCAAAAATGGTTCACAAAGATTTTGGATTATGAGTTTGAAATCATCTACAAAAAAGGGAAGCAAAATGTTGTTGCAGATGGACTCTCAAGACAGGATGAGGATGTGGAAGCATTGATTTGTGCCATTTCTTTTATCCAACCTGAGTGGATAACTGAAGCAAGGGATGAATGGAAGAATGAAGAAGAGGTGTGGACACTCATTCAAAATTTGTAGCAAGATCCCGATACATATGATACATTTAGCTGGAAAAATGATTCATTATGGTATAAAGATCGCTTATATCTTTGTGAGAATTGGAAACTCAAAAAAATTATTCTTTTGGAATTGCATACCTCTCCGATAGGAGGACACTCATAATTTTTAAAAACTTACCAAAGGGTCAAGAAGGAATTTTTTTGGGATGGCCTTAAATCTGATATTCAAAGTTTGTGGCAGAATGTTTGGTTTTCCAACAAAATAAAGTTTAGACAATTAAGACTCTGGGTCTAATACAACTTTCATCCATTCCAAGTCAACGTTTGGAGGATGTTTCAATGGTTTTTATCACGGGCTTACCCAAGTACGAAGGAAATAGCGTCATCATGGTGGTACTTGATAGACTTACCAAGTATGCACACTTTTGTGCATTATATCATCCATTTAAAGCCAATACAGTTGCTACTGCATTTATGGAAACAATTCAAAAGCTACATGGAAACCCAAAGATTATTGTAAGTGACAAAGATCCCATTTTCATTGGAAATTTTTGGACGGAATTATTTTCTTGTCTGGGTACTCAATTAGCTCATAGATCATCTTATCATCCTCAATCTGATAGGAAAACTGAGATAGTGAACAAATTTTTGGAAGGATAACTTTGTTGCTTTGTATCTAATAAAAAAACACAATGGGTCAAGTGGTTACCTATGACTGAATGGTGGTATAACAATTTCTTCCATACTACAACAAAAATGACCCCACTTATGGCACTTTATAGATATCATCCACCATCCATCACATCATATTTAAGAGAAAATTCTAAGGTTCAAGTAGTGGAAGATCACATCGAGCATCAACAACAAGTTCTCCAACTCTTAAAGGATAACCTCACTTTGGCAAAGCATCGAATGAAACAATAAGAAGATAAACATAGCAGAAAAAGAAGTTTTGATGTAGGCGACTGGGTATTTTTACAACTACAACCATAGAAACAAATTCCCCTGAGGCAAGCTAAGAAGGATAATAAATTATCACCAAAGTATTATGGTCCTTACAATTTGTTGCAAAATATTGGTATGATGACATTCAAATTATATATTCCTGAATCTTCCTGAGTGCACCCAATTTTATAAGTTTCATGCTTAAAGAAGGTTATAGGTGACAAAATCCCAATTCAAACAATATTGCCAAAACTTTACGAGGAAGGAAAATTCATATTGAAACCTAAAGTAGTCATGGAAACAATAACTCAAAAACTATGAAATCGATCAATTTCAGAGTATCTCATCAAGTGGAAGAACTTACCTGCTAAATATTCCACATGGGAGGATGAGAATTTTATACATAAGCATACAAAACTACTCAAGTTTTGAGGAAAACACTTTTTTGAAGGAGAGGGGCATGTTAGGTCCCTATAATACTAGTATATCCCCTTATTTTTATTGTTAGTGTAGCCCCATTATTTTTATTGTTGTGCCCATGTAGTCCCCATATTGTTATTATTGTGCCCTGCGGAAGCCCAAAATTGTTATTGTTGTGCCCTTACATTATTATTTTTATGTCGGCTCTGATTATATTGTGACCCCTTAGGATCCTACATATAGAAATTAGGTTTTTTCATTTGAATCACCCAAAAAAATTTCATTTATGTAATGTAAAGGAGGTTCCCCCCTCGAAGTGGATAATTTTTAAGTCGTTGATCTATCTTTTCTTCTATTTTGTGAGTTGGTTGCATAATAGAGCCAAGAAATAGGAAATCAAGAAAAGGAAGGACAAGGAAAGGAAAGGAAAGCAAATATCAAGCAAGGAAGAGCAGGATTTAGCAACTTCATCAGGAATACTTGCAAGTAGCATATTGCATGTGTGATTTTGCATGTAACATATTGCCAGGTTTTGACAGTGGTTTTTAGCTTTTCATTTCCTTTTTTTGGATAGCCATGGCATAATGGGATTTGATCTCGGTTTTGAGATTTGGATTTTTCGTATGGATTTTGGAATCTGGGGTGGATGTGGTCTCAAGGAAAATTCCCAAAGGCCTAGGAATACCTTGACCGATTTTGGTGGGATACATGGTAAATCCTGAGGGTGGTGTCTTGGTTTAGGGCCTAGTGATACAGTGTGGATTGCATTAAAGCCTAAGAGAAAAGGAGAAAAAAATTCCTCAAGGATAGTGATGGATTCTGGAGGCATTCCAAGCTCAGTTTGATTTTTTGATCTCGACAACGGTTTAGGTGTGATCACTGTATGGTGAGGGTGGAGGTAGTTTAACCTTTGTATTCCCTTGTTTTTTTTTGAAATGTTTTAACCATGAGTTCACACAATTATGCTTGGAATATGGCACGGGGGTGACTGGATGAAGAGAGATTTGGCTCAGCCATGTTTATGGTCGAGTGGTACGAGGAAGTTCTGAACCTAGTTGGCTATTGCCTATATTTAATAAAATCTAAGTTTTATTAATTTTGTAGTTATTAATGTGTGGCTTTAATTATTTTTATCTCATTGTTATTTACATGGTTTTATGTTGGTTATAAGCATGGTTATATGACTGGTTCAAGTCATGGTTATTTAATGTATTTACTTGTAAATATTAAAATAATGGATACAAAACCTAATTGATGTCATATCAGTTCAAGGAAGAGGGTGGTGATCCTTCTTGCCTTGTCTCATATGAGTTTTCAATCATTCATGCTCTGTCTTGTATCCTATACCTATAGATTGAATTGAAATTCTAAGTGTTTGATAGATTTTCATTCCTAGTTAGCAATGGTCGGGACTAGTCCTGGAGTCTATTTTTGGTTCATTAAAATTTTAATCATGTTTTTGATGGATTCTAGAAGCTAGAGAAATTTTTGGGAAGTGCCCAAGATTTTAGGTTTAAAAAGCACTATAAATCCCAAGGATGCTGGCACAGGTCTGAGGGAAAAATTCCCTAGACAGACACATGGCTATGGTGCGAGAGAGTACAAAGCCTCCCAAATGCACCCTTGCCCATATGAAGGGGGTTTCCGGGGGATTTCATAATTAAAATTCGGTGGGACCTATGGGTATTTAGGGGGATGTCTAGGATAGCCTCTATGGGTCCTATAGCAGGTATATGGGGTCTATGTAATGGTTTTCCACGTCGATTCCACTTGCTTAAAATCACCAAGGAAGTTTATTTTTTTCTTAAATTGCCTCATATCATTTTTACCCTGGTTGGACGATTACTTGGGTAGATGTGAGGGGAGGTGTACATTATAGGTGGTATCAGAGCGTGGTTGCACTTTCCTTGGGAAAAGTATGATGCTTTCAAGATTTTTTTCATCGTGCATTCATGTTGGTTGCATATGTGGTTATCATACTTTTGTACTATGTACTTATTGCATCCGCATGGTGTTGATCATGGTGGAAATCATGTCACCATGGAAGGGATGATGGTGTTGTTGTAAATTTATTTTCATGAGCATATGACTAGTTGTACATGTCAGGTGCTTACATGTTGTCAAGTTTGAATTGGTATGTTTGATGTTTTCATGCATGAGATCATGGTATGTAGTTGATATGGTCATGCATTGATGACTGGACTCCTGCTAGAATGATTTTTATGTGTTGGTATACCTATTTGTTATAATTTTATATGATGTCATGATTATGTCTATACATGTATTACACTAATTGGTTGATCTTGGAGATGAGATGTCCTGCCTGAATAATGCTAATGTGCGTTGGTTTATCATGATTTGGTTTAAGATGACATGAGATGCCTTGCAGGAAGAAATCAAATATGGCTAGAAATATGGTAGAATACCAAGATTCTCCTTATGAATCAGTTGAACAGCATGGTGTTGGGCATTCTTCTAATTTAGTAGATACACTAAGAAGTTTGAAGGAGGAAAAAAGGAGTTGTAAAGCAGAAAATGACAAAATCATATAGGCACACGAAAAACAAGCAGAAGTAAATGTGACAATCCTTTAGAGTTTTTTAGATTTGCAGTGACATGGACCACTTCAAATCAACTATGGGCAAGAGGATGGGACCAATGGGGCATATGTCAGTAGGTTTCCTGGTTGTCATATGTTAGATAGAGATGAAACAATTAGATGGTATGTTCTTGGACACTCCCAATAGGAGAGGATACAAACACATGTACTATTCTAGTTTTGGTTCTGACAAGTATTATGATTGTCATTGTTATCATCCTTACAGGATGAGCGACAAGGGATATTTTCCAGATGAGTTTAAGAAGAAAAAGCTACCTATATTTGACAAAGAGGTCAAGAAATCACAAGATGTGGAGGCTTGGTTTCTTGGTGTTAGGAATCTGTAATTAGCAATATTAGAAAATTCCAATCACAGAAACAACATAGTTTCAACCACTTTGGGATTCTAGGATCTAGCCCTCCGGAATCCGGAGAGGGATCTCTCCAATAAGTGCAAAGATGGATTTGTCTTTGAAGTTTTGGGGTAATAATATTAGGCTAGTTATGAAGGCCAAGGGTTTGTTTTGTTTTTGGATGGTTGAGCATGAATACTGTTTGAGGTGGAAAGTCCTAAGTGCAAAGAGTTTCAAAGGTGAGAAGTTGCAAGTGAATAGAACAGCTAGGCTAAAAAGATAGATATAACGCTGGTTTTTAGTCCATTGGGCTATGGAGTCATAACAGGGATTTAATTGAGCAACAACATCAAGAGTGATCCAAGGGGCAAGTCATCTACATCACAAGATTATTGAGATTTTAAATGATGGAATGGGAACAATAAAGTGTTGGAGAGGTGGAAACTGATAATAATTTCACAAAGGATTTATAGTCAGTCCAAACAAGAAAAGCCTCTTAAGTAACTATTTAAAACCAACCAAGGGCAGGGCTAACCATTGACTTCTTGGGCAGGTTTGTATTAAAGCAGCTTAATTGACAAACAATCCAGTAATCCACATAATTACCTTCAGAAAGTATGAAAACATATAAGAGAAGACATAGTGTAAACTTAAGATCAGATAAAGTACTTTTAAACCTAGTCTGCTTTCAGTCAACACCAAGGGAAACTTTCAGAATCTGCTTTTGGAGAATAAAAGCTAGAAATAGGGCAAACCATCACTTTTCTATTCTAACTTTAATAAGAAAATAAGGAAAATAAATTTCAAGAACAATGTTTAAAGCAAATAGTAGGACGGGGGAACTCCAGCATTCCTAACTGTTTAGACTATATTAAATCATTCTTAAACAAACAAATTGGAGGAAAACATTGAGATAAAGCTTTTCAGTCAGAGAAGGTTATTGATATACAATAGGTCCTAACTCTATAAATGTTGTTATTTATTAGAGAATAGTGAAAAATATGACATACATAGAAGGAAAAACAATAACAAAGAAAGGGGCACTTCACCAGTGATATAGACCAGGATCCCAAGAAACAACTTGTTATTGATGTCAAACCAGTTACAGTACTCAGGTCCAATGTTTCAGTTCAGCAATCATCTTCACTATCTAGCCTAACTAATCTAACACAAACAGAGCTTCAAGGGCCAGTGAACACTATTTACAGATAGAAGTCTCAAGCTCAATTACATCACAATGTTCAGCAACCTAATCAACCAACCCCTCTCTCATCTTCTGCAGAAGTATATATAGAAGAATGAGGAGGTGAGATCTGATAACATATCTCCAATTAAAATTAATACATATTTAATGGCTTCTTGGCCTTTGGGGGGCTCAATGAAGAAACTTAAAATAGCTGTCTTCTGTATTAAATGATTTATATAAAGTTTTAAGCTCGATGGGAGCTTTTGTTGACCTTGGAGGTTCTGTGTGATGTTGGGGTTACTCCGCAAATATTGTTTGCATTAATTTTCCCTGTAGAAGTAAATCTCTGGCTGTGCTGAGGCGAATATCTTCATTTGATCAATAAATTTGGCCTTTGATTGAATACTTTGAGGCACAGGTGGCATTTTGGTAGCTGGGAGGAATCAATTTGCCTCAGAAGTGGCGGTGGAGGCTTTCTGTCGATAAAACACTTAAGATTTTCTTCTTTAACTGTGTTTTTAATCAGGGATTAGGCTTTTGATGATCATTCTTAGCCATAATCCCCACAAAAATTGTCTTCAATCCTTTTCTCTAGCATATTTTTGTTGTCGACATTGATACTCTTTGATTTGTGATTGACTTGTTGTGTTTTTCTAGTGTGCAGGGCTGCGCAGGGGCGATATGGCATCAATGCCTCATGAACCACCGATGACACGTGAATTTGAAACCTGAAAATGATTTTATTTGATGGATCAGAGGCGGGAGGATCGTCACCCTCTGCTTCTGAATTTTCTTCGGACATGGCGGAAAAACCATTGAAAACCCTGCAAAATACAAAAAACAATTATAAAATCCTGCATATATAGGTCTGCTGCTTCAGAAAGCATGTGGAAAGAGTAGGTTCATTGGATGGCATCATCCAATGGTCGAGATTGATCGAGGGAAAACAAAAGGAAGGCAGAAGAATAATTTAAATCAGAGTCGTCGATCGCGCAGAGATCGACAGTCGGGAGAGCAGGTGGAAAGTCAAAACGGAGAAAACGGGTGATGAATTTTGGGCCGTCGATCTACATATCAAATCGATGGTGGAGATGTTGTTACCACTGTGCTGGACCTTACGTTATCACGTGTGCATCTCCTGTGAGTGACCATCGTCCGATGATCAGCCTCAGATCGGACGGTGCACGTCAATATCGCGCGGGGTCTACGTCCGATGTTTAACGCGCGATGGATGACGGTTTGGTGAATAGTGCCCAAGACACGTGTCGGCCAGCGTATGGAATCACTGTCGATCGGGAAAAAACCGCCCTCCGCCGAAAACGGTGCGATGGATACCGCGCGGTTTTGGAAATCACGAGTGGATGGCGGGACCACCGGGGTGATAGACTCTGCGCCGTCGATCTGCAGATTAGATCGACGGTGGAGATTGACTAGGGTTTTTGCACCGGCGGAAATTTTATTAAAAATAAAAATTGAAAAATTAATATAATTGAAGGTTTATATTAATTTATAATGTGGCTTGGCGCCCAACTGCGGGGTCGTGGGTTATATGGAGAAATATATGACCAGGGGTTTAAAGAAGGGGGCTAATAGAAATTGGGCAACGCGATAAGAACTTGGAAGGCTGGCGCTCAGTTCTAGCACTTGGGTGTATGGAAGGAAAGGGTTAAAGACTTAGCCCAAGGGGGCTTAAGTCTACAATCCATAAAAATGTAATTTTTATGGATTTTCAATGATTTTCAAAGGTTTTGAAGGTTTCGATAAGGCAAAAGAAGGAGTCTTTAAACCTTATCAAAGGGGTTTTGATGAATGGGGAAGGGGAAAGGCATGAAAATGAAGGATTTCATGGGAGAAGGAAAGGTAAAGATGAGGTTAGTTTTGGAAGAAGGGGAAAAAAGAAAATGGTGCTTGCAACAGTAATCTGTCTTGGAAATCTGCAGGATTTTTGAATGTAGAATGGGCACAGTAGTGAAGATTATGTACAGAGGCATGAGGCCTTCAAGATTCTTCAAGAGCCAACACTTTTTAGCAATAAAATTTGTTCCTTAAAGGCTCAAAAAAATTTTAGCCACCTTTTGCTATAACAAATTTCATAGGTGGCTACACTTGGTATGAGGAATTGTTTTAGGTTACATGATTACTCAGAAAACATGAAAGCCATAATAGCTACATTCAACCTCAAAGGTAAAGAAGATATTTGGTGGGAAGATGTGAATAATGTCAGGTGTATTTATGAGGAGGAACTAACTTGGAGTGAGTTCGAGAGGTTATTCCAAAAGAAGTATATGTTAGAGAGGTAATATAAGGAGTTTTATGGGTTTCAGATGGGTTCCATGACAAATTATGAGTATATTAGTAGGTTCTTGGAGGAGTTTATATATGTGCCTTACCTCAAGGAGGAGAAGGACAAGTTTCAAGGATTCATCAGTGGGATGCTAGTAGCTTACAAATCCCAGATTGAGTTCAATGAGCATAAAAAATTGGAGGAGGCCATTCAAAATATAAAGCATTATTACGAGAAATCAAAACAAAAAGTTGAGCCTAAGCGTGATTTGAAAGGAAACGAGGAATCTAAATGAATATGGCCTCCAAAGATGGAAATACCACAAGATGCAAGTGAGAAAGAAAATGTGGTTCCTTACAAGAAGTTCAATACAACTGGGAAAGCACCTGAAGAGAAGCAGACTAGAGGGGATGGTAGAGCACTATTCTAGTGTTGGATATGTGGCAAAGATCATCATAAGAGGGATTGTCCATAGTATCAGGGTGGTAGACCCCATATCTATAGTGCACATGAGGCACAATCATTTGGGGATATTGGTCATAACATTCCTTGGATTTATGTAGTTGTGGACAATAGGCATGTAGATCATCAGACATCTATCATTGAGATGGATGAAGTGCATGCAAAATATTAGTTAGTGCAGTTGACTATAGGTAAAAATAAAATAGTTCATCATTAGGTAAGAGCTTGTGCATTTGACTTACATGGTATGCCTAAAACAACACATTTGAACATATTACCATTGGGGTCATATAGTATGATATTGGGTATGGATTGGCTATATCTTCACAGGACCAAGTTAGATTTTTATGACAAGGATATTGAGTGCTTGGATGACAATGGGGAACAAAGAGTCCTATAGGGTAATAATAAAGCAACATTAGTTAGGATGGTGATAACTATGCAAGCCAAGTGCAGTCGCATGAAAGGGTGTGTGTTATTTGCAGTGCATATCTCTAGTGACAAAGGTAAGGAATTTGACGATGTAGATGTTTTGAGTAGGTACCTAGTTCTACAACAGTTTCAAGATGTGTTTCCAGAAAATATTTCAAAGTTTCCACCTCACAGGGAAGTAGAATTTTCTATCGAGTTGGTACTAGGAGCAACACCAACATAAAAGGTGACTTACAAGATGACCACATCTGAGTTGGTAGAGTTAAAGTGGGAGCTGAAATAAATTCTTGAAAAAGGATACATTAGTAAAATTTTATCACCATGGGACACACATATATCATTTGTGAAGAAGAAATATGGTACTCTAAGACTATGCATTGATTACAGGAAGTTGAACAAAGTGACCGTCAAGAACATGTACCCATTACCACATATTGATGACTTGTTTGACCAGTTTAAGGAGAAACAATGTTCTCTAATATTGACTTGAGATTAGGAAATCATCAGGTACACATCAAAGAAGAGGACATCTACAAGACAAATTTTCGGACCAGGTATGGGCATTATGAGTTTGTTTTAGTTCCATTCGGTTTGACTATTGCTCTAGCTACCTTTATGTGTTTAATGAATAATGTGTTGCATCCTTATCTAGAAAATTTTGTGATTGTATTCATTGATGACATATTGGTATATTCTAGAAATGAGGAAGAGCATGTTGATAATTTGGTAGCGGTGTTGAGAAGAGCATCAGTTGTATGATAATCTCAAAAAGTGCAGTTTCTTTTAGAATGAGGTAAATTACTTGGGACATGTTGTCTACAAGGAGGGAATAACAGTGGATCCAGAAAAGGTAAGAGCTATCATGGAATGGGAAGCTCATAGAAATGTAGATGAGGTGAGATCCTTCATGGGATTGGTAGGTTATTACAGGAGGTTCATTAAGAACCTCTCACAGATTTCTTATCCTATTAAATCATTACAGAGGAAAGGTAAGAAGTTTGAGTGGACAAAGGAGTGTGAGGCCAGTTTTGAACAACTTGAACAGTTGTTGACACATGCTCCTGTGTTAAATATCACAGATTGAGATAAATATTTGGTGGAGTCCTTATGAAGGATGGACATGTGGTATGCTATGAGTCAAGGAATCTGAATGAACACGAACATAACTATTTGATGCATGATCTTGAGCTACCAATGATCATACATGCATTCAATATGTAGAGGAATAATATTCTTGGTAGGAGGTTTGTATTGATGAGTGATTGCAATGGATTGAGGTATTTGTTTGACCAACCAAATCTGAACGACAGGCAAACTAGATGGTTGGAAACGATTAATGAGTTTGAATTTGAGATCAGGTACATCAAAGGTAAATAGAACAGGGTCGCAGATGCTCTTAGCAGAAATATACAGGTAAATCAAATTGCAACTATGAGGTCCTATGGGATAGATTTATAGGATAGGATCTTGCAGGCAGGTCAACACGATGTCCGGTATATGGAGCTTATGCACATATTGCAGCAGAGTACAAGTATAGGTACATGTACATGTATAGGTGCATGTATAGGTATAGTTATATGTATAGGTAGTGGTAAATGTACATTTATAGGTATAGGTACATGTAGCGGTACAAGTATAGTTACGGGTACAGGTGTACAGGATGTGGACTATCATCTCATGGTAGATGAATTGGCCAAGTTTAGAGAAAAAATATATGTGGCAGACAGTAGCGAGTTAAAGAAGGTGATATTGAGGGAGTTTCATGTGAAACCATATTCAAGTCACCCATGCTATAAAATACATTGACTGTAGTGAAGAAGTTCAATTATTTGTCGAATCTGAGGAAAAATGTAGCATAGTTCATGGCTAAGTGTTTGGGTTGTTAGTTGGTGAAGGAAGAGTGTCGGCATCTATGTGGATTACTACAACCTATTTCGATTTGAGAATGGAAATGGGAGGTCATTTCCATGGAATTTATCACAGGTTTTATGAGGACAATGAGACAACATGATTCCATCATGGTTGTTGTGGACAAGTTGACTAAGGTAGCACACTTCATTCCATTGAATACTACGTATTTAGATAACGATGTAGCATAGGTGTTCATTAGAGATGTGGTAAGATTGCATGGTGTTCTAAATAAAATTGTGTCAGAAAAGGATGAAAAGTTCACATCCAAGTTTTGGAAGAATTTTTTTGCAGGTTTGGACACAAACTTGGCCTGCAGTACAACTTATCATCCACAGAAAGATGAACATACTAAGAGGGTCAAAAATATATTGGAGGACATGTTGAGGATGTATGTGATGCAACAGGAGTGGAAGTGGGAAGATTATATACCATTACTTGATTTTTCATTCAAAAATGGGTATCAGGAGTCATTGGGGATGAGTCCCTTCTATCCATTCTATGGGCGGAGTTGTAATACTCGCATCCATTGGAGTAATACAGTTAACAAGGTGCTCATTGGACTGGACATGTTGGAAGACATGGAACAATAAATGTAGGTTATAAAGAAGAATCTAAAGGAATCACAATACATATAGAAGAGTCATGTAGACTAACATAGGGTATTTAAGGAGTTTTAGGTTGGGGAGCATGTTTATTTGTGTATCAATCCCAAGAAGATCTCCTTGAGGATCAAATCACATGTAAAGTTGGAACCACAATATTGAGGGCCTTTTGAGATCCTTGATAGGATTAGACTAGTGGCCTATCCAATTACAATGCCTCCAACAGTGAAATTCCATGATGTGTTTCATGTTTCATTACTTAAAATATATATAAAGTATGTTGATCATGTTATTGATTGGTTTTTATTGCAGGTGGAGCAAGAAGGAGAATTAAAGCCATAACCTTAATGCATATTGCAACAAAAGAAACTCATGCTTAGGAACATATCCATCAAGCAGGTTAAAGTGCATTGGAATAACGTTGGGCCCGATGAAGCTACATGGGAGATGACATATCAGATGCAGGCTATGTATTCTTCATTGTTTGTCGGTTGAGGTAAAACAATTTTGGTATGATGTTTGGTATATGTTTAGCATACGTTTTGGTGATTTTTTGGTATGTACATATGTATATGGATGTAAATACTACCATGATATAAGTTATAAGGCTAGAATAAGTGGTATGGATGTTATATGGTCATGTTATCATGGTGTTTTTCTTTGATAAAGTCATTCATTGTAAATTCTGCAATGAGCTTAGTTATAAACCTCCATGGGAAGTATGTTTTCTTCTCAGTGGTTTTGCTAAGGTGTAGGTGTGTTTTAACACTGAGGACGATGTTCCCCAAGGGGGAGGGTTCTGTAATAGACCCAAGCTAAAATTTCATGTAATAAAAGTTAATAAAGGAATAAAAAATAATACCACGGTTAAGGGACACGTATTCCAAGCTGAATGTTGGGAAAATATATTTTAATGGGCATAAATGGATGTGTTTATGGCTAAGGGGAAATTGGAAAAGGCGATGACTAAGGAATTAAAGAGGAAAACAATATTTTTGGCACATTTATTTATGAAAATAAAGGAAATTAGGAGAAAAGGAAGGTAAAAGGTCACAGGTTTCATGTGACGAGGAAATTGAAGGAAAATAATGGAAAATGAAGAAAATAGAGGCCTCGTTAATAAAAAGTCTTATGAGGATCATTTCATAGCTTTTTTCAGTTCAATTTTGGAGTTCTCTCATTATTCTCTCTCTCTTACACTCTTTGATACTTAGAGTTTTCTTGGTTCATTTCAATATTGAGCCAAGAAAGAGGAAAGAAAGTAAAGGAAGGACAAGGAAAGGAAATGAAATCAAAGATCAAGAAAGAAAGAGAAATATCTAGAAGCTTCAACAAGAATACTTGTAGGTAACATATTGCATGTGTGATTTCCTAGCTAGTTTTCACATGCATGGCTTATGCATGTTGGTATTTGGTTATCTTGTTGTCGATGGGATGGTTTTGCTAGGTTTTGATAGTGGTTTTCAGCCTTGCCTTTCCTTTTTCTAGATAGCCATTGTGTGATGGGATTTTATCTCGGTTTTGAGCTTTGTATTTTCCAGATGGATTTCAAAATCTGGAGCAAAGGTGGTCTCAAGGAAAATTCCCAAAGGCATAGGAATCACTTGACTAGTTTTGGTGAGATACATGGTAAAGCCTGAGGGTGGTGTCTTAGTTTAGGGCCTAGTGATCTGGTGTGGATTGTAGTAAATCATGAGAGACAAGGAGACAAAAAATTCCTAAAGCATAATGATGCATTCTGGAAGCATTCCAAGCTTGTTTTGGTTTTGTGATCTCGACACCGCTTTAGGTGTGATCACGGTATGGTGAGGATAGAGGTGGTTCAACCTCTGGATTCCCTTGGTTGTTTTGGATTGTTTTATCCATGAGATCTCATATTCATGCTTGGAATATGGCACAGGGGTGAGTGGATGAAGAGAGATTTGGATCAACCATGTCTATGGCCGGGTGGTACAGGGAAGTTCTAAACCTGGTCGGATATTGCCTATGTTTAATAAAATCTAAGTTCTCTTGCTTTTGTACTTATTAATGTGTGGATTTAATGGATGTTATCTCAATTTTATCTACATGGTTTTCTGTTAGTTATAAGCATGGTTATATGACTGATTCAAGTTATGGTTATTTCATGTATTTACTCGTAAATGTTAAAATAATGGATGCAAGACCTAATTGATGTCATATCATTTCAAGGAAAAGGGTGGTGATCCTTCTTGTCATGTATCATAAGATTTTTTAGTCATTCATGCTCTGTCTTGTATCGTAGACCTGCATGTTGCATTAATGCCAAGTGATTGACAAAATTTTATTCCTGGTTGGGGATGGTCAGTCCTATTCCTAGAGTCGATTTTTGGTTCATTAGCATTGTCATCATGTGTTTGATGGATTTTTGAATCTACAGGAAGTTCTGGGAAGTTACTGGGATTTTTGGGTTAAGAACTTCCACAAATCCCTTGGACACTGACACAGATCTGAGGTAAAAATTCCATGGATGCACACGTGGCTATGTTGTAGGAGCATCTGAGGGTTTTCTTCTTAAAATTCAGTGGGACTGAGAGATAATTCAGGGGGATGAATTGGATAGCCTCTGAGGGTCCTGTAGCAGGTATAGGGGGTCTATGTTATGGTTTTCCGCACCGATTCCACTTCCTTAAAGTCACCAAGGAGGTTGAGTTTGATCTTAACTACCCTCATCTCATGTTTACCCCGATTGTCCTGTTACGTGGGTAGATGTGACAGGAGGTGTATGTTACACTCTAAAAATTGTCATGTCTTTGTTGAATATTGATATCATAGACCAATAAGAAATAATTTAAATAGGTTGGGTTATAAAAACCTGCCACCCTCGCCAAAATGACAAATTCAAGTCCTCATGTCTAAGCGATAAGAATTAGAGAACTTTTGAGGTCTAAAATGGGCCTCCTAAAAAAAATATACAACCAAAATAAACTTTATAAAAAGCAATAAATTGCTTGTATTTTGGAAAGGAAATGACCCATATGAGGTTAGTGTTCTGATCTGAAATTGCAGCCATTGTTCCTTCAGGCAGGTGGCATAAGAGTTGGAGGGATTCCTGTGTTGTATTTCCTCCATGCATAAGTCTGCCATGGTGGCAATCTGCTTGTCCTTTGCTATAGTTGGCCATAAAATATTGCATTCTATGCTTATGCCTGTTATATTTGGTCCCTTAACATTTCCTCCCTAAGTCTAACATCAACCAACTAACTTCCTATCTCAGTGAGTTTCTCCTCTATGATCCCTATATCATGCACACTCTTAGTTTTGGAAATTTTCATCTAGTGGTGTGTGCATGCTCTCTTTTTCTCTAGATCATAAAACAGGGGAATTGCGAACTTTTTAGGGATAATCCTTCATCCTTCAATGAATGTGTAATAGGAGCTCAGTTTTTTCCGTGGGATAGGATGTGGAATTGTTGTTATGTATTTTGGGATAATTTTTGGAGAGGCATGCCCCTCCTTTGGTTCCTCCTCTTTCTTTCCTTTGGCATCCCACCCCTCAATTTCTGTCTCTTTTTCATCACCTTGGGCCTCCTACCCATCCAAGGGTTCATTATCTTCTTCCTGCATGACTTTCTGCTCTCTCTTTGGCACATTTTGGGTTTCCTGTAGAATGACCTGAGTTTCCTGTAGCAAACTTTGTTTTCCTACAACAAACCCTCTTTTGCTTGTTGCACCTCCTTTTCTTCCTCTTGAAGGTCTCTGTGGGTTGGTACTTGTTTGAGGGATGCTAGCCTTGAAGAGTGTCTTCTTATATAGGTCACATGTGTATTTGTAGGTGAAGTGACCTCTTGAATATTACCCTCCTCTGGGCCTATTTCATCTTTCTTATTGTTTGATTCTTCAATTGTGATTGGGCTCTTAGTTGGATTTTGAGGTATCCCTTGTTTCACCCTGGCACTTTTCCTGGGCCTAAAGTACATGGGGGTTTGTATTTTTCTCTTGTCCTTCACAGGGGTACTTAGAGTGGCTAAGGTTGCAACCACTTCCTTTTATGTGGTCCCTGATGAAAGGCTAGTTTGTTTAGGAGAGATATCAGTGCTCAACTTGGGGTCTAGTGTTTCCTCCTCTTTTATCTTTCCTTCCTTTAATTCTTCTTTCTCTTCCTCCTCCTTTTCAAATTCTTCTCCTTTTTCCTCCTCTTATTTTCCTTCATCTTCTCCTATATTTTTTGTGGGTTCTGCCTCTGTTTCCACTTCCTCTTATTCCTCTTCTTCCTCTATCCTTTTAGTCTCTTCCTCTTCTTCTCTGATACCCCTTTCTCTAAGGCTAGAGGTAGGGGTTTTTCCAGGAGTGATATCTTGTGTCCCAATGAATGCTTCTTTGTCCATGTCTATGAAAGTGGACTAAGGTACTAGGATTTTGATTCTATTGAGAGCATCTACCATTATGAGTTTACTGAGCCCGTGGTGAGCTAGGTGTTAATAATTTCTTTCCCTTACCCTCTGGCTCATGTCTTTGATTGAATGAAGGAGGAAGTATGGAATTTCTATTCTATACTCTAGTGGAAAATACCCTTTGAATTTGAGCTCATGAAATAATATTAAGAGGTGTCCATAGACCAAAATTAGTATTCCCTCACAGGAAATATATTTCATGATGTGATATGCTACCTCATCCCAGGATTAAAGGATACTTTCCCTTCTTACCCATTCTTAACCTCAATGTATTCTTCATTAGGCAAGAAGAAACTCTTCTTAGAGGTAGTGCTAGAGACTCTATCCTATCTGTTCCACTTAACTCCTAGAGGCAAGGTTGTAAATATGCTAATGAGCTTAGGGGTTATGGTAATGGCCAGCCCTCTAACCACTGTGGTGGCCCTATCATCCGCTTGGGAGTGCAAGGCTACTACAAATTCTCGAGCCACTTCATCATCAAATACTTTTAGGAGCTCGAATAACCCCAGCCATGGTGATTTATAAAGATGTCAACCACAGGAGGGTGTAGTCTAATTTTTTTATGTGTTATCACTCTGTAATTTCTGAGGTTGTGAAATAAATCACAAAGGTAACCACAAAACCACTTTAGAGTTTTTTATAGCATCATTTTTCACCTTGACATGATTCGTGATTGCTTTGATGGTTTTGGGCACCCATTCCTACAGACTTGGACAAATTCACTTAAAAACAGTGTAAAAATCCCCATACGCGACTATGCCCGTGATTTTCCGCGTGTATACGCGAGTCCAGCTAGACTTTTCCGCGTATGCCATTAAAATGATTAAAAAATATATAATTATTCCCTATTTTCGGGCTGGGTTGATGGTTACTCAGGTAGTTCAACCACCCCAGCACGTGGCCAACTGTTTCCAACTGTTGAAACTAATTGGAGGGAGTATAAAACCCCCTCATGTGTATGGCCTAAGGGAGAGAGAGAATTATTGATATTATACTCTGTTGGTATTCCCTATCCAAGTCTGATTCCCTGTGCCTCCTGCACTTTCCCAGTTCATTATAGGAAACCCTTGTTTCCTTTAGATGCTCATCCCCTTATATGTCATCTCGTATGCACCAGTTTGGAAGGAGTCTTAGCGAGGCAAGGGCTGGACGGATCCAGACGATTTGCTCGCGGAGGCCAGGAAGGATCAGGTGATCTCTCCACTCGTTACTTTTGTACATGCTATTTATAATACAGAAGTACCATGCTGTTCCCGAAATAAACGTGTTAGTGTATGCTTATATGTATGAGAATATTGTTATACAAGAATTTATTATGATTTATTTAATGTTTTATATGAATCTCACTGACATTTAGAGTAGATATATGCTGTGAAACCAGTTCTTCGTGCTTGTTTCTTCTTGTCTTTCAAGTTAAGAAGGAAGGACGGTTGCTGGGGGTTTGAACCCTGCTGGATCTTCTTCAACCGTAGGACCTACGGGTAACTTTCTCATTCTACTCTATTTAGTTTTTCTGAACGTGCATGGTTGTGTGTGTCTCTGTTAAGTAGCATGCCCCTGCTCTGTGGAGGTTGTAACCCAACGAACCTCTAGGGTGATATTCCCCGAAACAGAGTTGGGAGTCTAGCCCTTCCAACTCCAAAGAGGGATCTCTATGTCTGATTTAGGTATGTTATTCTAAATAATATTGGGCTAGCTATTAAGTTCAAGTTGTTTGTTTTATTGATTGAGATTTTTTTATTTTTTTGGTTGATTAAATGCCTAAATTTCCATTGGGCTATGGAGTCAATAACTTAACTTGGATCTGTTTCAGATTTTCGAAGGGATTTCACAAGGCAAGGTAGCTAAAATAACTAGATCCTTTAAATCTAAATGAAATGTAAGAGAAGGAATGAAATAATTAAGAAAAATATCATTTAAGAATTCTTTAACTTAACTTCAGAAGAAAACATTTAAATCATTCACAGTCGAAAACATAGTGTATTTTACAACAAATTCTATTCTTCAACTTTCTGTAAAATAATTTAGATTAAGAATACATAAGCATGAAAAACAAGCAGATAAACACATAGAAAATGAGATAAGAATGTCACCAATATTTCAACACATGAATCCCGTGAAAGAGTAATTGTTATTACTGATCAACCCATCAAACTTGAAAAATTACAATAGCCTTTTGGAGTGCACAAATAAACCCTCAATACTTCAAAATATGAACTATTTATAGAATTATTTACAAAAAAGTCCTTTCATAACAAATCAATATATATTTTAGGAATATATAAAACAAATTACATATTTTATTACAAAATAATAGGGCAAGTTGGAACTATTTGAATGTTGGCCCTGATTTGAAGGAGGTTGTTGCTGATCTATCTCTTTGACCCTTGTTGTGTTGTTGATCCTGTTGCTGAAGATAAAGTTACTTATTTAGTCTAGTAACTCACATAAATTTTCCCATATTCCATCACATGGAGTATATAAATTAGTCACTCTTTTGTAGATCTCATCTACTTCTGTATACTTGGCTAAAGTAGGCTTGATGACAAAAATGTGATTTACCTCATGCTGGATACTTAAATCATTTTCTAGTCCCTCGAGAAAATCCTTCCTTGTAATGTTGCCCAATATGCCTGCAAATTTAGAATAATCTTTAGATATATCCATAAATTTCTTGTTATAATAATCTAAAGTGATTAACTTATCATTTATTACAAACACACTTGGAAGTCCTTTCCTATTCAACACTTTAAGCTTGTTGAAGAATCTGTTGACACCAATTTCCAGCCCTTGACATTTTTATTCATTCTATAACACAAGGTTCCTTTTTGTCAACACTTTCTTGACTTCCAGTATTTTATCATTCATGTCTTCAATTTGTAATTCTTCCAACTCCTACTTGTTCTTAGAATTCAGAAATATGATGATGTTTGTAGCTTCTATTGGCTGTCTCCTAGATGATATCTGATCTACTCAATTTCTTCCCTAGATTTATGAATTAACTCATTCTGCTAAAATGAATTTGAATCGAAGCCCAAATTTCATTTATGGATTTATGGATATCTATCCATATGTTTTCCTTATCTTGGGCTAAGGTTTGATCCATGGCAACCTCTTTCCCTAATTTCTATAGTCTTTGTGAGAGTCTTTGTGACTTTTGTACTTCGGCCATATATGAAGTTTTTATCCATGTTTTCTATTCTTGTAGGGCCTTAGCCGATATTTGTAGTGTTTTTATTTATTCTCCTTGTATTTACATGTCCTCTGTTGTACATATTAGCCCCTCCATTCAGAACTTTGGCCAAAAACCCCATTCAAATCCGTTTAAAACCCCTGTCGTGGCCTAAAACCCCCATATTCTGCTTAACATTACCATTTCTACCCACAAAATACATTGCAAAGGCTTAAAACCGCAATTAAAATTTATATCGGGTCTCAGCCCCTTTTGTTTTGATTCCCCATGTGACTTATGTGCAAAACCGCGTGTTAAAATGAAAGGAGCCCATTGCTTTATGTTTTCGGGCCAAATCTTAGCTGCCCGATCCAAAACAAATCGACGACCCATATTTTAATCTACCATGGTGGCCCCCACACCCGAAAACCGGTGGTCTATTCCGCACCACCCATCCATAGCAGGCGGTATTTCTCGCGGACCCAGCGATTCCATACGTTGGGTGACAAGTGTCCAAGTGTACGATGACTAAAACCGCCCATTTCGCGCATTAAAGGTCAGAACAAAGATGGGTAGCGGAATTCATCAATGCCGTCGGATCTGTTAGCCCTCATCTAATGGTGGTTGTCCTCCAAAGTTGCACGAGATTTAGCACAAGTTATATAATGCCCTGGTCCACCATTCCTCCGCTGTACAATACCTTTCAACCGTCAATTTCATTTTTGATCGCATGGTCCAGAATGATTGACGCACCCCTTTGACCAACCAAGACTGTCTCCACGTAACTCCCTCCACTTGACCTTTCGTACGCCCGCGTGGCACTGTCATTGCCCTCCACCATTCATGTTCTCCGTTTAGGTGTCATATTTCAGTGTTTAAGTTACGGGTTTTCTCCAAGACCATTTATCGTGTCCCTCTGCATCCTCCTCTGCCACCCCGCATCATCCCACCATTTTTCTCGGTCGGTGTCATCATCGCCATGGCCGCCATAGCATTTGCCACCCATGTGTCCCATTTTTCTTTAATATGTTTGTGTGTTTTTGTAGGTTGCAACAACAGGAATCTTCCATCAATCTCCGCCTTCACCACAGAGGTTGAGGACACATCGAGAAGTCTGCTTGCAAAGGAAAAGTTTATGACCGAAATCTCGGGGTAGTTGTTGTGACATGACCTCATTAATGGAAATAGAAAGAAAATTCATCGAACCCCTCAGAGCAATACAAGGGGTAGGTTCTGGTAGCTGAAGATGTTAATTTCGCAGCATAAAATATCAGTGAAAGGCCGAGAAACACAGCGCCCCGTATTAAAGATTTTGGGATTTAAATTCAAATGTTGGAAGGTACAGTGCTCAGCAAGAAAAATTCTCAAGGTGATAGTTCAGTCAATTTCCCTTCAGGAACGTACAGAATGTTCACGAAGAGTTACCCTTACGCCTTGTTCCTGAAGAGATTTTCTCTCGGTGCATTTATTTCTGGAGGTAGATTGCAAAGTACAAATAATTATATTCAGTCATTCACAGTATGGGCGCGAATGTTTTCCGCCACTTTGTTTCAAATTAGATCATTAAATGTGTATCACCTACCTCATTATCTGGAGCTTTCTATCTCTTCTATAAAAACGAGAAAGAAAGACATTGTAAGGGTTCCAGATTTCTATCAGCAAATTGTGCATTGAAAGGCTTTGTATACATCTTGTAAAGTTTCTGTATGAAGGCTCAGAGCCCGTAGGGTCTCAGTGAGGAGGAGTTATAACTGTAATGAGGATTCTGGTTTTTGGTATCCCACAGCATGTAATCTTTTCTTATGTGTTAATATAATATCTCATTTCATTGCATTTATCTTCTTGTATCATGTTCTAGAATGCGAGTGGCTCACTGATCTTAAGTAAGGATTCATCCTATTTGGTGCACATACTTGGATTAGTCAAGCGCTTTAAATAGGCCTAGTCATGATATACTATTCCATGTTCATGTCATTCATATTTTCTGCTATATTAGTTACTTGATGAGGGTGCTTTTAAAACGCCATTTTCATGTATGGATTCTTAGTTGGATAAGCCCATATGTGGTTCTGTTGTGTATCTGGGTATCAGCATCATGTTAACTAGTATCTCCTTCATGTTTTCCTCACTGCATCCACTTTCTGATATTTGATTTCTGTGGCATACTATTTGAACTGGCCCTCTTTGCAGTAAGTTGTCTCTTAACTGTCTGATGATTTTGTATTGGAGTTTTTCATGTTGTTCCTACATTATTCTTATCTTTGTATCAGCTTCTGAGAGAGTTTGGTTCCATTTAAACTAATTTCCTTGTTTTACAAGAGATAGTAAGAGAGCTTTTGGATTGACAACCCAAGATATATTATGAGCTCCTTGCTATGCTAAGATGTCCTAGGCACTAGTCTATAGCAACTCTAGGCTGTCTATAGGGTAGACAATAATTTTCGACAACATCTTTCTGGCGCCGTTGCCGGGGAACGAATTCAAGAAAATCATTTTCCCTGGGCCTCGACAAATTGTTTTCACTCTCTAATCAGGTGAGCACAGAGAGTTGAAGAGTTGCATATCTCTCACCTTTGCGACTCCACTGTTGTTTATTTGATAAATCTATTGGTAGTCCTGGCTTCTCGTAAGCCACATTTTAAGTCAGATACGTCTCAGCCGAAAACACCTGTGTCTGATCCAGAGAAGAAATCAGCCCGTGCTGAAATCCCTGAGTTCCCGTAGAAGATTATCCATCCTCTTCTTCTCAAGAAATTCCATTAGAAAATCCCGCCTCCGCTGAGGAAAATCCTGAATATTACTCAGATATCCCACCCAGGGGAAGTGCTAGAACCAAAGAGAACTTTCATCCTACCCCTGAGGCTGAAGAAGTCAAAGAAGTTGCAGAGGCAGCTCCTGTTAACCACGAATTGTTTACATCCACACCTCAAGCTACTGTGCATTATATTCCTACTGTTACTCATACCTCACTTCCACCTCCTCTACTTCCTCCATTCGTACACCAAACTGTTGCACGACCCCCACCTCCTCTGATGGCTAATGTTCTAGCCTTTTTGTTAAATAAATATGCTCCCCTAGCCCTACCCCAAGTGTTGAATGATATGCCTCAGGATTATTTGAAAATATTGCCCAGATTTAATGGCGAGAATGAGATTGATGCGCAGAAACATATTGAGACTTTCTGCTCTTTCGCAGGAAACTTAAATGTAGAATGTTTGGATGTGGTCTTAAGACTATTTGTTCAATCTCTAGACGGCGAGGCACGAAAATGGTTTAAAACATTGGCATATCGCTCTATAAATACCTGGGAAAGAATGGAAGAAGTTTTTTTCAGGAAATGGGGAGAAAAGAAAGATCATGGGCTTTGTCTTATTGAATTCAATACTCTGAAGAAGAAACCAAATGAGGGGGTGGAAGAATTTATTAAAAGATTTAATAAATTGTATTTGAGACTTCCTGCTGATATGAAGCCTCATCAAACTGCTGCTAAAGTTGTTTTTGTAGCAGCCTTTGACTCAGAATTTGGTTTCTGTCTGCGGGAAAGAATGCATGTCACTTTGGATGATGCTCAGACAGATGCTCTAGAATTAGAAGAAAATTTTGCAGCCACCGGAAAATCAAAAGGAAAAGTCAATCAAGATGCCAGAAGAAGAGGTGAAGAGGAGGTATCTACTTCCAACCAAGATAAAGATTCGGACCGAATGGAAGAAATAAGTAAAATGATCGAAAAGATAGTTAAGCTTGAATGGGAAGCCCTGAATCCAGCCCCCAAAAATTTTCAGAATTTTCCGAACAGAGGTTATAATCCTCAGTATAGAAGACCACCATTACAAATATTGCCAAGGGAAGCAAAGGAGCAGCATGATCAGATGGTCTGCAGGTTCTCGACATGTCCAAGGATGAATATGCCGTCCTCAGATGGAGCCGATGTTGTACATATCAGCCCCTCCATTCAGAACTTTGGCCAACAACCCCATTCAAATCCGTTTAAAACCCCTGTCGTGGCCTAAAACCCCCATATTCTGCTTAACATTACTATTTCTGCCCACAAAATACACTGCAAAGGCTTAAACCCGCAATTAAAATTTATATCGGGTCTCAGCCCCTTTTGTTTTGATTCCCCATGTGACTTATGTGCAAAACCATGTGTTAAAACGAAGGGAGCCCATTGCTTTATGTTTTCAGGCCAAATCTTAGCCGCCCGATCCGAAACAAATCGACGACCCATATTTTAATCTACCATGGTGGCCCCCACGCCCGAAAACAGGTGGTCTATTCCACACCACCCATCCATAGCAGGCGGTATTTCTCGCGGACCCAACGATTCCATACGTTGGGTGAAAAGTGTCCAAGTGTACGATGACTAAAACCGCCCATTTCGCGCATTAAAGGTCAGAACAAAGACGGGTAGCGGAATTCATCAACGCCGTCAGATCTGTTAGCCCTCATCTAACGGTGGTTGTCCTCCAAAGTTGCACGAGATTTAGCACAAGTTATATAACGCCTCGGTCCACCATTCCGCCGCTGTACAATACCTTTCAACCGTCAATTTCATTTTTGATCGTGTGGTCCAGAATGATTGACGCACCCCTTTGACCAACCAAGCCTGTCTCCACGTAACCCCCTCCACTTGACCTTTCGTACACCCACGTGGAACTGTCATTGCCCTCCACCATTCATGTTCTCCGTTTAGGTGTCATATTTCAGTGTTTAAGTTACGGGTTTTCTCCAAGACCATTTATCGTGTCCCTCTGCATCCTCCTCTGCCACCCCGCATCATCCCACCATTTTTCTCGGTCAGTGTCATCATCGCCATGGCCGCCATAGCATTCGCCACCCCTGTGTCCCATTTTTCTTTAATACGTTTGTGTGTTTTTTCAGGTTGCAACAACAGGAATCTTCCATCAATCTTCGCCTTCACCACAGAGGTTGAGGACGCATCGAGAAGTCTGCTTGCAAAGGAAAATTTTATGACCAAAAGCTCGGGGTAGTTGTTGTGACATGACCTCATTAATGGAAATAGAAAGAAAATTCATCGAACCCCTCAGAGCAATACAAGGGGTAGGTTCTAGTAGCTGAAGATGTTAATTTCGCAGCATAAAATATCAGTGAAAGGCCGAGAAACACAGCGCCCTGTATTAAAGATTTTGGGATTTAAATTCAAATGTTGGAAGGTACAGTGCTCAGCAAGCAACATTCTCAAGGTGATAGTTCAGTCAAGTTCCCTTTAGGAACGTACAGCATGTTCATGAAGATTTACCCTTACGCCTTGTTCCTAAAGAGATTTTCTCTCGGTGCATTTATTTCTGGAGGTAGATTGCAAAGTACATATAATTATATTCAGTCATTCACAGTATGGGCGCGAATTTTTTCCGCCACTTTGTTTCAAATTAGATCATTAAATGTGTATCACCTACCTCATTATCTGGAGCTTTCTATCTCTTCTATAAAAACGAGAAAGAAAGACATTGTAAGGGTTCCATATTTCTATCAGCAAACTGTGCAATGAAAGGCTTTGTATACATCTTGTAAAGTTTCTGTATGAAGGCTCAGAGCCCGTAGGGTCTCAGTGAGGAGGAGTTATAACTGTAATGAGGATTCTGGTCTTTGGTATCCCACAATATGTAATCTTTTCTTATGTGTTAATATAATATCTCATTTCATTGCATTTATATTCTTGTATCATGTTCTAGAATGTGAGTGGCTCACTGATCTTAAGTAAGGATTGATCCTAGTTGGTGCCCATACTTGGATTAGTCAAGTGCTTTAAATAGGCCTAGTCATGATATACTGTTCCATGTTCATGTCATTCATATTTTCTGCTATATTAGTTACTTGAGGAGGGTGCTTTTAAAACGCCATTGTCATGTATGGATTCTTAGTTGGATAAGCCCATATGTGGTTCGGTTGTGTATCTGGGTATCAGCCTCATGTTAACTAGTATCTCCTTCATGTTTTCCTCACTGCATCCACTTTCTGATATTTGATTTCTGTGGCATATTATTTGAACTGGCCCTCTTTGCAGTAAGCTGTCTCTTAACTGTCTGATGCTTTTGTATTGGAGTTTTTGCATGTTGTTCCTACATTATTCTTATCTTTGTATCAGCTTCTGAGAGAGTTTGGTTCCATTTAAACTAATTTCCTTGTTTTACAAGAGATAGTAAGAGAGATTTTGGATTGACAACCCAAGATATATTATGAGCTCCTTGCTATGCTAAGATGTCCTAGGCACTGGTCTATAGCAACTCTAGGCTGTCTCTAGGGTAGACAATAATTGTCGACAACATCCTCCATAGCCTTTGTCAATTTACTAGCAGCATCTACATCCTCGGCTGGGGTTGTTGCTAATGTAGAAGCCCCTTCTATAGTTGAGGCATCCATTACTGTTTGGGATATTGCTATAATAGGTATAACCTCCAGTGGAACTAAGGCTAACTGTGCATTATTTTCCTTTTATTTTACTAATTTCTCCAATTCCACTTCCATGTTCTTGATTTTTGCATTTTTCTCCATGATGAGTTTGAGCATGTCTTCCTTCTGGCTCTCTCTCTCCCATTTCTTTGGTCTGCAGATCCTCAGTGGCTAGTAGTATCAACGGTTTTTTGAGTGCTGCAATGTCAACATTCTTCTTTTTTATAAGTTCTTCTGCTTCTTTGACATTGGATGGATCATATCAAATTTTGATAACCAAGTCTTGTAAGGATTTAATTTTATTGTCCTTGGCTAGAGAAGAGATATTTTCAATTTTGAACTATGTTTGGACATTGGTGAGTGAAAAATGCAACTTAGAAGCATTCATTGAAGTGTTTGTCAAAGTGGAAAATATAATTTCCCCTATTTTCTTATGCATCTCCATGTGATCAATAGGATGGATTTCCTTAGCCTCAAACTCAAAACAGGTCTGCTTATAATCTGTTGTTGTTTGAGGATGGTAGATTTATGCTTGTAAGAATGCCATCTACATTCTTACCTTATCTTTGTCAAAATCTGACAAAAGTATGTGTTGAGAAGTGGTTGTCGGCTTCCAAAATTTGAGTACAAGTACTGGTTTTAATAATTTCATTCTTAAGTTTTATCTCTTTGTACTTATAAAAGATGTTGTTTTCCTTCTGTCCTTGGATCAACTCAGAGGTTTGAGATGTGCTTGGATTTACTTTTAAAACTGATGATGATGGAGAGCCTGTAAATACACTACTTAATTGTGTTGAAGAATGTGGACCCTTCAATACTATGGTAGGTGGTTGTTGTCCCTCCTTTGGAAAATTTGTCTTGGGAGTTGTGTTCATATTTTTCCTGTAAATTTTGAATTCCTTTGCTGAGAGCTTAATGATTGAAGGGGATCCCTCTTCCCTTAGTATTTTTTCCATCTTTTCTTATGGTATGGGAGCCTAAGAAGTAGAGGTGGACAAAAGCTACTCTTCTGCCTCTTGTAGAGTGTTCTCCACCCATTAAATATAGTTCATGTACTTCTCAATCTTAGGCCTCTAAGTATGAACTTAAGGAGTGGTATTATGCTCCACCCTTATCTTGGAAATTAGGCTAAATGGGTCATATGACCATGTGAAACTCAAGGAGAACTTCATATTCTTTAGGAGGTTTTCTGCCTCCTCACCTGATGTCCTACTGTTACAAATATTAGGGCCAATCTAGGTTTTTATCCTGAACTAATATTTTTTTTTTAGCAACAACAAAATGATTCTCATCTAAATTGATCATTTTCCTGATGTATTCTAAGGAAAATACTCTTATTGGGAGGTATTTGGGTAGCTTGTAGTGTGGAAGCTCACACCCATACACTCTTATTTTGGTGTAATTCTAGTAAAGGTACCAGTGTCCTGTCTTTCCCTGCTTTTTGAGGTGTAAAACTTTATGAATTTCATTGTTTATCCTCAGTTATTTGTTGTTGGTCATTAGACACATGGTTGGATGAAAAAACTGATCTATGTAGTCTCTAAAAGTGTACTCAACTGAATCCTTCCTTACCATAGAAGTCCAGAAAATAACTGACTGTGGATTTCCTTCTTCATCCAGCTTCTGGAGTGTGATTGGGAACCTGTCTTCTTGATAATATATGAACATATAAACAAAAACTGAGGCATACTTGAACATTCCTTCAGTTTTTAACTTAACGAATTGTTGATGAATGCTGCCAGTAATAAATTGACTGCAATTAAAAATAACAGAGGGTTTCTCATCAGTGGAAAAAATGTATAGAAAACCTAGGATATGTTCATCCATCCATTCATCTAAATAATAGCCTAACAAACATGAAAGTACAGAGGTGATTTTATTGGCTTGGTATGGGAGCATAGATGAGGGATAGGGAGGATTCTTCTTGGGTAATTGGGAATTTTCAGGTAAAAATATTTCAAAAATATGGGATCTCTTGGAGAAGTTTAATTTATGGTACAGGTCATTGAGGGCTTGCACTGAGAAAGGGGTGTTGGAATCAATTTGAGGAACTTGCATCATCTGATTGATTGTTTCACATGTAATGGTAAATAAAACTTCTCCTGTTGGGGCTAAAAAAAATCTCTAATTGGGTAAGTAATAAGCATGACATATGAGAATGAACTCAGGGAAATGATAGGTATGAGGAAAGATATAAAAAGGTAAATTGGACTCCCATAATTTTAATTTCATCGAACTGGTTTAAATGATTTTCTTCGAGTCAACAGTACAATTCAAATAATCGAAATCACACTTTGTCTCTGTGATCTTGTATTCTTGTCAGCAAGGGGAATATGGTCAAGGTCAACTGTAGGAGGGATCATCAGGTTGCCTAAATTGTCACTGTTCTTCTTCTTGGGAGGGAAATTAAAATTGTAGGAAAAGGGAGGTTATAGTGAAATGTTACCAGGGATTCTTTTTATAGTCGACTTCCAGTGAAAAAGATGGATTTTTCTACACTCAACTAGTTGTTTGGTCCCATTGTCTGAGTCTATGGAGCTGTCACTGTGTCAGAATGAATTAGAAATGAGACAGAGTGATTACTCTGTGTGAAAATTACGTGAAATGGTGTAAAATGTGTGTTCATATGGCTTTTATGGTAATAACAGGGGTCCATTGGAGGCGCAGGACCGTTATGAATCTTAAAAAATTATTTCGGGAAAAATTGAAGGCGTAATGGACACTAACAGGTGTTAGAAAAGGTGTGGAGGTGAGTGTGCAGGAAAGGTTGGCAGGAAAGGAAGGGAGGTTGGTGGTTTTCGTAGGGGCTGTGAGAGTGTATTGGCACATGGGAAGATGAAATATACTTTTCTTAGTAGGGAGTTTGCTTACCTACATAATATTCACTGTTCAAAATGGTTTTTCAAACATTAGTGGAACAATTTCAACATGTAATAATATAAGTTAGAAAGGAAACATAGCATGCTACATAAACAATGAAAAAAAAAAAAAACATGCACAAGATACACGCTCAATATAGAAAACACACTAATAAATCAACTATGGATATCTTCTCCCTTTATTAGGTGGTAGAAGCAGTATAAGATAGAATGATAAATCTCTTGTAGTGGATCCTTTGTGCTACGAAGCTCCAATATCCAAGACAAGGGGGTCTCTTCCCCTCAAGTTTTCAGCAAGTCTCTCTTCCCTCTCAAAGGATTGTAGATTGACAGACATGTGGTGAACTCCTCTCTCTTGGATTGAGATGTTGGGTGACCAACAACTGAGTCCTTCCAATCCTCCTACTGCTGGAAAAAACTAGCTGGTTTGCTATGGGGAAATTTGGCCAGCATAACAATGTGTCTCCTATTTCTCTTCCCAAGGCTAGATTTTATAGACCATTTTCAAATATTCCCTCCTTCTCTTGGCCCAAGATGGATGGTGACACAAGAGTGGGGGTATGATTCCTTTGTGTGTTGCACTAAAGCCTCAAGGTGGCTCAAAGGTGACTGTACTTGGTTAGGTTGAGTGGGAATATTTTCCACCAAGTGCACCAAGTGGTCCTAGATGGTGACATTACGTCATCCCCAGGACTGCACAGCTATCGAATTGATACACATGCAATGCGTGACTATAGAAGAAAAATATACACTACACGCCAAGAGTTAGTGTTTCTTGTGCATGGTCCATAAATTTTGTCCCCTCCTAATGTATTTCTTCCCTAGAAACCTTTAACTGTACCTTTTGCTTGACATTCTTAATGTCTTATAACTGCACAATTTTCCAGTTTTAACAGTTTCCCCCAAATGTATGAGGTCTAGGAAGAGTTTTATAGCCAAAATAAATTATGGTTTCTTTTATGTGTGATCCTTTTGAGAGAGAGAGAGAGAGAGAGTAACTTGCTTTGGAACTGAGTTGAGAGACCCCTTGCCTTGAGTAAGAAAGACACCATGCTCTGTTGGAAACCTACAAGAGATATAATGAATAAAATATTTCTACAAGGTAGGAATGTCCCATGCTCATGATGTTTTGACTAGTTAAGCTTATCTCACAGATAATGGTTTTGTTTATTCCACTTTTGGTAGTGACCTATTGTTGGTTGACGATGACGGTTGCTGACGCCCTCGTGGGAATTTTTATTTGAAAGAAGTTTGAACATGGTGCCCACATGCATAATATTGGTATGGCATGTTTTCTTAGAACGAGTGCTCATTGTATGCATGGGTCTTTGACTATTGGGGACCTTCCCGTGTAAGCATTGCTGGAAGAGATGCTTATCAAGTTACGGGTCTTCAACAAATTTTTACGGAGTGCAATGGTTATGAAGTACGATATCATTTTGACATGAAAGCTTATCTTGAAGTCGAATTTCAAGAGGATAGATAACATCAATGGGCAATGCTGATTCCCATAGTGCCATCTGAGGATGCTTCTATTGAGGTGAGGAGTCATCCAAGATACTACCTCCTTCTTGGAATATGTTTGTTGTAGCCGACAAGAAGGAAGCATCAACTGACCGAAATGAGTACTAATGCAAGGGACCATGGTTTTTTATGTAGTAGGGCATGGTGTGATGGGTTAACTAGGCATGATGACAATAAATTTTTATAACTAAGGATGATAGTTAAGTAGCCCGAGGTCGAAGCTGTAAATGCGAGTGGTGGCAGTCATAAAAATTTGTGGTGAGACATCCATATGGTCAGTAGGACGTCCAGGGTGGGTGTATGGTTGCTATGAGTGTCATGGTTGGGTATGGTAAAATAATGCGTAGATCCTACCAAGAGTGAATAGGGATTGCTTCCAGGTGAGAAATGTAAATGGATGGGTGGGAGCTCTCTCCTAAAAAAATATTTGTACACTTGCCAAAATAATATAAAATGGGTTTGGATGTACAAGCATGGAGACGGGTGCCCCAATAAACATTAATAATCCTTCACTATGGTGTGAGGAGTGCGTTTTTTCTGAGAGGGCGGGGGGGGGCATTGGTTGGTGTCGATGCGGGGGTGATGAAGCGAGTGAAAAAATGTCACAGATGGCCTATGCTGATGGGGGTGTGATAGGCCAAATGTGAGACACAGTGGTGCATTTTTTCTGATCTGCTTGTGAGAATGGTAGCCTGGGAAAGGGGTTTTAACATGACATGGGTAAAATTTGAATTGATGTATGATGGATAAATTAACATGAAGTGCGTCCTGGGCTTGGGGTTTTGATGGCCATGGCTTCATACCTTTGGTGTATGGTCTACATGAGTGATGGACACCATGGAGGGTGAGGTTCTACAAACCTGCAAGGGTGTTTATCATGTGCAAGGTGGGGTGATGATAAACATGGTCAGGTGATTGAAACCTATGGTCTATTTCTTTGAAGAAATGATGTCAAGATATGCAAAGCTTCTTTGGGATCTTATCATGATGGGGGTAGGATGATACCTTCTCTTGTACCTTTTTTGGCTGGGACATATGGTGATTTGGCATTTTTGTAATACCTGCAACCAATACCTGAATTGTGTTGTGGAGACTTTCGCCTCATGGGTGGAATTTGTTGGGGTAGATCCCATTGACGAGGTTGGCAAGGCATGTACCTTCAGGTTCTGATATAATTTTCATAGTGTTTGTTTTCATTTTAACCAGGTGAGAGTCGTGCTCTCTTGGCAATGTACTAGCGGTACACACATCTTCTTTTACTTGAAGATTTATTTGACTACAAAGGTGTCGAAATTCTTGCAGCATATGGAATGTCCCTGTGTCATGGTTATGGCTCATGCAAATGGTGCATGGAGTAAAGGTACCTACTGAGTCGATAGTGTGAGAACCAACACTACTCTCCACGCCATATGTGGATGCTGAGGGATGGTTGGGCATTGGTGCATTTTTGTGCTTCTGCCACCTCCAAGTCTTCGTTCTTAGGTGGTGTGGCTCCTTTGGGGAGTGTAGCAACGTTGTAGTTGCCGGTGGGTATGCTACCCTCATTTCCTATGCTGAGGCAGTCGAGGCACGGGTAGCGGTGGTTGAGGAGCAGTTGGCTACTGCTAACTTTAGAGTATTGGCGGTAAAGGCTCAGGTTGAGGCTGATGACGCTTGTGCAACATGTCTAGATGAATCATGGAGTCGGTTATAGAGGTTGACCTGAGGCATGCCGACCCGATTTTTCTTTTATGACTTGGAAAACATTTGGTTGGAGACAGTGATGGATCGAGAGAGGGTGCATTGCCAGAATTTACGTCGGGCGGCACTTGTAGTTGTGGTTGATGCACAAATACTAGCACTAGGTGTAGTTGTGGGTCCAGAGGACCCACCAGGTGGGGCTCAACCCTAGATATTTTTTTATGGTTAGAGAAAGCACCTATTATGAATATTATTTCCTCTTTTGATGACATGTATATTTTTGGTTGACATGATGGTCAAGGACCTGTTTTGTATACTGGGACTCATATATTTTTTGATGTATATATGGGAGATGTATATTTTTGTAGCTCTTATGATGTGCCTATGTTTATTATTTGTGTTTATGATGGATTTCATGTACCTATGATGGATATTTATGCTTTATGCATTGTTTTTTATGGATGATGGTTTATACGAGATGCATTCCAGTCTAGGATATGGTTAGCTATGCGATCAGGTATCTGGTTTTTATTTCTTTGTATATGTGTAAATTTAATGTGATCAAAATGATGAATAAACTATCATGCGTGTGAGTATTTCCTAAATATATGTGAATCTCATACTTCAAAAGCTTGGTTTAACTATGATACCAATAGCTGAGAATCAATATGGACATGTAGATGGAAAATTCCCTAGTCGAAGGCATTGCTCAACAGCCTGATGACTGCATCATATTATGCTTGATTATTGGTATCTTATCTAATACATACTCCGTTGGTGAGGAACAGTGATTGTTCAGGAGAGTATATGGCCCAAGAGGCTGCTCCTATATTTTTTAACCATCGCGAGGCTCCACCAGCGAATCCAAAATAGTGGATGGGGGGACAATCCATATGTGACACAAGAGAATTTTTTAGAACTAGTCCTCGATGATTGTGATCATCTCAAAAATTTATGTTACATGCATCTTATCTCTAAGGCTTAGACTTCCTACCCTTATTGGTGAAATTTTTTTAGGTAGAGCCCATTGACGGGGTTAGCTAGGCATGTACCGTTGGGCTCAAACATGATGTATGCTCCTTTGAGGAGGAAATTTTTTATGATGTAATGACCCTTCCATAATGTTTCAAACTTCCCAAGTCCTAAAGCTTCTTTTGAAACATCATAGTGGAGGACTAGCTCCCCCTCTTAAAATGAGCGAGGGGTGATGTTATGATCGAATGATGCTTTTACCATTTTCTTGTGTGCCTCTTTATGTTGGATAGACTCTCATCAATTTTTGTCGGTGAGTTCTAACTGCACCAACCATTGCTCTAAAGGCTGGGTATCATCAAGGAGTTTGATAACTGCATGTAAGTTGGGGATTTCGTGTTCAATGGGAATCACAACCTCCATTCTATATACTAATTGGAAATGCATGAATCTTATTGAAGATTTAATCATTGTGCAATATGCCCATAGGGCTTAAAATACCATATGGTGCCAGTTAATTTTATGGTTGTTGACCATACACTATAACATTGTTTTGAGCACTTTGTTAACAACTTCTACCTGACCATTGGACTAGGGGTAGTATGGTGACACAAACTCATGTGTGAATCCTAGATGATGGGACATATCCTGGAATATTTCATTTTTGAAATGATTTCTGTGGTCAAAGACTAATTCCTTAGGCACACCAAATCGTGCGATGATATGGTTGAAGATAAACCGAGCTGCGGTTTCTGCCATGTTGTCATATGTAGGCATGGCTTCTGCCCACTTAGTGAAATAGTCGATGTCTACAGTAATGTATTTTTGGTTGCTAGATGATGTAGGGTTGAAATTCATAAAGTAGATTCCACATTTTAAAAAGGGACCTGCAACAATGATCGAGTGCAGAGGAGCGGGAGGTGCTCTTTCCTTGTGGGAAAATAATTGGCATCGCTCGCACCGTTTGATTACTTGAATGAAATCATAGAATAAGGTGGGCCAAAAATAACCAACCCACAAGACTTTTTGGTCAGTGACCATCCTTGAGAGGTGACCACCGCAAGCCCCACTATGGCAGTCATTTAGGGCTTGCTCAACTTGGTCATATGTGAGACATCGGCGTAAAACAATTTTAACTCCTCTTTGATAAAGGGCATCCCCCATGAGAAGGTACCCGGGGGCATGATGGCGTATGCACCTTTAGTCTTCATGGGTGAGCTGTGGTTGGAAATTTTGGGTTTGCAAGAATAGGAGGATGTCACTGTACCAAGGGTCCTCGATCATCACTAAGAATAGATGTTCGTCTGGTAGTGATTTGTTAATTGGGGATCCTTGAGTCAGACTTGGAAGGTCAATGATGAACTCAACTAAGATTAAAGATTTTTTTCTCTTGGGGGAACTAAATTGCAGGTTGAATTCCTACAGTATGACTACCTATTAAGCGTACTTATGGTTCATCAAACAACGGGTTAACATATATCTCATGGGGTTGATAGTTGTTATGACTAATGTAGTCCTTAGGATGATGTAATGTCAAAGTTTTTGTACTACATGTACTAGGGCTAGGTAATTTTTTTATTATGGTTCATATTTTATAATAGGGTCTTATAGGTTCTTACTAACATAGTAGATTACGTGCTCTTTATTATCTGGCCCATCTTGGGCTAACACCCCAACTATGGTTGTGTATGATGTCGATAGATATAAGGTGTCGTATTTGTTGTAATTGGGTGGACTGATCAAAGGGGTTAAAGACAATGCGTCCTTTAGTGCCTCAGACGACTTTTGAGCCTAATCATCCCATTTGAACGGAATTTCCTAAAGGATTATGCGTAGGAAACCTTGTGTGCAAGTGGCATAGTCGGGGAAAAAGCGTCATAAGAAGTTGGCTTTCCCCTACAGGCTTTGAAGTTGTTTGAGAGTTTTAGGTGGTGGCACTTCCTTTATTTCCTGGACCTTGAGGGTGTCAACTCTAATCCCTTGTTGGGATACGATGAATCCTAATAGTCTTCATGCATTAATGTAGAAGACACACTTGAGGGGATTGATGCATAGGTTGTAATGTCGGCACCATTGGAATACCAATCATAAGTCCTACAGATTGTCACTTCGTTTCTTGGATCGTACAGTGAGTTCATCCAAGTAGGCTAACATGAGGTGAGCCAAGTCATGAAAGATATAATTCATGCCTTTATGGAAGGTGGCTCCAGAATTTTAAGACCGAAAGGCATAACTTGATATGTGAACGTGCCCTAAGGAGTAGTGAACGCCATTTTGTACCGATCCTTATGTCAAATTTGAATTTGGTTGTACCTTGAGAATCTGTCCATGAAGGACAATACCTCATGACCGGTGCAAGCATCAATGACTTGGTCGATAAACAGGTATGGTAGTTTTCCTTGGGACAAGATTTATTTAAATCTCAAAAATTGGTGCAGACTCAGATGGTGCCCTATTTTTTCATGACAGGTACAGGGTTGGAAACCCATGATGTGCAATAAATTGGGTAGATGAACCTGAATTTGTGAAGCTTGTCAATATCTTGCTTGATTTCGTCTGCCTTGGATGGGTGTAATTGACACTGCTTTTGGCGGACAGGTGATACATTAGGCCAGGTGTTAATGTGGTGTTCTGTGATAGCGAGGATAAGCCATGGAATTTTGAATAATCCCATGCAAATATATCCTTGTAATATTGTAATAAGTTTTTATAATCAACTACCTTGTTTGGGAAGCATGTTTCCCCTAGTGATGTTTCTTTGGTTTTCCTAGTTTTCTTGAGATATTCACCTTAATGGTTGGAAAAATATTCGACATATTCCATTCTTCGAACGCATCGGGCAGTGGGATAGGTTTTTTGAACCAATATACCTTCCCAGATGGAAGGAATTATTTTTATTAAATGGCGTATATATCCTGGGTTTTTGGGCTGCTAGGCTTGAACGTTTTTTTGGAAGGAAAAAACAAGCAGTGATGCATCAAGTCCCACAGATAATATGGTTATGTCATGACTTATAGAATATCTTCATCAAAGTGAAACAATATGTCTAAGGGGGAATAGGTTTGTGCGAGCTTGTGGGGAATTGATTTAGGACTAATAGTGCTAGTTGACAGACATGAATATGATTATGTGGTTGATGTCGTGGAACTAGACGAGGTTGACAGGGTGTAGATGGGTTGGGTTTGCACTATCGATGATACAACTACTGTTGTGGTAGCTGCAGTGGTATCAACACCAATGAAATATGAGCAGACAACATGAGTCATGGTTCCCATGCATGATGAGATGAATCATATATGGTGTTGTGTGTCAGCAGGGTTAAATGGTGGAATAATTTCTATTATGGTTGTTTGTTTAAGAGAAAAATCATTCTCTTCTGGCGTCATACTAAGATTACGTGCACAGTCACATTCTTGGAAGTTGTGTTGAATGCAGAGGTGTCGAAATGTTTTCATCATGGGGCACATCTTTGTTTCATGGTGGCTCGTGAAATGGTGCATGGAGTAAAGGGGCCTATTGAGTAGATGGTGTGAGAACCAACACTACTCTCCATGCTACAAGTGGATGCTTGGAGATTATTGGGCATTGGGGAGTTTTTGCACTTCTACCATCTTTGAGACTTTGCTCTTAGTTGGTGTGGCTCCTTTAGGGAGTCCAAACTCAATCCTTCTCTTGCTGCTCGTAACCTTGGGAGGTATTCACAATTCATAGTGTGGTGGAATTTCAAGAAAATCCTGCAATAGCAGTGTGTGATCTTATCTTGATTAGAGAGATGGATCAATAGTATGGCGGTGACCATGCAAAGACTATCAATGAGTTTCTTGATTTCCTGACATTGATTTACCATGTGGCCCGTTATATCGCATTGAACACATTCTATTCTTGGCGGGTTTTGTGCCCCGCTAGGATGATTGTTCACCTTAGTCTTCCTAGGGTGTTGGTGATGATGGGGGGAAGGCCGCATTGTGCTTGGTTGCCTAGGTTCGAAACCGGTTACATCTGGCTATTTGGTGACCAATGGGCATATGACGTATGACATAGGTCGAAATTGGAGGATGTAAGTACAATGTCGAGCCTGATGGTTGTCTTGAAAAATGAGACAAGACTGTTGCTCTTTGTTTCTCCACTTCCTTTGGACTATCGGAGTAATTGGGTACCATTTGTGAAGTGAACATAAATATGGGCATTGAGCGATCAAATGATTGTGTGCATTTCACAATGCACATGTTGTGATTATTCATGGAGGGCGGTTGGGGGTGATAATCTACCCCCTTGTTGGACGTTTTTTCTTTCCATATGAAGAGGATGGACCTGGTTGCCTCATTCTCTTGGGTTTTCAAACTTTCCGTTGGGTTTGAATCTGATCTGTCTGCTACATCAAGACGAGTTATGGCCTGGCATAAATAATTTAATGTCGAACGGAAGTAGGGGATGTAGGGACAACAATGAACCAAATGGTTATCAGAACACACACGACACAAGAATTATATTGCTCGTAGGTCGTCGTAGTACACCAGGTTGACCGGGTACCATATTTGAAATAACTCTCGAGCTGCAAAGTTAGAGATAAAGTGATTTTGTTCATCACAGAGTGCGCAGAGCTAGACCAAATATTGAGGAGGATTACGAGGAAGAGGTGTTCATTCAGGTGACCGTCTCTCCTCTGACACATACAATGTGGTCCTTGTTTCTTCCATCCTTTAAGTTGTATTATTGTTTGTGGATTCCATGTATGAGATAGATAATTCAGGGTTTTCAGCGATGAAGGGTCACATGAAAACCAACATAGACCAGAATCAATAGATATGGGGACAACAATGCACGTGGTGGTTGCTGCAAAAAATATGACATGTATGTCATCGATGCTGAACTAATTTTCTTTGGGAAACTTGCGGGACTTGATACCAATGGTTGAATGCCCTTAACTCAGGGCAATGTGTGACTAAGTGATCAGGCTCGTCACATAGTGCGCAAACTGGGACATGTGATATGACCTTTGTTTTCCATCTTTGGGCCATTGAGGCGACTATATATGAGAAATATGTAGGCTCCTATCGTATCTACAATATGGTTTTAGGTTCTCCCGCCTCTGTTTTCTGTCTTTGGGCCATTGAGGTGACTGTATACGGGCAAGATGTAGGCTCCTCTCATATGTACAGTATGGTTTTAGGTTTTCCCTTGTCTACTCGACCAAATATATGATCCCCTCTTGATTCTGATCTCATCCATCTTGATCCAGTGCATGTTAGGTCTTCACATCTGATATTTTGCAAAAAAAAAATTCCCCCAAATGCCACCATTGAATAGTGCCCACCAGAGAGACTTCATTAACAGGGACCAACCAAAAACATGGTTGTTCAATATCACCTAGCCATCGAGTTCTTTAGGTCGGAGATAGTACTTCATGAAATTGAATGATATTTGTGTTCCTTATTTACACTAGACTAGAAGAAGCACAGAAAACGAGAATGAATTATTGATGTAATATGGACTGATATAGCAAAAAGGTGCATCCAGTAAATATTTAGTTGTTGAATAACATATTGAATCAATGTGAATCTCCCACCCACTGAGAGTCAATGATGTGTCCAAACCATAAGTTTCTTGTTAAATTTTCAGAGTAGCCTTGTCCAGTCCTTCGAAAGGTAGTTTTTCGGCTTCAATCCAAATCCCAAGTAGGTAAAGCCATCTTGTAGGTGCTTTATACCCACACCAAATGTCTCAAAAATATAATTGATATCACTCTGATTTCCAGTTGAGTAAATGAGAAATGCCTTTGAGTATTTTTGAAATGAGCCCTGAAGCCTCACCAAAACGATGAAATATATAATGAAGCGCCTCCCACTGTACCATAGAAGTCATCCCAAATGTAAGGATATCGCCAAAAAAGAAAATATGTGACTAACCTATGGAGCCATATGTAGTCCCTTGAATGTCCCCCAAAGCCTTTGTCAAGCTTATCTTCTTTTTGATGTCGTCCATAACAAGTATAAAGAGTAGTAGTGATAATGAACATCCCTGCCTAGGCCTCTACCTGCTCGAAAAAATTCAGTGGTAAATCAATTTATCAGGACAACGAGCCAAAATTAGTAACACATGCCATGATCCATTCTAAATTACTATCTCGAGCCCAACATTCAACATAATTATCCTAATCAAATTCCAGTCCACACAATCATATGCTCTCTAAAAGTCAATCTTCATTACCACCACTTCTAGTTTTTTAATCTGGATGGAGTGAATGCACTCCTGAGAAATATCAATTGCATAATGTATAAACCTATTATGAATAAAACCAAATTATTCCTCGGATATATGAACAAAGATATTTTCTTTGATCCGTTCAGCAATGACCTTTGAAATAAGCTAGTATATGATATTGCATACGGATATCATCTTGAAATATGAGAAAGTGTCTAGTGAGATGACCTTCGGTATGGGGGAAATGAATTTAGATTTAATAAATCTGGAAATGAATGTCTTGTTCCGGGATTCCACAGCCAAATCCAACAATTCTTTCCTCATAAGCTCAAAAAAATGCAAAAATATTTTCATTGTCCAACGATTGGGTCCTATGCACTTTTCCCTGCCAAAGGATCTCAAAACCAAGTGTGTTTAACCATAGGAGACATGTCTATGGAGGGAATCATTTGCTTCCTGATCAAACATCCTCGGGTATTCCTCAACTCCCCATAGTAGATTTTCAATGAGGTTTGGGCCTTTGGCTGAAAAGAGATCCTGGAAAAATAGAACTACCTCTTTCTTAATCTTGTCATCGAAGAATATATAGTTTCCATTTGCTCCATTTATGCTCCAAATAACATTGATATTCTTCGAGTGACTGATGAATCGGTAAAATAATTTTGTATTGTGTTCCCTTGCACGCATCCAGATTTCCCTAATTTTTAGTCTCCATTTATTTTCTTGTATCAACAGTATGCATTTTTTACTATCTTTCGGGAACTTCGACCTATCTAGAGTGTGCCGAGAGGGTGGCCTCGTCGAGAGACTCTAACCAATAATTTGTATTTCATTCACCAAAGCCTTCAATTCCATGTGTTTCCTAGCCTTCTTCTCCCACTCCCAAATGCGAACTTGGATCTTAAGGGCACTTAATTTCTCAGTAATATTATCCATGGTCAATCGATCAGGCAATGTTTCAAAGGAATTCCAAACATTAATAACCAATTTCTTAAAATCATCATCTTCCAACTAGGTTCTATTGAATTTGAAGGGAATGCCCCTCCTGGCCAATTCCACTTGCCATTGTAGGACAATAGGGTAGTGATCCGAGATGTATGTCTTCTCAACCATCGATCTTAAATTTCCAAGAATTTTGAACAAGTTCTGATGTACCATGAATCGATCAAGTTACTTCCTGTAATATTCACCACCACTTCTACCATTATGCCAAGAAGGCTCAATAGGAATAGGGAAAATATACACCAGATGATTATCATCAAAGGTGAGTTGAATCGATTTGAAAGAGGGGTTTCCATGACACTTCAACCCCCAATACTCATCCCTAAATAAAATCTCATTATAATCACCTACAACGACCAATGATCTAATCTATAGAAGATCTGAAGACTCCACCCTATCCCAAAAAAATTGTCTACCTTCATATGGAGCATATATGTTCCATATGTGGATCTTCTCTCTCAAACCCCAATTATGTCTAGAGAGTAAAACACCTACGAAAAACTTATGAGCCTTCAGATCTTCCCAATATGGGTCCCAAAGTGCCACAAAACCCCCCGAAAAACCATAGGAGTCAATTGCAACCATGCACTAGTTAGGATAGATTGATCTAAAAAATGCTAAATATCTCACAAAATATACCATTGTTTCTTGAATGAAAATAATAGAGGGTCTTATAGAGAGGACTAGGTGGCACAAATACAACATTTTGGCGATGTCCCCCAATCCACGCATATTAAAAGATAAAATGGAAATCATGGCCCAAACTAAGAGGACTCACATGATCTAAGGGCCCCGACTGAAGAGGTTTCTAGGATATGAACATCAAACAGTTCAACGAAGTCCTAAAATAGGTTTTTTTTGGACAACTTCGCCTGGAAGTGTCGAATTCCCTTGCCACCCTAACGACATATGGTAATGTTTTTTCTAGGCTCAGGGTTGATGACAGGAGATATGACACATGACTTTCCTTTGTGTATAGTAAGGGAAGAGAGGTCCATCACTAGATTGAGCATTAAAAATCCCAAGTCACTATCCATCGTGTTGTGAGGGGATGAAGGAGTTAGTGGTTCTAATGAAGGGGGAAGGGAGGGACAATGAGAATCGGAAGATCGAGGATCAACAACAACTGACTGTACCAAATCATGGATTACAAAGGGATCCATTACGGGAGGATTATATGGAGAATACATGAGTGTAACTAGATGAGGGGTCGTGCCAGCATCAGGTGAAATGGAAAGCCCCTCCAAAGAAAAATATGGGCACACAATATATAGATTTTGGGACCCCCCCTGACAGGAATCCGACTTATTTTTGTGCAAAGAAATAAGAGACTTAGAAGTAACAAAAACATGATTATTTCCAAGTAAAGAGGGCTCATCAGAGGATGTGGAGGTACCTTTATCGGTCTCTGATATAGGTCGAGAAGATCTCATACCACGTTCATAAGAAGGCAAGAGTCTGTCTCGGCACGAAACACATTTTCCATGAAAATTTCTATGGAATCTCTCTATTAAATGGCCAGTGTGATGGCATAAAAAACAATGAAACATAATGCCCCAATATTCAATCCTCTGGTTGATACGCAAAGTGTCCTATTCCAAATCAATCATCCCCAAAAGGTCCCCCGTATAATCCACCTCAACCAATATCTAGGCCACCCTCTTGCCATGAGCGGCCAAAAGGTCCCCTGTATAATCCACCTCAACTAATATCTAGGCCACCCTCTTGCCATGAGCACCCAATTCCCAAGGATCCATGTAAAAAAAAAATCCCACCGCATTCACGATCTCCACCAAAACGTGTCTGGTCCAAAACTCCAGCATTAAACCAAAGAGTTTGACTCAAATATAGTTATTATTTAGAGTAAGTTAAACCTGACGTACCTAGAATTTCCATGGTTTTCAAAGAAATTTTATAGGTACAAAGTGTTAGAATCCTATAATAATAGTATTCATAATTTCAAAATTAACTTTGATTAGTCTTGTAATATGTACATACTTTTCTTTCTGCAAATCGTTTTCCCATATTAGAAAAAAAAAATGTAAAGAGGGTAAAATTCCTAAAAGAAAAATCAAAGGACCTAAAAGAAAAAATATCAAAAAGAAAATAGAAAATGGACCCCAAACAAAAAGAGATAAAAATAAAACATGAAAGTGATGCAAATACAAATGCCACTACTATTTAATTTTTCTATAAAATAAAGATTGTGTGCAACTTGTTACAATGCCACAATCCATGAAGGTTAAACAACTTAAACTTAACCTTTCATGTTATTAGATAGAGAATAAATATCTAGCCAAACAGTTTAATCTTGGCAGATCAGTAGTTAGGTAGAGAATAATAAGGAGCTCAATAGCTTAATCTGAACCCTTGGAAATAATTAGTTAGTTTTGATATTTTAAAAGAAAAATGAACAAGGGTTTGCAAGCTCAAATGCCCCCAAGTAAATGAAGAAAAAATGTTAGGATAGCATATGGGTAGGTAGAATCAGTTTTTACAAATCATGGATAAGTAGAAAATTGGTCATTTCAATTACTAACTTCCTTCAAAAAATCATCCCCTTGTAAAATTACTTCATCCCCTCTATTTTCATTCTTTCCCCATTATTTTTCCTTTTTCCCATTATCATGCATTTTCCTTTGTAAAAATCCCCTTTTCCTAAGTTTAAAACCCAATATACTTAAGGAAAGTAAAAACCCTTTAACTAATTCCCCTATTACCCAAAAATATACAAAAAACCCAAAACAATACTTATCCTAGGTGTAAATATAGAAATATTATGTCGGGACCCACAACAATGAATTTCATCCCTATATCATGTTTTACACTGGGCTTAGTGTATTTTCCCTCATCTCATTCATTACTAAACATTAATCTATATATTTAACCCCCATATTTACCTTTTAGCCCGTATTAGATTAATTCCTTTAGTATTATTCCCACCCATATTATAATTTTAACCTATGGCTTATTTCCTCCACGCGATATATACTTCCGCTCCATCCCATAGGTTAAGAATATTAAATCATATTAATCCCACTACATAAATAACCCCTGCCAATTATAATGTTATGCTTATCTGCTTTTCATTTGTTAATAAAACATTAACATCCGCCTATCATATAAAGCACTCCAGACTATGTATTAAACCTTTGTTTAAATACATTTTCCACCTCCCGCTGCATATAAATCTCGAGCCCCAAGCCATTTCACCCCACATCTTTATCACATCATCTCAACCATTTGCTTTTCATATCCCAGATCTAATGGCGGAGATCCCATGTCGCACGTTTCTCAGCACGATAGTTAAACAAACCCAAATCTTGCGATAAACGCAGTTTTCGGGGTTTAGGGGTTTCTCTCAGCTCCATGTGTCTTAATTTCATTGGATCGCACCTATCATTCCAATCCTGCTTACCACCTTTGAACCTTGTGAAAACCGCCTGAGGGTTTTCCCTCCCCCACGCCCAAACCACACTCCTATTTGAACAGACCTGCATTTAATACATTCATTATTCAATGAAATTGTTTATAAAAACACCCGAATTCATTCATTCATACCTTTTTTTTACCATCTTCCACATAGAAGAGCATTCCAAACCGAGTTTAACACTGCCGACTCTATTTTTAGCCAAAAAAAAAACAGAAATCACCAAATTCAACTGCTAAAATCACTGCAGAAGCCATCAGAGTGCCTATAAAGACCAGAAAAAGCCTCTAAAAGCTTTCCAACCCCAGAAACCCTTCTACACAGTGAAATTCCAAATTTCCCAGGTATTCTTCAGAGGAAAAAGACTCATTCATTAATCTAAAAGAGTTATACATTTAAATGAATAATTTAGGAGCCTGTGTACTTAAAGAAAACCATTTTGCTTCATAAATCCTTTGATTCTGTAAGCCTTGAGCAACCCTTTCCCAAATTCTGAAACCCTGGAATATTAATAATCACAGATAGATTAAATTGAAGAAATTTGACCATCTGCAAACCTGAGAAAGCCTTTAAGACCTTGAAAACCTTTCCTACAGTACTTAGACATCCTTCTACATTAAAATTGATGTCTTAAGATTGTTTTTATCATAAAAAGTCCACTGTAAACCCTAGATATCATTTGCTGAGGCTATAAGGTCATGAAGTCGCTCTTTTGATAAATAAATTATAGTTTGAGTTAAATTGATCAGAATTACCCCTTTGCAGACAAAATATAGAACCCATGTCATATCTAAAATCCTTCTGCAAATTATTTAAACTTACAGAAGTGTTTTACAGGCCTAAATCATTGTTTTAAAGGTCAAAAGTATTGAAATTGATAAATCAAATAAATCAACGGCTTCCAAAAGCACTCTAGTAGTCAACCCTCTATAACCCCTTGTTGTAGATGTAGAGCGTATTCTCCTGGCAGATGTAGACTTCAAAATTATTGATACTATTACAGAGTTAAACCTTCTTGAGCTCCACTGCTGGAGCCAAAAGAAATCTCTAGATCAGGTTGATGAAGTGTTTATCTGGGAATCAAACTTACCTAAATATGTTGTTCCTCATACTCATCAATTCCCAGAAGCAATCAGACTATGCCAATCATGCTATTCTCCTTATCAAAGAGCCATTGTGATCCTTGAAAAGGAAGTTTTGTTTACCATTACAGCTGAGTCTATAACCTAGATGCTTCAAATACGGCCTGGGCCAAATGAAGTTCCTTTATCTATTGAAGCACTCACAAAGTTCTACTTGGATCTGAATTTTCCCAAGAGATTCCAGTTTTTTCAAATGCCATCCTATGTGGAAATTCCCAAGCTCAATCCTCCTTACTCCTCTGCTAAATTCTCAGAAAGAACTAAACATATTATTTCCATGTTTTCCTTCATCCTTGGCGATTTTACAGCTAAAAATGTTGATGTAGCAGTTTTTGGTTTCTTATGCACTTTTACACTTGGTCAGCCCCATGCTACCATTTTTAACTTTTCTTAATATATTGCTGACAGTATCCACAAGCAATTAGTCAAATTTCCTTCTGAAGGTGTTTTTAGATATTCTTCATTCCTATTCCACATGTTCTTATATTTTCAGTCTGAAAAGTTTCCTATAAACCTTCTGAAACTTGATGTGGAAGGAAATCCACAATCTGTCATATTCTGGACTTCCTTGATAAGGAAGGATTCAAATTAGTTTACTTATTCAGAGTTCACAGATTCTTTTATCCATCCCTTGGTCAATTTTCTAAACAGTAGTGTGCATCCAAAAATTAGCAATGAAGTCAAGAAGGTTTTGCAATTATCTGAATATAACAGGACAGGTGATTGGTACTTGTACCAAAATCACACTGAAATCAGTGTCTATGGGTCAAGCCTTATTCCTTATAAATTTCCAAAATACCTCCCTATGAGGTTATTTTCTCTAGAGTATATAAGGCAGATTTTAAATTCATATGTTGTAAATTTCTTAATTGCAAAGAAGAAACAAAATTCAAGTTAAAAAACCAGGTTGGATGATTCGTCTATAATAATAGAGAAGCAGGTATAGAGGCAGAAAACTAGTTGCACAAGTTCAATTTCAGTCCTAGTTTTCTTTGGTATTATGATCCCCTTGGTATTATCAGCAAAATGAGAGTTAAATATAAATTAACTCCATACATACATGAGAAGAAGCCATAAATTGAGAAATTCTCAAACCAATCTAAATGGTTAGAGAATACATTGGTAGAGGCTGAGAAGCAAAGTGATACTAGTCAAAATTTGCAAAATCTAGCCCAAGAAGAGAGAAGTGTAAAAAGAAATAGAGAGGAAGGGTCTTATATAGCTGAGACTACTACAGAGACAAAATTCAAACTAAGATACAACAAAAAGCCAAAGCTTAATCTTGCCAGTAAAGAAAAGGAGACAGTAGAGGTTATTGACACAAAAATTGTAGAAAAAGACATTGTACGTCCTACAGTAATTGAAGAGGAACAACAACCAACCACTTCTAATACACAGTTAATTTAGAAACAACAAAATATAGAAGTGTATTCATCTAAGAAAACAACTGAAAAAGACATGGGCATAAAGGAAAGATACAAGGAAATTAAGGCTAAAAATGAAGAAATAAAAAATGAAATATATTCTCAGTACTTAAAGCAAACTCCAAGAATTTATAACATGTTTCTTTCAGTCTTTTACTACAAGAACAAAAAGGTGTTGATGAAAATCCTTCAGCCCACATTTCCAACTCCTAAATCATCCTCTGATTATAAAAATATTTATTTTGAAGTTCCAGTCCAAGATATTCATCCTCTGGATCAAATTGGATTTCACAAACAGACAAGAGAGATGATTTATTCCACCATGACCACCAAGGCCATGAGTGCACAGAAGCTTCAAAACACTTTGATAAATGTAAGGGATCAACTCAAATTGGAGAAGGCATCTTCATATGCAAAAGATACCAGAATCAAATCCTTAGAAGAGCTAGTGATTGAAGTAGGATATGATCCTCGGAATGTAAAAGCTATAGAGGAGTTGATCAAAAATAAGAATGTGAAGAAATTGAAGTTGCCCCCTACAGAGCATCCTCAAGCTAAGGAGGTTTTATAGGATTTCAATCATAAATATGAGATGATGAGTCTCATTTTACATTTAACCCAAATTAAAGAAATGGAAATTAAAATGGACAAATTGGTCCAAAAGGAAGAAGCCAACAAAGCACATGAAGTTCCTGCCAATGTGATTCTTTTAGTTACAACAGTTGTACCATATACTTTGGTAGAAATATTGGCTCCTAATGTTCCAATGGCCCCAGTAGTTCTAGCTAATTCATCTACAACTTCAGCCACTGAATCTTCAACAACAACAACCCAGTAATCAGATGAAGCAAGAAAATTAGTAAAGGAAATGCAAGACATGTCTATGCAGACAAATGAGATAAATAGGTTAAAAGAAAAGATCAAAAATATTAAAGATGATAAGAAACTTACACAAATAAATGCCAATAATGAAGAACAAAAATCCAATAGGTTGAATGAACAATTGAATAAGTTGGAAAAAGAATTAACTTTAAAGGAACCTATGGCACATGTTAAGCAGCAATTATGGTCCAATATCATTGAAGCAGTCAATGATACTTGGCCATGCATATAGGTGATATATGAACAAAAATACCTAGTGAAATCAAAAAAAGAAGCAATAAAGTAGACAAAAGAAAAGCTAGCTAAAAAAACCTGAAGATGCTCTAGAAATCATAAAATTTCTCAATTCTAAAAATAAACAAGAGCTGGAATAAATTTGAATTACAGAAATAACTGAAACCATCCTAGAAGTTAGGAAGGTAATATCCAAGAAAATTTGATGACACAATTAGAGGAAAAGTGCCAAAACATGGAAATTGCAATTACAAGATTCATGATTAAATTTGATGTTCTAAGGAAAAAAGGCCTTCCTAATCCTCTAGTGATTAATGACGGATTAATGAAGTAGGAGGATTATGAAAAAAATATAAGAGAGCTTTCCAAAGAACAGGTAAACAAATCAACCTTACAGGGAATCCCAACAGAGAAGGTGCTATATAAGATTTTTGAAAATTTGTTTTACTTACAGCATGAAGTAAAACACTTATTTGTGAAAAAACCAACATTTCCAAAATATATTGAAGTTAATGAAAACTTCAGAAGGCTTATTAAGATAAAACTGCCAGAAGCTGAGTTCTGGGAGAAGTTGACTGATCTACTATAAGATCTTATTACAATGAGCACATAGCAGTGAAAGAAAAAATAGAGTTTGTTGTTTTTTTACACCAGCATTGACATTTTGTTACAGTAAAAGAGTATCAGGATGAAAGTGTATTAGATGAAAGGTTAAAGACAAAATCAAATAAAAATTGAATCTGCCAGCGTGAAGGACACCTCATTTTCCAACTACAGTATTCGTTGAATAAACTAAGAGAGAAAGCAGTGATAAAATCAAGACAACAAGCCATTTTATTTCAATAAAAAGTGACATCTAGCATTAGTTAGGAAGTTGTCACTATCTTCTTGCATGAAGATATTTCTTTTCCATCAATAATTCCTAAGTTTATTATAGGATATTTTTTATAATTTTTTGTATAAATACTTCTCATTTGGAAGTATTAAGGGTGGATGTATTGCTGAACATTTCTGTAAATATACTATTCCAAACCTAAAGGTTTTTTGTATCAATTTCAAGTCAGCAAACTGGATCACCGGAAATAAAGCATCATATTACAAGATTCATGTGTTGGGCCACTGCAGTGAAGTATTTTCACTTGTAACTTTGTAAATTTTCTTATGTTTTCCATCTATTCTTAAATGTGTTCTAAGTATAAATGATAAATTAGGAATTGTTATTTTAGAATATGTTAAAAGAACTTCGTTTTGACTGAATATCATTTATATGTTTTCAACTAATATCCAGATTAGGGAACCCTTAATTGCTCCTTAGTTTCGATTGACCCCTTACTTTTCACTCATAATCCAGATTTAAGAACCCTTAATTACTCTTTTATCCCGATCAAAACCATTTCATTATCAACCTTGAAGATCTGAAGTGACTTAGCTATCTTGCCCTGTAAACATTTACCTTTAGACCTTGATCCTGATCTGACTGCTTGACACATTGAATCCATTTTCCCAATGGGATACAGATCTATAGCTATCCATCTAAGTAAGTGATTTCACGACCAAATCAAATCCAAAACCCAAAACAAATTTTCCCTATATAACTAGCCTAAAATCAAATATAAATCAAAAAAGTTAAACCATATAGAGAGAGCCCTCTTTGAGCATTAGGAAGGCTAGATCCTAAGGCTTAAAAGTAGGTTTGTGGTTACCTCTGATATTCTTTAAAACTAAAATAAAAAATCTCATAACTTTTGAGAATTATTGGAGTGATAACATACTGGCGACCATACTGTGGACTAACCAATCCTCAGTTTTTAAATAGATCTTAAAGGAAATATTTTATTTTATCTTTTCATCTTAAGATTGCTTTAAAAGTTGTGAGTATATTTTCATAAAAAATGTAATTCTGGCTTCCATAAGAGTCTACTATGCCAGGTCCAATCCATATGCACAACCTGTTGTCATAGTACATAATCTTGACATAATTGGAAAGAAAAACAAAAGAATAGAAGACTTAGGTAATAAAATTTCATTGGTCAAAGCAAATTCTCTTCCCAAATTTGATTTAAATTTTGAACAATCTTTGTTTAGAACTAAATCAGAAAGTGGCTTACATAATACTGTAATAGATCCTGATTTTATTTCATTCATTGAAACTAAAAAGGAAACTGTTTTAGTTGATTCTGATCAAAATATTTTTGAATTTTATGATAAACTTGATTCCATAACTGCATCTTTGATTAAAGAAATTGATGAATCATATTTACAACATTCAATTGAATTGACTGCTTTATCAACCTATACCCCTAAACCTTCTACCAGTCACTTAGATAGTAGCCACTTAGAATCTGTAGGTTCATCCCTATTCACTACCACTTCATCCATTATTTCCACCACACTTCATTCCACAGATTCATTTTTTCCTAAGCAACCATTTCAACCTAGAATTTTATTTCCATCTTCCACCACCTCTAGTTCATCCCCTAGTATTTCTGTTGCATTTTCCAATACATTATTATCATTCCCAAGCACCTCTTCAAGCATCCCAACTTCATCTTCTAGTATCTCAACCACATTTTCCAGTACATCTTCTTGTATTTCAATCTCATCTGCAAGTGCTTTAACTACATTAGCAAGTACTTCTAGTTCTTCACCAAGTACTTCAAAATTATCTCCTATCCAAGCTAGAATCCAAGCCATGGCTGCTAGATATGCTCCCTTGGTCCTACCAGCACAGTTACATGACATGCCCCAGGATTATCAAATAAAAATCCCTCAATTTGATGGAACCACTCATTACACTGCACAACAACATGTTAATAAGATGACAGACTATTTTGAAACATGAAATTGATGATTATGATGTCCAAATGAGACAATTTTCTCAAAATTTAACTGGTGAGGTAAAAAAATGGTTTAAAGGTTTGAATGCTATTATTATTGCTGATTTAGTAGTTTTTCATAGAATGTTTCTTAATAGATGGGAAAAGAAGAAAAATCCACTACAAATCTTATCTGAATTTGAAAGCATAAAAAGAGCACCAAATGAAACAATCCAAGATTATTTTACTAGATATAACAATATTTATAATGCAATTCTTGCTAATTGTAAACCTCCTCGAGACTCTGTCCTTATCAAATTCAATGATGGATTTGATACTGATATAACTTATCAACTAAGAGAGAGAAATCCAGAAATCTTAGAGCAGATGCAAAGTAATGATGTTAGTGTAGAGGCAAACTTGTTAGCAAAGAAAGCTAGATTAAGAAATGAAAGGAGAGTGACAATAAAAGAGAAAACATCCACCTCAGATTTGAAAATAGATCAATTAGAAAAAAAATTAGAGACAATGATGGATAGGTTAGATAATATGGAAAGGAAGCCATAGTGGGATAACCAAAAACAATGACCTCAAATTAGAAATCCCAATTTCAGGAAAAACACCAACACTAGAAAATCTAGAGAATTAACACCTGACCAAACAATAAGACCACCTTTCCAAGAGAACTATGCTGAAATTTCTCATCAAAAAGAAGATGATGAAGACACCATTAATCTAATGGGCATTAATGATGATAACAACATTTTTCTTACACAAGAAGAACAAGAGTTATATGAATTAAAACAATTACAATTAGATTCTAGTGAGTCTTTTGATTACAAGCAAGGTTATGAGTTTTCAATTAATGAAGTTCACAAACAATATAACCTTAGGAGCAAGAAAAATGTAGAGCCTTCTATTAAGAAATATGCCCAAACTCAAACAAAGAAGACAGTAGAAGCTCCTACCACTAAAGTTCTGCAAATTCTTCCTAGGGAAACCAATAAAAACTCTAACTCAACTCAGAAAATTTCAAGTCCCAAAATTTCACCTAGTCCTAAAATTGTTGACATCACAGATGATGATGTCCAAACATCAATAGATCCTAAAAAATATGCTACTACCATGACAAAAATTTCTTCTAAAACAGTAATTTCAGACCCATTAAAATCTACTATCGATCCAAAATCAGCTGATCCTAAAGCAGCCACTACTAAAACAGTTACTGAAAACAAAAAATCAGCAAAAACTTCCATTGCATCTCAAAATTTCCCTGAAAAAAAAATTAAAAGAAGTAAGACAGCGGAAATACAAATAGAGAATGAAAAACCAATTGTAGAAAAAGAAGAAAAACCCACCCAAACTACAGTTACTAAAGAAGAGATAATTCAGCTAGGAAAATCACAAGCACCATTTAATATCCAAGTTGAAATTGCTAAATTGAAGATATCAATTCCTTTGACAGAGTTGGTAAAACATGACCTATACAAAACACATATCACTGAGACTTTAAATATGAATGATGGAGAAGATTCTATAAATTTGGGTGATGATCAACCAGAACTAATCTTTGGTCTTGATGTTAATGGAAAACACCAAGTTGGAGAAGTTCCACCTTTTTACATTAGCATAACTGTTCATGGTCATATTTTACATAATGCAATGCTAGTTTCATGGACCTCACACAATTTGATGCCAAAAGAAATAATGGAAACCTTGAATCTAGACATCACCAAACCTTATAAAGATCTCTTCTCATTTGACTCCAGTAAATTGAAATTTTTACGCTTGACAAAAGATTTATGTGTTACTTTAGTTCAATACCTTGGAAAAATCATAGTCATGGATATTGTAGTAGATGACATCCCTCCTAAGTATGGAATGTTGTTATCTCGCTCATGGGGAGGTAAACTGCAGGGATCTCTACAACTTGATAAGTCTTATGCAACAATATCAGTTTTTGGCCAACCCAAGAAACTTTACAGAGAAACATTAATGAAGTACATGGTTAGTAGTGTAGAAAGACCTCGAAACTATCATATTCTGAAATTGGCATTGAAAACAATACTAAACTAAAACAGAAAAAGAAAGCACCAGACAATGACAACATTTTTCATGAATCAATGTGGCACCTACATTTTGATGGATCAATTAACAAATTAGGAGCAGGAGTTGGAGTTTGGATATATAATATGGAAAACAATCATGCAGAAGGTCATGCTTTTAGATTAAATTTCAAATGTACAAACAACATGGCTGAATATGAAGCTCTTATTTTAGGAATATAAATCAAACCATAGATAGTGAGATTGATATAGACAATGTAGATGTAAATAACTTAGATTTTTCTAAACCCACTAAATTTACTCAGGTAGAAATAGATAATTTAGAGAAATTAGAGATTGAAGAGTTAGCAGATGACGATTTTGACATTTTAAACCTCAAGAACAACTTTTTACCTAAAGGATTAGCTCCTTTAGAAGGTATTTTTGATTCTAATGATGTTGCAAGGAAACCTAAGATGGAACCATTAAGATCTGATATTGAAGAGTGAAATATAGGGACACAATTAAAGCCTAAGATGATAAAACTTTCAAAAGTCTTACCTCAAGAATAAAAATTAAAATACATAGCTCTATTTAATGAATTTCAAGATGTATTTGCATGGATTTATGAGGACTTAAAATCCTATGACACTAGTATAATACAACACAAAATACCCATAAAAGAAGATAAAAAAACTTTCAAACAGAAGCTTAGAAGGATCAATCTAGTTTTTATGCTTTTAATTGAGAAAGAGGTCAAGAGAATGTATAAAGCCAAAAAATTGCACCAATCAGATATTCTAATTGGGTTTCAAATCTAGTTCCTACTAGGAAAAAGACTAGGGAAATCAGACTATGTGTTGATTTCAGGAATTTAGATAAAGTTTTCTTAAAAGACAACTACCCTCTCCCAAGATGGATCACATTTTACAGAGGGTAGTTGGTTCTTCCAGAATTTCATTACTTGATGGATTCTTTGGATATAACCATATTTTATTTTAATCAAAAGAACAACCTAAAACTGCTTTAACTACTCCATGGGGCACTTACATATATGTGAAAATGCCTTTTGGATTAATGAATGCAGGAGCCACTTTTCAAAGAGCTATGGATATATATTTTGCTAAAGAAATTCATGAATTCCTTGTGATTTATCTAGATGATATTATTGTATTTTCAAAGACTAATAATGAACATGTAGATCATCTTGGACAAGTATTTATCAAATGCAGGAAATTTGACATCTCTCTAAATCCTAAAAAGACTCTATTTGGACTGGAAGAAGGTAAATTATTAGGACATATCATATCTAAAGAGGGAATTTGAATAGACCTAGCAAGAATAGAGGCCATTCTAAACATTAGTCATCCTAGGAATATTAAATAATTGCAAGATTTCTTAGGTAAAATCAACTTTCTCATAAGATTCATCTCAAACCTAGCAGAAATAATTAGAGAACTTAATAATATGTTGAAAAAATATTCAGTACTTAAATGGACTATGAAGGCCAAGCAATCATTTGAACCAATTATACAAGCCTTGACAAAACCCCAGTCCTTATAAGTCCTGATTTCAAAAAAGATTTCATTATTTTTTCCTTTGCTTTAGAACATACTATTGTTGTGGTCTTACTACAGAAAAATGATCAGGGCTATGAGCAGCCCATTTTTTTTTCAACAAATCACTTATAGATGCCACTTTAAAGTATAAAATAATGGAAAAGCAAGCACTAGCTTCAATGAAAGCTATCAAAGAATTTAGGGTGTACATCCTTTATTCACATATCATTGCTTATGTTCCAAATGCAGTTATGATTCTAACACGAAATGGGCCTAATGGTAAAAGAGGCAAGTGGATTACCACCATTTTGGAATATGACATAGAAATTAAGCCCACCAAACTCATAAAAGGTCAAGGTTTAGCCAACCTCATGGCTGAATCAAATTGTCATGCTTTAGATATTAATTTTATTGCCCAAATAGATGATCAGGAAGAGATGGCGGCTCTAGAGATCAGTGAAGCCTTTTCGAACTCACCATGATATGAAAATATTATATTTTTATTACTAAATTTACAAGCTCCTCCTGGATTATCAAGAACTAAAGCTAGATTTTTAAAGTTAAAGGCAATAATATTTTGTATCATAGACAATGCATTGTTTTGGAAAGATCATGGTGGAATTTTATTAAAAAATTTTCTTAAAGAAGAAGTTGATAAATTTTTGGAAGAGTTTCATGCAGGTGACTGTGGAGGACATCTCTACTAGAAGACTACTACAGATAAAATCTTGAGAGCTGGTTTTTACTAGCCTACATTGTTTGCAGATGTAAAAAAGTAATGTGACCTCCTGTCACAAGTGCCAAATCTTTGCAGGAAATAAAAAGCTGCTACCTTTGCCCTTAAAACCCATCTCAACAAAAATTCCTTTTCAACAATGGGGTCTTGACTTCATTGGTGAAATTCACCCCCCATCCTCAGCCCAACACAAGTGGATTTTGACAGCCACAGACTATTTCACTAAGTGGATAGAATCCATACCTTCTAGGCAAGCCACTGATACTGTCATAATCTCATTTTTAGAAAACAACATACTCTCAAGATTTGGATGCCCCCAAAATATCATCACTGATAATGCAGCTGCATTTAAGTCCAAAAAGATGATTGACTTCTGTAATAAATACCACATTACCCTTGGCCATTCTACTTCTTATTACCCTCAAGGTAATGGCCTTGCTAAATCCTCCAATAAAAGCCTTGTGAACATCATCAAGAAACTATTAGAAGACAATAAGAAAACATGGAACAAAAGGTTAGTGAATTCCTTATGGGCAAATAGACTTACCACAAAGAAATCTATTGGTACATCCCCTTACCATCTTGTTTATGGAATGGATTTTGTTTTTCCATCTTCTTTAGGAGTACCAGTAATGAAGATAATATTCCAAGAACTGTAAGTTGAAACCAATGATATCCAAAGAAGAATAAACCAAACCATACACTTGCAGCAAAACAGAGAAGATGTCTATCTTAAGTCTCAAGTTGTTCAAGAAAATATTAAAAATATATTTGACAAGAAGACTAAGGAAGATGATTTTTATATAGGTGAAAAAATTCTAAAGTGGGATTCCAGGAGAGAAGAGAAAGGTAAACATGGGAAATTTGATTTCTTATGGAAAGGCCCTTATTTCATTTATGGTTACAGAGGTAATAATTCTTTATTTTTGAATGATTTGGATGGATCAGATCTGTCAGGTGACCTATCAATGGTAGAATATTGAAGCATTACTATTCCTCAGAACAAAAAATAGTTCACTTTGTTTACTTTGCTCATTGTACATAACATTGAATATTTTAGATTGGATTGGATGTTTTTTCTATCAAAGTTGAAGCCCAGAGAGAAGGCCCTAAGCTTTGAAGGATAAAATATCATAAGTATGAATAATTGCATATCTCATAAAACAATTCCAAGACCAACACAGTCAAAATTTCAAATGCTACTAGTTGACAATGTTCTTGACATCTCGCAAGGAGATTCCATCCCCATGTGGAACCACTGTAATAATAGGATATATAATTTTTAATTGATTTTGATTACTCTTGTAATATGTACATACTTTTATTTCCGCAAATTGTTTTCCCATATTACAAAAAATAAAATAAAATAAAAATGTAAAGAGGGTAAAATTTCTAAAAGAAAAATCAAAGGACTTAAAAGAAAAAATATCAATAAGAAAATAGAAAATGGACCCCAAACAAAAAGAGATAAAAATAAAACATGAAAGTGATGCAAATCCAAATGCCACTACTATTTACTTTTTTTGTAAAATAAAGATTGTGTGCAACTTTTTACAATTCCACAATCCATGAAGGTTAAACAGCTTAAACTTAACCTTTCATGTTTTAAATTTCATGTTATTAGATAGAGAATAAATATCTAAGAAAACAGTTTAATATTGGCATATCAATAGTTAGGTAGAGAATAATAAGGAGCTCAACAGTTTAATCTGAGCCCTTGGAAGAAATAAGGATAGAATTAGTTTGTTTTGTTGTTTTAAAAGAAAAATTAACAAGGGTTTGCAAGCTCAAATGCACCCACGTAAATGAAGAAAAAATGTTAGGCTAGCATATGGGTAGGCAGAAGCAGTTTTTACAAATCATGGATAAGCAAAAAATTGGTCATTTCAATTAAAAACTATTAGTCGTCAGTAATTTTCACCTATTTTAGATGACTGAATGCTTTGTCTCAGATTTCTAGAAATCAAAATTCAAGAATCATTGTGTCTTCTAGAAATCCCCTCAAAGAGAAAATTTCCACTATCCCTCCTCTTTGTTCAAGCATGGCCAATCTATTTATCCAGATAAAACCCCATCCTGGACTAGTGTCCCTCACTCTCTCTATATTTTTCACCCTTGCCTATAACCCTCTGTCTCATTTTGCATAAGCCTTCTATTTCTCACCCCTTGTCTCGCCAAGTCAACCAAACATTTTCCCCTATTCACCATGTACCTCAAGCAATGGTGTTTTAAAATTTCCTTTCTAAAAAAACCTTTGAAGTAAAACAAGATTTCTAGCTGTCTAGGATGGTGGTGCATAGGTAGAGTGTCCAAACCCTATATCTTCATTCAAAACCCTGATTCAAACTTTCAGCCAAAAAACCCATTCTAAAACCTTGCAAATAAGTCAATTAGGTTTCCCTAGGTCATGCTCCATCATGATTCTCATTTCATTGTTTCCATAGGAAGTCAAAAATGAATTCAAGAGAGCACAGAGTTAAAGTTTATCATTATCTAAATAGCTCCAACAACCTCTAAAGGCACTCTCTTGATCCAATAGTAAATCTGCAAAAGAATAGACTATCATATCCAAGCATTTCTACATGAATGCCTTGAAGATTAGTCTAAAGCATAACAGAAGCAAGGAAAGACACCTAAGAGAGTTCATGAAGTCATTTACAGTTGATAAAAAAGGCACAACAAGTTGAAAGCTATAGGAAATGTCTTGATCTCATGACAAGAAGTAAAAGTGTTTCTCATCAAAAGGTATGTGCAAATCTCAAAAAGTCAGTGACATATGAGCAACATGGCGCATTACAGCAAGGAGATCATTGGAAAGGAATTTGGCCTCAAGCATGAAGCAGGAATAGGGACAGCTGCCCTTTGCCACATTCCTACAGCAAGACAAAAAAGTTATCAGATGAGCCATAAAGTGAAGATAAAGACTAAGACAAACATCTAGAAAGACAATCACACTCATGAAGAAAGCAGTAGGTGTGTTTTGGGTGAAAATACAAATATATGACTATTGTGACCAAACAGTGAAAAAGTATTTGGGTTACAAAGGCTAAAGATTTCCTCCAATCCTCCAAATAAGCATTGCAGATTTTATTGGGTATAAAAAATGAGTTCAAATGCATATTCCTTTTGAATAATTGGAGGGAAACTTTGTTTGTTTTTCCAAATATTCATGAAGTTTCAGAAATTGCGAAAATGAACAAAATGGTCATGGTAAGTGGCAATGAGAACCTTATTCATCAACAACACAGGATTCCTAACTATTTTTCAAGATTGGTTAAAAAGACACAAACTCCATTGGATCAAATGACAAATTCAGATGTCTAAAGGTCAAAGAATAAGATATTAAGGCATTGTACGCCATTCAATTGACAGAAGCAGAGCATCGGTTCAAGACTTTGTTTTCTCAAAAATAAATAGTAAAAGGTGTGTTTAAAGGTATAAGAAGGGAAACAAAATTTTTCACCACCCAAGAAAATGGTTATGATAGACAAGGATTAGCATGAATCTGACCAACTGATCAAGCTACAAAAGAAACAGAGGTGAAAAAGGCAGTAAAAATGCATTGGCAAAAGAGGAAAAGGTTCATCAAAATGAACTTTAGAAAGAGGGTTTTTAAAAGTTAATTATTTCAAAAAAAGGTTATAAATACTACAACAGCTCTTCCCCCCCCCCTTCATTCCACCTTTTGCAAGACAGAGTGCAAATTTTCGGCTTCCGAAGGCATCCTCAGGAAAAAATCTCTAGGTGTTACGCTCTTGTAGGTGGACGTTGTGCACCTATAGCTTCTGCCTTTGTAAAATCCTTCTCGACACTACGCGCCTGTAAGTGGGCACTAAGCTCTTTCAGGCTCGTCCAGTGTGTAGGAGTGGCTGCCTAACCGACGTGCGAAATCTCGTGCAGCTGTGCCCACCCGGTGCTGCGATCCGACACTTGTTTCCATCGCCCGATTTTGCATGCAACACTGCCCAACGGTGTTGTGCTCTGGCACTTGTTTCCACTACCCAACTCTGCGTGCAGCCCCGCTCGAGCCAACCACGTTGTGCTCCTTCCACCTTTTCTGCTGCTGCTTGATAGACATGCAAGCCTGCCCACCCAGGACGTTGCGCTCCTGCCACGGGCATGCAGCGCTGAATGTGTTTGCATTCAACCCTGCCCAGGGTGCTACGCTCCTAGCTTAAAAATGCAGCACTGCCCAGAAAGTCTGCAGAAGCGCCAAATTTTCCCAAAGAACTCAGAATTTACATCTTTTTGCTATGGAAGAAAATTTTAAAGGTATTCCTCCTAAATTTATCATCTCCTCATGATTTTGTAAATAATAAAGGCACCAAGTAGACCCAAATTTTTGTCAAAGAAAGCTTGAAGGAAAAATGAAAAGAAAACCTAACCTATTATCTGCTAGTCTCCTTAGGAGCTCAATATCTCCTTAAACCGTTTTCCTCATTATTTCAAAAAGAAAATTTCCTTTCTGTTTAAAATAGTTTGAGGGAGGGGTTAAAAAAACACCACGTCTGAAGAGGAGAGCGTTGACCTAAATAATGAGGCTCAAAGACCAAGAAAACAACATAATAAGGGAGGGAAGCCAAATAGGTTTGAACCCATAAACACCGAAGAACTGATAGCCTCCCCTTCTATTTTTTCCTGTTTCCAAGAGTTACGGTGTTTTGAGTTCTATAACAAAGTACAAGAGATCAAAAGCCATCCTCAGTTTACCGAGTTAATTGCCCTAAGGCTTCACAGGTATAAAGTACATCTAGCAGGGGTGAGGTTTGAGTTGACCCCCAGTGCTATCTCTAAAGCCACTGGGATGCCTTGCATAGGAGAAAGGTGGTTTAAATAGAAACATATTGACTTGACCCATTATCATCCATTCTTAAAACCTAGTTGTCAAGCTGAATGCAAAGCCATTTTTCCTTTTTCTCATCTATTGGACAGATATGCCCTCCTCATGAAAAATATCATGAAATATTTTACCTGTGAGGGTAGGTTCTCCAGAGTCTATTCCTATCATATTATACTCCTCATGCATTTTACCAGGACCAAGCTACTGCACATGCCTTACTACCTCTGCAAAAGCATTGAAAAAATGTCCTCCATCATGCGAAAGAGGCCTCTAGCCCAACAAATGTCAATTTTGTTCCATCATTCTCTGATCAAGGTAATTGTCTCATACCAATTAGTGCAACAAGGCATTCCTTGGGAGGTCTTTATCACCCATGATGATTTCACAACTTCACCCTCCATCCCTCTACAAATTTTTCCATCATCTTCTAAAAATCCTCCTCATACCCCTCCATCGCCCTCCACTAACCTTGGTTCATCTTCTTCACATGAATCACTTTCCCAAACAAACCTTCTTCATACACCTTCCCCTAAGAAAAATGATCACAAGGAAAGCAGAGATGATCATGATGAGAGCATTGATGATCATAAGAAGAACAGTAAGGGAGAAAATGTAGATGAAGAAGAAGGAAATGGCCAAGAAGAGAGTAGTGATGGACTTGAAGAAAATAGTGGGGGCCTTGAAGAAAGCAGTGATGATCAAGATTAACAAAATAGTGAGAGAGAGAGTGATGAAGATGAGGGAAAGAGTGATGAAGTAGATAATGAAAAAATTAAGGGAGAGAGTGAGGATGATGAAGATGAGGGAGGAGATGATAAAGAAGAGAGTGAGGATGATGAAGATGAGGGAAAGAGTGATGATCATGAACGAAACAGTAAGGGAGATGGCCAAGAAGAAAGCAGCAATGGCCAAGAGAAAAATAGTCAAAGCAGTAGCAGGGATGAGGATGAAAATGAAGAAGAAAACAGAGGTGGAAGCAGTGATACAGATGATGGTCAAAGAAGCCAAATAAATGGGTCTCATAATGAAGAAGAAGGCTCTAAAGACACAAAACCAGAGACAGGCTCTCAGGAAAAGAACAGTGGGCAAGAAAACAAAGTTCGGATCACTAAATCCCATAATAAGGTAACAATTCCAGTCAGTGGGTCTTGTCAAGATGGAAATAACACTATAAATACTACAACAGGCAGTGGCAAGGGAGAAAAATAAAGCCATGACAATGACCAAAATGACAAGGGCAGCCCAGAGACATATTTTAAAATTGTTTTCAATAAATAAGGAGATTATTACAAAACTCCAAAGAATGAAGGCAGTGATGCAGAAAATGAGGTTGGCAGTGAAAACAGTAGTGAAAAGGGTGAGGAGGAGGATATTCATGAAAGTGAATACAGGCCAAACACAGATGCCTCTAATATTGCAAAAACAGAACATAGCAGTGTTGAGGGTCTTGATAGTGACAAAAGCATGAAGGATGTTAAAAATGTTGATCCAAAGGACAACCAACAACAAGGTAGGGAGGATATACACATAGAGAGCATTTTTCAAGGAGGAGACAGTCCTAAAATTGTCATTTATCAAAGTTTGCAAACAAATTTTATGGCATCTGTCACCATTACTTATTAGAGAGGAAGGAGGCATGTGTTTGTTGCCTCCAAAAGGCAAGGGGCCATGCACTTCTCCTCAAAACCAGTGAAATAAAAAATCACCAAACAAGTGAAGGACAAGGGTAAAAATCAAATGAAGGACAAAGGTAAAAATCCAATAAAGGACAAAGGCAAGAAAAAAATGGAAGAAGAGGAAAGCAATCATGAGGAAGAGAGGGAATTTGAACTCATTCACATAGATAGTGATGAGGAAAATGAAACAAGGATAGTTAATTCTCTCTTACAGGACCGGAATGCACAAATCAGAGACTTGGAGGTTGAGCTAGAAAGGTCAAAAGATCTTATTCATTTCCTACAGGTGCAAAACAAGCAGATGAGTGGCCAGCTAGCCATTTATGAAGCTCGGGCACTCAAATACAAGAAATAAGCTCAAAGGTCACAAGTGCAGTTGGAGGAATACATGGGTGCCTATGAAGAAAATGATGAGGAAGAGGGGCAAGCTAGAAATAGACCTAAGACTATGGGTCTTAGGAGAGCTTTGGAAAAACAGAAAGAGGAAGAATCAGCCCAAGCCCAACAATTTCCTCTCACCGAGCTCCTTGCCTTGGAAATTGAGCATGAAAAAGAATCAAGGCTTGAAAGGGAAAATATACATTTAGAGGCTAAATTAGAGAAGGCCAACAAATACTTGAGCTTGCAAAGAAAGATGACTGAGTATTACAAACGGAGAAATTAGTTTGCAAGGGAAAGGCTCAAAACTGCCCAAAGGGAGGGCCCGACGCCAAATGATGGAAAGGACCAAGCTAGGCTTGGAATTTTGGCTCAAGCTTCATTGCAAGTCTCTAAGGACCCTTGAGGGACTCACTCACCAAATTTGGGCAAAATTGAACAAGTTTTTGTTTTTTGTAAAATTTTAAGCCTAGGAGCGCAACACCCTAGGTGTTGCGCTTTTTCCTAGAACAGTTTCAGAGGGAGAAGCTCACATTTTTGGATTCCCCATCATGAGAGGAGCATTCTCACCAATTTTCAGCTCAATTGGAGTTGTTTTGATCCCCCAAAAGGGTCAAAAACACCCAATTTTTCACCTTTCTGCCCTTTTTTTTAGCAGGTGTTGCACTCATGGAAGCTTTCACTTTTTCCACTTTTTGGGAAACTTTAAGCGGTAATTTTGAGGACAAAAAGGTATATTTGGAAAGTAGACATCCAAATACTTCCAACGGGCCATCACGGAGCCTTTTCCGACATTGGGAAGGCCTCCAAAACTCTGTTGCAAAAAAGACCTTTTTTGGTGTTGCGCTCCTGGAAAAGTTTCAAAATTTGAGATAGAGTGTTGCGTTCCTGTGTGGTGACTAAGAAAATGTGCATTAGGAAAGTTCTATCATGTATGTCAGAGCCTAAAAGTCAATTTTTTTGCTATTTTAGTCCGGAAAAGATATTTTGGAAGATATTTTGTGCCTTGGACCTTACAAGACCTCAAGGACAAGTTAGGATATTTGTTTTTGGCCAATAGGCTTCTATATTCTCTAGTGAGCTCTCTTCCTCCTTGCTTGTTATATAAGCCATGAGGATTCATTGTAAACTGTAGTATCCCAAAATGGGAACAACTACACTATTGGGAATATTTTGATGTATTACCAATGTGGAGCTTCAGTAAATCATGAGAATGACATTGTACAACAGCTCATTAGATGTAAGACAACATCTCACCAGCAGATAGAAGAACCTTAGCAAGTATATGGCCTATATTCTCCTTCCTAAGTGGGGAAATGTAGCAATATAGGAATTTTATACAACAGTAAGAATACCATAAGGTATCCCAAAGTTGGAGAGCAGAAAGAAATTAGCATTAACTAATGCTAGATGGTAGATCCTTCATTCTAAGTAGCAGCAACAACTTTACTTCACTTCTTGACTCAAAGGGGTGTGGAAAATCAGTGATTTAGGCCCTAAAATGAATAATTTCAATGATGTTCATAAAAATAAGGAGGGATGATGGTTGGATATTCTAAATTAGGTTATTTGGGACCCCCATACCGAATTTCAGGTCAAACAAATAATCCTATATATATTAAACAGTTCCTCCAATCCCGACTAGGCTTAAAATTGTTGATTTCCCATGACCTAGAGTACGTAGAATGTGACTGAAGCATATGCAGCGTAATTTCTGAAGGAATTAAATGAAAATAAGTATAGACATTAGTTTATCAGAATTATCATATGATCTATGCGATGTATTTATGAAAGACAAAAGTTTTCCATAGATCCAGGCTTCAGAATGAGGCACTACAACACAAGAAATTGCAGAAAGAGCTTTTCAGCGTAATTTTCATGGCTGAAGCATATAGTATATTAAAATTCATATCTACAGCAGATATGTACATAAAATTTCAGATCTATATCAGATCTCTAAACAATAAATTCTCCTTTATACACTTCCCTTGGGGATCTTAGCAAAACAGGAAGGTACAAGAGTAGATCTGAGATCTAAGTCACAGATCTGCAGAATTATTCAGAAAATTCTGAAGAATAACATATATAGAAGATAATATCTGAACTAACATGGATTGGTTGGCCAATCCATGGATCACCATAGTGAAAGGAAGGATCCAATCACCAGAGATCTTCCTTAAAATGATGCCAAGACACCCTGCAACTCTGATTTTACAAATAACGCAGTCATGGAAGAGGGATTGCGTTGTAGGCCCTAGAAATGCTTTGGCCTACTGCCAATGTGTAGATCTGAAGCTCAAATTTTGGATGCACTCTTCCAGGAGGTTAAAAGACACACTCACTAAGAAGAGGCTCCAATTCAATCTAGATCTTTGCAGATCTAGAATTCCACTTGCTGTAGCTCACATGGACAACCTAGTCCTAAGCAGAACTGTGATGTAGATGCAAGATGTGGCTTGGCCAAATGTTGAATAGTGGCCTAGACAAAAAATACTCCTCCAAGAGCTGCTCAAGGAAGGAGGTGGGGATCCTAAACAGGAAACCCCAAGAGGTGTGTCTCAACAGACAAAACCTTCTAGAAAATAATAACATCAACAACCTTCTCTTGTTGTCCTCCTCCTTATTTTATAGGATGAAAGCCTTGCCAAACCCTAAACCACCTCAATGAGTTAACCCCTTTCACATGAGGAGCCTCCATCTAGAACTGCGTTGTGTATCCATGAGGTTCATTGCACCTAGACTGCGCTATTGATTTGGTCAAGGTTGTCCTAGTCTTGTGATTTAATCCCATTCACACCTGTAAGAGATTATTTACATGGCCCAGATATGTCTCTGTTTACATAGGCATTGATTTATTCATGGTTTTTAGGAGTTTTACATGTCCTCCTTCATATTTTATTCATAAACATGAAATGAAAGATAAAATAAGGCAAAATAAGATATTCCCATTAGCTTGGGCTAAATGGAAATATTATAGTCCTCCCCTCCAAAATGTTGTTTGTCCTCAAGCAACTGATAAGGTGAGTGCTGCAACACTTCTCCTCCATTGGTGACATCATCAAAGATCAAGCTCCCCTCATATGCTAGATGCTCACCAATCCAAACCCCTATGAATTGTTTCCGCAAAGTCAATATGAGATGTGCAAAATTCATCCCACAAGGAAACAAGATCTCATGTGAAACATCCATGGGTTGCCTAATGTCCCCTCTAAAATATATGACACAAGGCACATGGATATTTTTCAGCTCATTAGGCACATGCATACTTCCCATCCTCCCTCCATAAAATACCATAAAAAGTACAAGCATGTCATAAATGTATGGGAGCAAAACAATGTACAAACAAATAGCAAGGTGCACATATGGAGGTGGGTCATAGTCCCACATGTGGAACCAGCGTAATGCATCTCCTACCTGCATTAAACCAAGATGTGGTAAGTGGTCTTCCCACCACTTACTTGCAGCCCATGCCATCTCACTGTAACTGAATGTGTGAGATATGTTTGGTGCCTTAGGAAAGAACCCATCATGAAGCAAGATCTCCCTTTGTCCACCAAGGGAGTGGCCAAGTACAGCAAGTGTTGTGGCCCAAAATTTTCCATGAGATTGACAAGGCAAAACTCTCCTCCTTGGATTCATGGCCTGCATAAACAAGGTGGAAGACTGCATATAATCAGAAAAATAAACTTGTCTCACCTGAGCATATTCTTCACCCATAGTCCTCCCCATCAATTTGGAGTGGTGCATAGATCTATCTCCTCCCTCAAGAGGGGAAAGAGAAGGTTGAATTAACTCTCCAACAGAGCTATGTTGTTGCCCCATCTCCACAAGGTTCATGCATATTTGACAATGTTGATATGGTTCTTCTTCAAAGCCCTCCCAATAGTAGCTCTTCAAGATGGTGTTGTTGAGCTTCATAAGATACTTTTGGTTGAAACAGAACTCCTCATAGGCCCATTGTAGTATCTTATTCTTGAGCTTGGAGGCTCTAGATAAGAATATCCTACCATGATTATAGATGACTCCCTCAAGGATTGAACAGCTCCCCTCATGCAACCAGTCATCTAGAATCATGCAAGTATGAAGATCCTTGGAATATCCTACCAACAGTTGGGATTTCCCATAGGGATCTAATGTGTCCAACAATGACAGCATTGTAAATGTGCCAACTGAAGTGGCTTCCATGTTTCTACCCTTCTCCTTGACATCCTCCATGTCCAAAGTGTATGTTGGAAGGCCATACCTCCCACTCTTATCCTTTTTGTCACCTCCCATGCCAAAGGTATGAGATGGAAGGTTGCTATTCCTTCCTTGTTGCTCTCCTTGCTCATGCACATGCTTCAGAGAAGAAGGAAGCTATTGGGAGTTAGTCTTCCATGGAAGGCTATCATTTGTCCAAGGCCTCTCTGTTTTGGCCAAAGCATGCATGTGAGACCACCATCTCTCTTCCAGTAGGGAAGAGTGTCCCTCAAACAAGTTTGTCTGCTGATTCAAATCTTTCCTCCCATGCTTCATGATGATGTCATTTTCTCTTCTTGTAGCATATCTCCTCAATGAAATTTGAGAAGTGAGGATAGATAGTGAAGTCAAAGGAAAATTTCTCTTCCTTTCTTTGTACCTCCCCCATACTCTCAGCACTGTAGCATGGTCTCCTAATGCTCTCTTCCTTCTGGGATCTATGGAAGGAGCAACAATGCATGAAACATATCCAATCAAATCTGAATCAAGTGGTCTTCTAGGGGGTACACCACAAGATAAAGATGTATCATGGCTCATTCCCATGTGAGCTATTTATGGGAATATAATATGACTACTTCCACTGTGCAAATCCATCTCTAAGTGTTGTGTGGAAGTACTAGGATAGGGAGAGATTGGAGCAACTCCCCCATCTTCTTCTTCATTTCCCACCTTTTGCAGGATTTCACAGTCTAAGGTGCTTCTTTGTTCTATCTCCTTGTCTATCATCATAGACACATGTTGCTCATATTTTCCATGAATAAGATCCTGGGGACCTCCTTGCAAAGATACAAGGGTCCTCATAGTGGAAGCAATAGCTTCAACTCCATCTTTCAACAAAGTTAGATTCCTTCCTGCTGTCACAACGCTGGAGGAACCTTTCAGTTCTACTTCTTCCTCCTCAGCAATGGAGTATTCCACATCAATAAGAGATCATTTTTCTTGATTTCTCATTGAGAAAAGGAAATTTATCTCCTCTTCTTGAGAAGAATGATCTTGCTGGAGTAAGGCCTTTGCCCTTGGCAAATCATGTAGCAAATATTTACCCCTCCCAACATTGTTCTGAAATGGAGTTACCTTCATGGATCTTCTCCCCTCTTTGAGCTGACAATACTCAGGGAAGCCTAATTGTTTCTTGAATCCTTTAGACAAAGATTCATATTCTCGAAGGTAGTCACCAATGGTCTCCTCCTCTGGTGCCTCTCCCTCTTCTTCTTCTCTTGCAAAGAATGCAGGCATGCTGCAACATTGTAGATCAGATTGTGTGGCTGCATGCTTACAAACATCAGATGAAGTAGTGGGGCTACCTTCTTGTGAAAAACTCACCAAGAGATCTGATAATGTTCCATTCCTCACTCCCATGATTTCTCCTTCTAGCTCATGCAAAGCTTGAGAAATATTATTAAAGAACTCTACTCCTTTTATTCTTCCATACAAAGGGTTTTGAATGGTGTAATCATTTTTCTTCTGTCCTCTTCCATGATACCTCTGATCTCTGTCAATTAAAGTTTCTCCTCCCTCTGAAGACATATTGGCTCCAATAATGCACAGGCTGTGCCAAATATCTTGCTTTGATACCACTTTAGTATCCCAAAATGGGAACAACTACACTATTGGGAATATTTTGATGTATTACCAATGTGGAGCTTCAGTCAATCATGAGAATGAAATTTTAAAACATCTCATTAGATTTAAGACAACATCTCACCAATAGATAAAATAACCTCAGCAATTATATGGCCTATATTCTCCTTGCTAAGTGGGGAAATGCATCAATATAGGGATTTTCTACAACAGTAAGAATACTCTAAGGCATCCTCAAGTTGGAGAGAAGAAATAAATCAGCTTTAAATGAATCTATATGGAATATCATTCATTCTAAGTAGCAGCAATAAATTTACTTCACTTCTTGACTCAAAAGGGTGGGGAAAAGCAGTGATTTAGGCCCTAAAATGAATAATTTCAATGATGTACGTAAAAATAAGGAGGAATAAAGGTTTGATATTATATATTAGGTTATGTGGGACCCCCATACTAAATTTCAGGTCAAAAAAATAATCCTAGCTATATTAAACAGTTCCTCCAATCCCGACTAGGCTTAAAATTGTTGATTTCCCATGACCTAGAGTATGCAGAATGTGACTGAAGCATATGCAGAGTAATTTCTGAATGAATTAAATTAAAATAAGTATATACCTTAGTGGATCAGACTTATGATATGATTTATGCAATTTATTAGTGAAAGATAGAAGTTTTCCATAGATCCAGGCTTCAGAATGAGGCACTACAACACAAGAAATTGAAAAAAGAGTTTGACAGTGTAATTTTCATGGCTGAAGCATACAATATATTAAAACTCAGATCTACAGCATATATGTACATAAAATTTCAGATCTATATCAAATCTGTAAACAAGAAATTCTCCTTTATACACTCCCCTTGGGGATCTCAGCAAAAAAGGAAGGTACAAGAGTAGATCTGAGATCTAAGTCACAGATCTGCAGAAGTATTCAGAAAATTCTGAAGAATAACGTATATAGCAGATCAGATCTGAACCAACATGGATTGGTTGGCCGATCCACGAATCACCACAGTGAAAGGAAGGATCCAATCACCAGAGATCTTCCTCCTCTAAAATGATGCCAACTCTGCTTTTGAAAATAATGCAGTCATGGAAGAGGGACTACGTTTTAGGCCCTAGAAATGCTTTGGCCTACTGCCAATGTATATATCTAAAGCTCAAACTGTGGATGCACTCTTCCAGGAGATTAAAAGACTCACTCACTGAGAAGAGGCTCCAATACAAGCTAGATCTTTGTAGACCTAGAGTTCCACTTGCTGCAGCTCACATGGAAAACCCAGTGCTAAGAAGAACTACACTGTATATGCAATATGTGGCTTGTCCAAATGCTAGATAGTGGTCTAGAAAAACAAGACTCCTCCAAGAGCTGCTCAAGGAAGGAGGTGGGGATCCTAAACAGGAAACCCCAAGAGGTGTGTCTCAACAGGAAAAACCTTCAGAAAATAATAACATCAACAACCTTCTCTTATTTTCCTCCTCCTTCTTTTATAGAATGAAAGCCTTGCCAAACCCTAAACCACCTCAATGAGTTAACCCCTTTCACATGAGAAGCCTCCATCTAGAACTGCGTTGTGTATCCATGAGGTTCATTGCACCTAGACTGCGTTGTTGATTTGGTCAAGGTTGACCCAGTCTTGTGATTTAGGCCCATTCACACCTACAAGATATTATTTACATGGCCCAGATATTTCTCTGTTTACATAGGCATTGATTTATTCATGGTTTTTAGGAGTTTTACATGTCCTCCTTCATATTTTATTCCTAAACATGAAATGCAAGATAAAATAAGGAAAAATAAGATATTCCCATTAGCTTGGGCTAAATGGGAATATTACATAAATGGTTGGTACTTGATGTGTTATAGAGCAATACATGGTTTATGAGCTTGGAGATGATATTTGGTTTTATGAAGTGAATGAATGGCTTGTGTGGCTTGATGTTGGAGAAGCTTTGCTTGCAGGATTCCATAGCTTGGTGAATGGTGATGTTTTTCTAACTTGTTAGTGTTTTCTTGTCCTCATTTTGTTTCAGTCTGCTTGCTTGCTATAGATCAAAAAAGTATAGGTTGAGATATGCTCATGGAAGCACCTCAAACCTCCTATTTTTTATAGCTTTGATGTTTTCCTCTTTTAGTCATCTTAAGGAATTCTTGATTGCTCCTTAGGCCCGCTAAAACTTGTTCTTTGTTTCATGAATGATTAGTATGTTAGCTTATCAATATGATTCATGGCATGCGCTGCTTATTTAAAAGTTTTCAAAAACTTATTGTGAAGCTCTCCTATGGAATATTGATTGATTAGGTCAATTCAAAGAGGTCTTGTTTCAATCTTACTTTTTTCCCATGCTCATAAACTTGTTTCAGAGTTCCTGATAGTTTGCTATATTATATTTAGGAGTTTCCTCTTCATATATTGGATTGTTTGTTTATCTTATGTGTTTTCTCAAAAATCTGAAGGTGGATTTCTAAAGTTAGGAGTTCTAATGGTTTTATGTACCACTGGATTGTTCATCTTGTATGTTTATCAGTTTGAGTATTGTTCATAGAGATTAATGGTTTTCCATACCTCATGAGTTATTGCTTCAAAGTATAGATGTATAAGACCTCTTAGTTTTTTCACCAAACTTAATTTTCACCTCATACATCACCTAAAGGATCCATTAACCTTGCTAAATCGGCCCTGTAATACACTCTGCTTCATCATTTAGACACCCTTGGCTTCATCTGAGCCCATAGCCCTATTGATTTGATATTCTCTCATTCCACCTATCCTACTTAATCATCTTAGATCAACCCAAAACAAACAAACAAACTGTACTTAAAAAACTAGCTTAAAATCAATCATCTGAAGCGAACAAGTTCACATCCTTCGCACAATAGAGAGAGCCCTCTCTGAGTCCAGGAAGGCTAGGTCCTAGGACTCCAAAGATTGGTCTGATGTTACCCTTTCATTTGGTTTTCCAATCTGCCAAATCATGTGACACTAACAATAACTTCCTTCAAAAAATCATCCCCTTGTAAAAGCACTTCATCCCCTCTTTTTTCATTCTTTCCCCATTATTTTTCCTTTTTGCCATTATCATTCATTTTCCTTTGTAAAAATCCCCTTTACCTAAGTTTAAAACCCATTATAATTAAGGAAAGTTAAAACCCTTTATCTAATTCCCCTTTTACCCAAAAATATCCAAAAAACCCAAAAAATACTTATCCTAAGTGTAAATACAGAAATATTATGTCTAGACCCACAACAATGAATTTCATCCCTATATCATGTTTTACATTGGGCTTAGTGTATTTTACCTCATCTCATTCATTACTAAACATTAATTTATATATTAAACCCCCATATTTACCTTTTAGCTTGTATTAGATTAATTACTTTAATATTATTCCCACCCATATTATAATTTTAACCTATGGTTTATTTCCTCCATGTGATATATACTTCCGCTCCATCCCACAGGTTAAGAATATTAAATCATATTAATCCCACTACATAAATAACCCCCGCCAATGATAATGTTACACTTATCCTCTTTTCATTTGTTAATAAAACATTAACATTCGCCTATCATATAAAGCACTCCAAACTATGTATTAAACCTTTGTTTAAATACATTTTCCACCTCCTGTTGCATAGAAATCCCAAGCCCCACGCCATTTCACCCTGCAGCTTTATTGCGTCATCTCATCCATTTGCTTTTCATATCCTAGATCCAATGGCGGAGATCCCATGTTGCATGTTTCTCAGCACGATAGTTAAACAAACCCAAAGATTGCGATAAACGCAATTTTCGGGGTTTATCTCACCTCCACGTGTCTTAATTTCATTGGATCGCACCGATTGTTCCAATCCTTCTTACCACGTTTGAACCTTGCAAAAATTTCCTGACGGTTTTCCCTCCCCCATGCCCAAACCACCGTCCTAATTGAATTGACCTACAGTTAATACATTCACTATTCAATAAAGTTGTTTATAAAAAACACTCGAATGCATTCATTCATATCTTTTTGTTACCGTTTTCCATGCATAAGAGCATTCCAGACTGAGTTAAACACTGCTAACACTATTTTTAGCCTAAAAAAAAACAGAAATCACCAATTCGACTTCTACAATCACTACATAATCCATTAGAGCACCTATAAAGACTAGAAAAAGCTTCTGAAAGCTTTCCAACCCTAGAAACCCTTCTACACAGTGAAATTCTAAATTTCCCAGGTATTCTTCAGAGGAAAAAGACTCATTCATCAATATAAAAGAGTTATACAGTTAAATGAATCATTTACAAGCCTGTGTACTTAAAGAAAACCCTTTTGCTTCATAAATCCTTTGATTCTGTAAACCTTGAGCAACCCTTTCCCAAATTCTGAAACCTTGGAATATTAAGAATCACAGATAGATTAAATTTAAGAAATTTGACCATCTGCAGACCTGAGAAAGCCTCTAAGACCTTGAAAACCTTTCCTACAGTACTTAGACATACTTCTACATAAAAATTGATGTCTTAAGATTGTTTTTCTCACAGAAACCACTGTAAACCCTAGATATCATTTGTTGAGGTCAGAAGGTCATGAAGTTGCTCTTTTGATAAAGAAATTACAGTTTGAGCTAAATTGATCAGAACTACCCCTTTGCAGACAAAACATAGAACCCCTGTTATATCTAAAATCCTTCTGCAAACTGTTTAAACTTACAGAAGTGTTTTACAAGCCTAAATCATTGTTTTAAAGGTCAAAAGTATTGAAATTGGTAAATCAAACAAATATATGGCTTCCAAAAGCACTCTAGTAGTCAACCCTCTACAACCTCCTGTTGTAGATGTAGAGCATATTCCCCTGGTAGATGTAGACGTAAAAAATACTGATACTATTACAGAGTTCAACCTTCTTGAGCTACACTGTTGGAGCCAAGAGAAATCCCTAGATCAGGCTAATGAAGTGTTTATCTGGGAATCAAAATTACCTAAATATGTTATTCCTCGTACTCACAAATGCCCGGAAGTAATCAGACTATGCCAATCATGCTATTCTCTTGATGAAAGAGCCATTATGAACCCTGAAAAAGGAAGTTTTGTTTACCATCACAATTGATTCCATCAACCAGATGCTTCAAATACAGCCTGGGTCAAATGAAGTTCCTTTATCTATTGAAGCCCTCACAAAGTTCTACTTAGATCTGGATTTTCCCAAAATATTCTAGATTTTTCAAACTTTCATGACATCCTATGTGGAAATTCCCAAGCTCAATCCTCCTTACTCCTCTAGTAAATTCTCAGAAAGAACTAGACATACTATTTCCATGTTGTCCTTCATCCTTTGCTATTTTACAGATGAACATGTTGATGTAACAGTACTTGGTTTCTTATCCACGTTTACACTTGGTCATCCCCCTGCTACCATTTTTAAATTTTCTCAATATATTGTTGACAGTATCCATGAGAAATTAGTCAAATTTCCTTCTGAAGGTGTTTTTAGATATTCTTCATTCCTATTCCACATGTTCTTATATTTTCAGTCTGCAAAGTTTCCTATAAACCTTCAGAAACTTGATGTGGAAGGAAATCCATAATTTGTCATATTCTGGACTTCCTTGATAAGGAAGGATTCAAATGAGTTTACTTATTCAGAGTTCACATATTCTTTTATCCATCCCTTGGTCAATTTGCTAGACAGTATCGTGCAACCTAGAATTAGCAATGAAATCAAGAAGGTTTTGCAATTATCTCAACATAACGGTGTTAGGAATCTGTAATTTGCAAGATTGGTAAATACAAACTACAGAGACAACATTATTTCAACCACTTTGGGATTCTAGGATCTATCCCTCCTGAATCCAGAGAGGGATCTCTCCAATAAGTGCAAAGATTGATTTATCTTTAAAGGTTTTTGAGTTGTGATTTTAGGCTAGTTATTAGGAACAAGGGTTTTTGTTTGTTTTGGATGGTTGAGTGGAAAGTCCTAAATGGAAAAATCTTCAAAGGTGTGAAGTTGCAAGCAATCAGGACAAGCTTTGGCTGATTAGATAGATATAACGCTAGTTTTTAGTCCATTGGGCTATGGATTCATAGTAGGATTTAATTGAAACAACAAGGTTCAAGAGTGGTCCATGGGGCAAGTCATCTATGTCTAAGGATCTCCTTAAAGTTGATTTTATGGAATAAAATGATACAAAAAGAAGGGGAATTAGACAAATGAAGAACAAAGAGCAACCTAAGATCAAGTAAGTACTCTGAAACTATCCTTCTTTTGGCATACACTTGAGAAAAACATAAAATTAATCTAAGATCTCGTAAGTACTTCGAAACTAGCCAGCTTTTGATGCACTTTTAATAGAAAAAATTTAAAACACAAAGGGAAACTTTAAAAGCAACTGTTGGAGAAGATGCTAGAGGACAGGGCTCACCATAGACTTCCCTAGCTCTACTTTACTTATTAAACTTTTAAGACAAACACATAAGATAACAAATAATAGTCTAAGATCAGGTAAGTACTTTGAAACTAGCCTGCTTTCAACACATTCTTAAGGAAACTTTCAGATAGTTTTTGGGGATAAAACTATAGGACAGGGCTCAACATCACTTCCTTAGTTCATCTCTATTTAACATAAACTGAAAATAACATTCAAGAAAAATGTTTAAAGTAAACAGTAGGACGAGGGAACACCAGCATTCCTGACTGCTTGACTGTATTAAATCATTCTTAAATAACACAATTGGAAGAAAACATTCAGATAAAGCTTATCAGTCAGAGAAGGGTACTGTAAAAAGTAAATCATAACTCTATGCTTGCTATTCTTTATCAGAGAAAATGGACAGAATGGAAACAAAAATAAAATAACAATTTACAATAAGAAAAACATCACCGTTGACATAGACCAGGATCCCATAAATCAACTTGTATTTGATACTTCAAACCAGTTACAATCTTCAAGTCCAATTTTTTAGTTCAGCAGTCATCTTCACTTCTCAACCTAACTTATTAGATCACAAGCAAAGCTTCAAGAGCCTTTGAATACTATTTACACATAGAAAGTTTGAGCACAAGTATATTTCAAAGTTCTGCAACCAACATTGTTTCATCTTCTACAGAAGTATTTATAGAAGATATGAGGAGGTGGGATGGGATAAAATATATCCCAGGTTTAATTAATATAGATTAATACTTCTCGGCCTTTGAGGGTCTCGATGGAGAATTTTACAGATGTTTTTTCTGTATTAATTGTTTTACATTTAAGATTTAAGCTCAGTGGAGTCTTTTGTTGACTTTAAGGCTCTATGTCATCTTGTAATAACTCTGCTGATATTTTTTGCAATAAATCCTTTGGCTGAATTAACTGTTGGACTACATTGAGGAAAAATATCCTCTGTTTTGGCAATAACTCATCCCCTGTTGAATGCTTTGAGGCTACAGGTGGCAATCTGGTAGCTGAGAGGAATCAATTAGCCTCTGATGTGGTGATGGAGGCTTTCTCTGTCTGGTAGATATTTTTTATTTTTCTTTAAACACTGTTAATTTTGCTTTAACTCTGTGTGTTAGGATTAATTCGGCCTAATTCTTCTTTTCTGCTCTTTAACTGTGTTTAATTTTTTGGATTAGGCTTTTGATTTTCGATCTTAGCCGTAATCCACCAAAACTGTGATTCTTCCTTTAATTCTTTTGTTCTGTTGTGGTTTGGCCTTTTCACACTAATACTCTTCGTTTTAATCATGTATTGTTGTGTCTTGTTGATGTGTAGGTGCTACAAAGGGTTCATATGGCATCAGTGCCCATGATACACTGATGAAACGTGGAGTCGAACCCTGTGAACAGATACCCTTTTAATAAACAAAAGCCTGGAGGATCGTTATCCTTGGCTTTCATTTTCTTTTAAAATATTGGAAATCCATAAGAACCTGCAAAATACACACAAATATTATAAAATCCTACGCTTATTTGGTAAGATTGCTTCAAAGGTCGAGGTTAGGAGCATGGTCGTTGGATGAAAGCATCCAACGGTGGAGATTGAGTGCAGAGGTCAAATGGAGGCAGTTGGAGTCAAATGGTGGGAGATTAAGTTAGGGTCGTTGATCTGCAGAGATCAACGGTCGGGAGCAATAGTAATAATACAATGTGAAGGAGTCACATTATATTAAAATAGGTGAAAATGCGGAGAAAATTGGTTAAAATCCCTTTGGCGGAGGAAAATTGTGTTGGAAGGGAATTTGGGGTTTTCGAACAATAATGGGTCGTTGGATCATACTGGAATAAGGAGATCAACGATAGAGATTGCTCGTTGAAATCCTTTGGTGAAGGCGGAGAGAGATAATTTAATGGGAGATTATATCTGAGCCGTTGATCTGCAAAGATCAACGGCAGGGAAAAAATGAGAATAAATGCGGTGGAAAAGGGGAAAAGTGGTTTCAGAGGAGAAAACCACGGGTTTCGCGTAGCTAAAGGGAAGGTAGGCGGTTTTCCTTTTTGAACGCGATATGCATTCCCGCCCGACACGTGGCTTTTGAAAACCACTTATATTGTGCAACTTTGGATCGTTAACCTTTGGGCCAAAAATATTTGCGAAACTGCGCGTCAGCCGTCGGATCAAGAGTCTTAAATCGGACGGTCGGGGAGAGAGCGCGATGGAGGATAGATGCGCGGGCGGAAGCAGGTGGGGTGGTTTAAATCTAGGCCGTCGGATCTAGGATTGGACAGCTGAGATCTAATCTGGAGGAAGGCAGGACCCATAGGGGTCGAGCCTGTCGCGCTCATTATGAGCCGTTGGATGAAAATGATCAACGGTCAGGATTGAATCTCGGGTATAAAGAAATGAAACATAAGGCAGAAGAAGGGTTAACATGGTTCGTTGATTTGTAGAGATCAAAGGCTGGGATTTGCTTGGAAAACATTATAAAGCGGGGGAGCATGAATTTAACCAAGGTCAGAAGGATTGATTTGGACTGTCAAATGTTGACACGTGGACGACCCAGATGCAATCGGAGCTTCGCAATCGGTGGGGAAAAAGGTTAGGCGGGTGCCAAAGCGATTGTCTGTGGGTCGTCAATCTGCAGATCAGATCAATGGTGAAGGATGAATCAGAGGGTTTCAAGCGGGGAAAAGGGCTTATGATTGGAGCAAATAAGGGCCAATCGGCATCGGAGTTTTAACGTAACAAAGGACTTGCGCATTCTGATTTCTCCGATGTGATAAGCGCCCGATGGGTTTAGCAGTAGGTCTCAGCCCCGGTATTTATGCAGGAAAATGGGCTGGGGGCTAAGGCCAAAGGGGCTTAGGCCTGTAAGACAAAAAGGCTTATTTTTATGAAATTTTCAAAGTTTTTTGATGGATTTGGGGGTTTCGGTAAGGTTTAAAAAGGACTTTCAAACCTTACAAAGGGAACTTTATGAAGGGGAAGGGGGAAATAATTAAAAACAGAGGAAAATCATGGGGAATAAGGGGTAAAAATGAAGGTTATTTTTGAGTGGAAGGAGGGAAAAAATAGAGTTTTGCAGCAGTCTTTTCTTTATGAAAACAACAGAATTTCTGAGTTTAAAAGGAACACAATAGTGAAGATTAATCAAAGGACATGATGTCTTCACAATAATTCAAGAATTAACATTTTTGTAATAAGACTTGTTTCTTGAAAGCTTGAAAAATGATTTAGCCAGCATTTGATATAACAAATTTTTATAGCTGGCTAACAGTGGCTCCACATGGGGATGGTACCTTCTTGAAGGCATCAAGAACTTCAGACTTGCATTCTCTGGGGGGCTGATCAGTGCCTCATCCATTGGGCTGCAAATTTCTTTACTTGGATGATCTTTTATTTTGCTTTGAAAATGTTAGCGACCATGGAAAAACAATGGAACTTCACGATACAAAGCTTTACACTTACCCAATCCCTCTTGATCTAACATTTTCTTCTTCAAATTACTTGGATTGGAAAAATCTCTTACAATATTTTATTCTTTTGAAAGCAAAAAATAATCTAATTCTACTTCTTATTACTCCATGAACTCGAATTAAACGGTTGAGTTCATATGATTCAGTGACTAATCTATTATACGGTAGGATTAAGGCATCTGTGATTTTATTCTCTAATTTATAATAAAGAAATTTAAAAAGCATACAAGTCAGGATTGAACGATCTAACTTGTTCTTTGATCTAACATAAAAAATAAGCTACACATAGATTTTATTTGACGGAAAATAAAATCAAAACATTGAAGGCTTAAGAAATAAAATTTCTAAGCACGACCTTCTCTTTTCTTCAGCTCTATTTTTACTTTTTTTTTAGCTATCTTTTCCTTGTTCTCTGGTTCGATTTTGAGTTTATTAGAACCATTTTACTTCTGTTTTGACTCTAAAATTTAAAACATATTTGAGTCATTCTTCTTTTGGACACTTAGGTTCGGATTTTGAGCTTGTTTGAACCTTTAAATTCTATCCTAATCTACCTAACTGATAAGCCAAGATTACACTATTTGGAAAATCTAATTCACTAACCTATCAACAGTAAATTAAAAACTAATTAGTCACGATTAGACTGTATGACTAACTAGAAGTGTGTTTTTCAAGAGTGGCATTTGAGCTTGCACACTTTCAAATTTTTTTTCTCTTTTTTGGTATGGGGCTGTACCTTTATTTTTTTTACAATCTGCCCTATTTTCTTTCTTTTACTTTTTTTTGTATTTTTTATTTTTATTGAAGACAAAAATCAACAACTATCTAATTGCTCAAAATTGAGCTTTATTGACATTCCTATCTGGCCTATTCTAACTTGGAGTATTTACATTATCATATGATACAAAAGTGCCAATGTAGCCATTTGAGTAGTGTCATAAAGAAGAAGAAAATTTGGCTGCTTGTCAGAGGTATCCATAGTACATTTTGAAGATTAATCTTCAAAACCAAGGCTATCACAGAAGGTGACAGCTTTTCATGTCTCTGGCTCTTGCAAAGGATCCATGCTTGATAATTTGAGCCAATTGGGACTTCCACACACTCTTCCAAAAGATCAACAAAGAAAAGATGAAGATTCTCTTCTTTTCGGCCCTCCATGTCTGGTAGATTGTATACTTCCAAGAATTAAGCTTTGAGGACTACGTTGTCAGTATGTGGCTTGGAAGTATCATCATCCTTAACCTGCAAAATAGCAAGCAGTGAAATTTCTTCTTTCCCTAAATCTATGCTTACCTCTAATATAAATTCAGGTTCTTTAAATGGCAGATTGGTATCAGTGATGGGAGAAGTTTCTTCTTGAGAAGATGGAATATCCTCAGTAGGATAGTCTTCTATTTGTTTTTCTCCTTCATCTTCCTCATCATCTGAACTGGAGGATTCATCATATTTGGCAGTGTTCTTCTGTTGTAGGCCTAGTATGCTTGGATTTAGTGGACTGAACTCAGTGAAGAGGTTATTATATTCTTGAGCTGGGGTGTCTTCAAAGGTTTCCTCTTTTTCAAAAGAAGGCTCCTTGGTTTCGACTTGCTCAAAAATTTCTTCATCGTTCTTCTCTTCACCCTTTGAGTTGAAATGTTGTTGATTCCCAATTATGTGAAAACTATTTTTGATGGATTGAAATGGCTGATTGCTAGTTTCAAGCTGATGATGGTAAAACTCATAACACCAATCGAACGTTGGTTGCCCTAAGTGATTAGTTTCTGCCTGAAATTCATCATCATCATCAGACTGATTAAAATTTGAAAAATTATCAGAATGGACAATTCCACCAATAAAACATATTGGGTCATCAGTTTGCTCTTCTTTTAGTTGATCTACAAGTTTATTTTTTGTATCAAGACAACAACATGGAGTAGGTAGATGAGCAGAAGCGTTTGGTTCAGATTAAGGTTTAGAGGCGGGCATTCTGTTCAATACTAGATCAATCTCTTCCTCTGTCAAGACAGAAGGAGTTTTATTTTTGCTTAGAACAGAGATACAACAGTCCTCTTGCTCTTGTGTTGGCTGATTTTGAGGCCTGATGTCTTCTTGAGCCTCTTCTAGGGGAACTTCACTTGTAATTGCAGGGAAACTTTGAGGATTTTCTATTATTTCCTGATTTTCTTGTGTAAAAAATTCCTCATGATTGTTATGATATTCGGTTTGCATATAAGGTTCATGAGTTTTTTTTTCTACATTGTCAAGATGCCACTCTTCTTGTGTAATCTGAAATGAGTTATAATACAGAGGGGGAGTGCCTATATGAGCTGGTTCTCCTCCTACATCAGATTCTGCGTTTTGAAAGTGCCTACTTGTTTCATCAAAGCACTGCTCACTATATGTTTTCGTATTTTGGTCATGAAGTTCTCTAATCAGCATGGTACAAGAAATAGGAAGGGAATCAAAAATTTCTTGACAACCTTCTTCATTGCTTTCTTTGTAATTTTTCTCATCATCTTTTATTAGGTGTTGATCAAAATATACATCTTGTTCATTGTCTTGGTCTTGAGGTGATTGGGCTTTTGTTTGACCAGGGAAAGGCATAGGTTGCTCTAGATCATCAATACTCATATTAGCCATCAACCTATCCATTCTCTTTCCAAGCATGTACATCATCTTTTCCATCATGATTAGAAATTTTTCTTGATTATTTTCTCTATAATCTTGTTCATCATACATGTCTTGAAGGGGTAGAGTTTGTGTTTGGACAGGGAAAGGCATATGTTGCTCTGGATCACCAACGTTTAAATTAGCCATAAACCTATCCACCCTTCTTCCAAGCATGTACATCAACTTTTCCATCATGACCATATGTTTTTCTTCTGGGTCTATATCTAAATCCATGTTTGTAAATTAGAAAAGAGGTCACTGTGTCTATTCAATCAGTTCAAGGTCTTCTACCAGTTCAAGGTATTCTACCAATGGAGTCCTTTGGTCTTTTTGGGAATTATAAAGGGTGATCTGAAAAGTTGAAAATTTAATCTTAGAGACTTCAAGAATACTTTTTGGGTTTATCAACTATCTCGGTGGGTTTGGATCAAAGATAGGCTCTAGTATAATCTTCTAGAGCCACTACGTTGTGTTTTTGGACCCAAATAAACAAGAAAAGTTTAACTAGATATGACAATCCGTGAGCGGTTTAATGATATTTTAAATAAGAAAACTTTAATCCTAAAGCCTTCTAACCGAGTTTAATGATGTTATGATGATTATGGGTCTTCCCAGTTGGAGTCTCAAGATCCGTTTAGGATTGTGGAGTCACCAAGTGGAAATTTTTAGCTCTTTTGGAGGTAAAAGGTTTTATGGTCCACCACCATGTTTATTGAATACCAATCTTAAATATTTTTAGGTTTTCTGAGTTATTTTTCAGTCCTATGGGTTCTTAAGAGTGTCCTAAATATGTTTCAAAACTTAGCTACGGTCATGAGACAAAGACAATCTACTCTTATGGCTAAGCTAGCTGCTTCTTCAAGGTTCGATAAGTTCTTAAGAGAATCCTAAGGTTCCTTAGTTTTTCACTGATTCAAACAAGTTTTATCATGATTACCATTTGTTTGGTAGTGCTTGAAGAGGGTTGCTTGTACTCACTAAACATTGAAAAGTTATGCCTGGTAGGTTATCTGGCTAACAGAAAAAGCGTCATTAAATCAAGAGGTTTCCTGAGGTTCCAATAGCATGTAGGATGAAGTTTTCTCAGAAAGGTCCCCAATGGAGTCGCCAGAAATGTTAGGAATCTGTAATTTGCAAGATTGGTAAATACAAACTACAGAGACAACATTATTTCAACCACTTTGGGATTCTAGGATCTAGCCCTCTTGAATCCGGAGAGGGATCTCTCCAATAAGTGCAAAGATTGATTTATCTTTAAAGGTTTTTGGGTTGTGATTTTAGGCTAGTTATTAGGAACAAGGGTTTCTGTTTGTTTTGGATGGTTGAGCATGATTTTAATTGAGTGGAAAGTCCTAAATGGAAAAATTTTCAAAGGTGTGAATTTGCAAGTAGTCAGGACAAGCTTTGGCTGATTAGATAGATATAACGTCGGTTTTTATTCCATTAGGCTATGGAGTCATAGTAGGATTTAATTGAAACAACAAGGTTCAAGAATGGTCCATGGGGCAAGTCATCTATGTCTAAGGATCTCTTTAAAGTTGATTTTATGGAATGAAATGATACAACAAGAAGGGGAATTAGACAAATGAAGAACAAAGAGCAGCCTAAGATCAAGTAAGTACTTTGAAACTATCCTGCTTTTGGCATACACTTAAGAAAAAAATAAAAGTAATCTAAGATCTGGTAAGTACTTCGAAACTAGCCAGCTTTTTATGCACTTTTAATAGAAAACATTTAAAACACAAAGGGAAACTTTAAAAGCAATTGTTGGAGAAGAAGATAGAGGATAGGGCTCACCATAGACTTCCCTAGCTCTGATTTACTTAGTAAAATTTCAAGACAAACACATAAGATAACAAATAATAGTCTAAGATCAGATAAGTACTTTGAAACTAGCCTGCTTTCAACACATTCTTAAGGAAACTTTCAGGTAGTTTTTGGGGATAAAACTATAGGACAGGGCTCACCATCACTTCCTTAGTTCATCTCTATTTAACATAAACTGGAAATAACATTCAAGAACAATGTTTAAAGTAAATAGTAGGATGAGGGAACGCCAGCATTCCTGACTACTTGACTGTATTAAATCATTCTTAAATAACACAATTAGAAGAAAACATTCATATAAAGCTTATCAGTCAGAGAAGGGTACTGTAAACAGTAAATCCTAACTCTATGCTTGATGTTCTTTATCAGAGAAAATGGATAGAATGGAAACAGAAATAAAATAACAATTTACAATGAGAAAAACATCATCGTTGACATAGACCAGGATCCCATAAATCAGCTTGTATTTGATACTTCAAACCAGTTACAATATTCAAGTCCAATGTTTCAATTCAACAATAATATTCACTTCTCAGACTAACTTATTAGATCACAAGTAGAGCTTCAAGAGCCTTTGAATACTATTTACACATAGAAAGTTCGAGCACAAGTATATTTCAAAGCTCTGCAACCAACATTTTTTCATCTTCTACAGAAGTATTTATAGAAGATATGAGGAGGTGGGATGGGATAAAAGATCTCCCAGGTTTAATTAATACAGATTAATACTTCTCGGCCTTTGAAGGGCTCGATGGAGAATTTTACAGATGTTTTGTCTGTATTAATTGTTTTACATTTAAGATTTAAGCTCGGTGGAGTCTTTTGTTGACTTTAAGGCTCTATGTCATCTTGTAATAACTCTGCTGATATTTTTTGCAATAAATCCTTTGGCCGAATTAACTATTGGACTACATTGAAGCAAAATATCCTCCGTTCTGGCAATAACTCAGCCCCTATTGAATGCTTTGAGGCTACAGGTGGCAATATGGTAGCTGAGATGAATCAATTAGCCTCTGATGTGGCAGTGGAGGCTTTCTCTGTCTGGTAGATATTTTTTATCTTTCTTTAAACACTGTTAATTTTGCTTTAACTCTGTGTGTTAGGCTTAATTCATCCTAATTCTGCTTTTTTTCTCTTTAAATTTGTTTAATTTTGTGGATTAGGCTTTTGATTTTTGATCTTAGTCATAATCCACCAAAACTGTGATTCTTCCTTTAATTCTTTTGTTCTGTTGTGGTTTGGCCTTTTCACACTGATACTCTTCATTTTAATCATGTATTGTTATGTCTTGTTGATGTGCAGGTGCTGAAAAGCGTTCATATGGCATCAGTGCCCATGATACACTGATGAAACGTTGAGTCGAGCCCTGTGAACGGATACCCTTTTAATAAACAAAAGCCTGGAGGATCGTCATCCTCGGCATTCATTTTTTTTTTAATTATTGGAAATCCATAAGAACCTACAAAATACACACAAATATTATAAAATCCTGTGTTTATTTGGTAAGACTGCTTCAAAGGTCGAGGTTAGGAGCATGGACGTTGGATGAAAGCATCCAACGGTGGAGATTGAGTGCAGAGGTCAAATGGAGGTGGTTGGAGTCAAATGGTGGGAGATTAAGTTAGGGTCGTTGATCTGCAAAGATCAACGGTCAGGACCGATCATAATAATACAATGCGAAGGGGTCACATTATATTAGAATAGGCGAAAATGCGGAGAAAATTGGTTAAAAACCCTTTGGCGGAGGAAAATTGCGTTGGAAGGGAATTTGGGGTTTCCGAACAATCGTGGGCTGTTGGATCATACTGGACCAAGGAGATCAATGGAAGATATTTCTCGTTGAAATCCTTTGGTGAAGGTGGAGGGCGATAATGTAATGGGAGATTAGATTTGAGCCGTTGATTTGCAGAGATCAACGGCGGGAACAAATGCGAAGAAATGCAGTGGAAAAGGGGAAAAGTGGTTTCAGAGGAGAAAACCACGGGTTTCGTGCAGCTAAAGGGTGGGTAGGTGGTTTTTCCTTTTTGAACGCGATATGCATTCCCGCCCAACACATGGCTTTTGAAAACCACTTATATCGCGCAACTTTGGATCGTTAACCTTCGGGCCAAAAAATTTTGCGAAACTGCGCGTCAGCCGTCGGATCAAGAGTCTTAAATTAGATGGTCGGGGAGAGAGCGCGATGGAGGATAGATGTGTGGACGGAAGCAGGTGGGGCGGTTTAAATCTGGGCTATCGAATCTGGGATTGGATGGCTGAGATCTGATCTAGAGGAAGGCAGGACCCACATGGGTGGGGCCCGTCGCACTCATTATGAACCGTTGGATGAAACAGATCAACGGTCAGGATTGAATCTAGGGTATAAAGAAATAAAACATGAGGCAAAAGAAGGGTTAATATGGGTCGTTGATCTGCAGAGATCAACGGCTGGGATTTGCTTGGAAAACATTATAAAGCGGGGGAGCATGAATTTAACCAAGGTCAGAAGGATTGATCTAGACCGTCGAATGTTGACACGTGGATGGCCCAGATGCAATCAGAGCTTCACAATCGGTGGGGGAAAAGGTTAGGCGGGTGTCGAAGCGATTGTCTATGGGCCGTTGAGCTGCAGATCAGATCGACAGTGGTGGATGAATTGGAGGGTTTCAAGCGGGGAAAAGGGCTTATGATTGGATAAAATAAGGGCCAATCGGCATCAGAGTTTTAACGTAACAAAGGAATTGCGCGTTCCGATTGCTTTGATGCGATAAGCGCCCGATGGGTTTAGCAGTAGGTCTCAGCCCCGGGATTTATGCAGGAAAATGGGCTGGGGGCTAAGGCCAAAGGGGCTTAGGCCTGTAAGACAAAAAGGCTTATTTTTATGAAATTTTCAAAGTTTTTTGATGGATTTGGGGGTTTCAGTAAGGTTTAAAAAGGACTTGCAAACCTTACAAAGGGAAATTTATGAAGGGGAAGGGGGAAATAATGAAAAACAGAGGAAAATCATGGGGAATAAGGAGTAAAAATGAAGGTTAGTTTTGAGTGGAAGGAGGGAAAAAATAGAGTTTTGCAGCAGTCTTTTCTTTATGAAAACAACACAATTTCTAAGTTTAAAAGGAACACAGCAGTGAAGATTAATCAAAGGACATGATGTCTTTACAAGACTTCAAGAATTAACATTTTTGCAATAAGACTTGTTTCTTGAAAGCTTGAAAAATGATTTAGCCAGCATTTGATATAAAAAAAATTTATAGCTGGCTAACAAACGGGACAGGTGATTGGTACTTGAACCAAAATCACACTGAAATCAGAGTCTAAGGGTCAAGCCTTATTCCTTATAAATTGCCAAAACACCTCCCTGTGAGGCTTTTTGCTCTGGAGTATATAAGGCAGATTTTAAATTCAAATGTTTTCAATTTCTTAATTGCAAAGAAGAAAACAAAATTCAAGTTAAAAAACTAGGTTGGCCCATTCAACTGTAATAATAAAGAAGTAGGTTCAGAGGCATAAAAATAGTTGCAGGAGTTCAAATTCAGTCCTAGTTTTTTTTGGTATTATGATCCCCTTGGTATTATCAACAAAATGAGAGTTAAATGTAAATTAACTCCATACATACATGAGAAGAAGCCAGAAATTGAAAATTTCTCAAACCAATCTGAATGGTTAGAGAATACATTGGAAGAGGCTGAGAAGCAAAGTGATACTAGTCAAACTATGCAAACTCCGGCCCAAGAAGGCACAAGTGTAAAAAGAAACAGAGAGGAGGGGTCTTATACTGTTGAGACTACTACAGAGACAAATTCAAACTAAGATACAACAAAAAGCCAAAGATTAATCCTGCCAATAAAGAAAAGGAGATAGTAGAGGTTATTGACATAGAAATTGTAGAAAAAGACATTGTACCTCCTAGAGTAATTGAAGAGGAACAACAGCCAACCACTTCTAATACACAATTAATTCAGAAACAACACAGTATAGAAGTGTCTTCATCCAAGAAAATAGTTGAAAAAGACATGGACATAAAGGAAAGATACAAGTAAATTAGGCTAAAAATGAAGAAATAAAAAATCAAATATATTCTCAGTACTTAAAACAAACTCCAAGCATTCAGAACATGTTGCTTTCAGCCTTTGACTACAAGAAAAAAAAGATGTTGATGACAATCCTTCAGCCCACGGTTCCAATTCCTAAATCATCCTCTGATTATAAAAAGATTGATTTTGAAGTTTTAGTCTAGGATATTGTTGAGATTCAACGAGATGATGAGCCTAGTGAAAATTAAGCATCTTCACTAGGTGGGGCCCACAAGCTATTTTTAGGTGTATGTCTATTTTTAGAATGGTGAGCATATTCTAAAATTAGCCGGATGCTAATTCTAGATGGTTGAGAAAATTCCATCTTTGGATTAATTTCTATTTTTAGAAGATGGTCGAAGTCTATTTATAGATCGCTAATCTAAAAATAGAATGCATGTCAATTATTATTAGCCCTTAATAATGATCAGACAATAATAGTAACCTATTCTCTTGGAGCACTTTATTTCAGTGAACAGATGTGGCACATCGGTGGGCTGAAGGAATTACGCAATTCCTAGGGTGGTTGGTGACTCATGCATGGAGGAATTCGTTATAACTGATAGTGGCAAGTTGTAACAGAGTTGGAAGAGTAGTTATTTGAGTTGTTATTTAGTTTAACATAGTTAAGTGAGTTAAACTCACTTGTGCTAGTTGTAACTAAAGATACGCTAGTGAAAGATGAGTGAATTAATTATTTAATTAATTCACAAGTAGTGTCTTACTTTCAACTGAACAAATACAACAGTTAACTACTTGCATGTCAGATCCAGTGGAGAGATAGGTGAGAGGGTGAGATGGACTATCAGTTATGACTATAGTGATGCAGTCAATGCATCTACACAGACATTGGAGATGCTAATGAGGATTGCATAGTGCAAGCAAGGCAAGATTGAATTCATTTAGGGATCTTCTTCAGCAGGTATTGCGCAGTGGAGGCAGGCTGTCAGGAGGCAAGAAATTGGTGCATAAATATGAAAATTTATGCATGACAGTGTGTGAATGTGTTTAACATAAGATTAATTGTTAGATCAAGAGAATCCGAAAATACATTATTGTGTTTATAAATTTCTACATGGTATCGGAGCAGTGTGGATCACTGGAGATTGCAATATTAAAGTGGTGCTGAGTTTTGTGTTGGTGGAACAATTCGAATTTGCTGCAAGAATTTCTTGGTGCGACAGTTGAGTAAACATTGAAATGGATTTCAATGGGTTGTAATTCAAGTATGCACTCGAGGGAAGATCTAACTACATAGCTTGGAAGGACAAGATGGAGGCGGTGCTTGAAGACAATGGCTTGAAGGATTTCAGCGATAGTGATGTTCCTAAGCCCACTTTGACGGGTGTTGCATTACTTAACGCCTGGCAAAAGAAAGTAGTGCAGACAAGAAGAATTATGTTGGAAGGTGTGAAACACCATATTGTGTCAAGACTTCATGGGAAAGCCACTCCATTTTCAATGTGAAAGGATTTGACAGATCTTTTCCAAAGTAGCAGTGACCATAGGAGGTTGGCACTGAAAGATAAACTCAGAAAAAATAAAAATGGAGAAGGGCCATAGTATTCCAAAGTATCTCATGAATTTTTTCCAATGTAGGGATGAGCTAGGGAGTGTGGTAATTATAGTTTCGGATGATGACTTGGTGAGCTTGGCTCTCCTTGGGCTTCCAAAGAGTTGGCACAATTATCAAGACTCTTTCAATGGGTGGGAGCAACTGCCGGAATGGGAGTGACTTTGGTCAGATCTAGTGCAAGAGGAGATAAGGCAGAGTACCAAGGATGGCTCTTCATCAAAACATGATGATGAAGAGGATTATGCTTTGGCTACCAAAGTGAGGAAAGGGAAGGGGAAGAAATCCCATCCAAAATCCTAGGCTAAAGGCAAGAAGCTAGATTTGTCCAAGGTGAATTTTTTTCACTGTCATGAACATGGGCATCTCACCACTAACTGCCCACAGAAAAAGAAGAACAAGAAGGTTGTTGGAGCTGCAGTTGCTGAGGCCCTTGCCTCACAATTTGAACTTGATTTATCTTTGATTGAATGCTTGGTTTCAAGAGCAATGGGATTGGTGTGGTATCTTGATAGTGGTTCTTCTTACCACATGACAGGAGACAAGGAGTTGTTTAGTGACTTGGAGGAGAAATATCTCCAAATGCATATAGAGATGGGCAACGATGGTAGATACAGTGCGACAAGCATTGGAACCATTACCTTTGAGAGGGAGTCAGGTAAACCATTTCTGTTGAAAGATGTTATGCATGTTCCAGGTCTGAAGAAGAACTTGGTCTTAGTCGCGATGTTGGAGGACAGAGGTTATGACGTTGTTTTCAGCCAGGGAAAATATTTCCTGTGACATAAAACAATGGGTTAAGCCAAGAGGATAGGGATTGGAGTCAAGAATCTCTACAAGCTGGAGGTATATGGCTGCACTGCAATGGTGGGCAAAGAAGAAGAAGTGGTGAGCCGGGATGAGGGAGAATTATGGCACAGGATATTGGGCCATCTTCACCATGGCGCCCTGAATATTTTTGCAGCAAATTTCTACTGGACTTCCCAAGGGTACACTTGCACAGATAGACCACTGCAAGGGATTTACTATGGGTGAGTTTTTTAAGACCACCTTTCATGAAAAGGAGAATCGTGCCTCAGTGATCGAGGAGAGAATTCACACATACATGTGTGGGCCATTCTCGGTTTCTTAAACAACAAAACACAGGTATTATGTTATTTTTTTTGATGAATATTCTCATAGATGTTGGATCTTATTCATGCAGAATAAGGATCAAACATTCTCAAAGTTCTATGAGTTTAAAGCATTGGTGGATAAGGAGTCGGGGAAGCAAGTGAAGGCTCTACAGAGCGATAATGGTGGTGAATATATCTTGAACAAATTCAAAGAATTCTATAGAAAATAAGGAATTCTAAGAGAACTCATAGCACCTCATAACCCACAATAGAATGGGGTCGTGGAGAGGAAGAACAGAATGATCGTGGGTGTTGCACGAGCTATGCTGCATGACCAAGGCCTACCAATGCACTTGTGGGCGGAAGCATGCAACACTGCGGTTTATGTGCAAAATCATTGTCCTCATAGAGTACCTGGCATGAGTACACCTGAAGAAACTCTTACTAGTAAGAAGCTAGATGTTTCTCATTTAAATATTTTTGGCTCATCTACTTATGTTCATGTGACCAAGAACGCCAGGAAGAAGCTAGAGTTGACTACAGAAGTTAGGATATTTGTGGGGTACACAGAAACACCCCATAATTATCGTGTGTATTTTCCAAATAGTCAGATGATTGTGGTGCGATGGGATATAAAATTCAATGAGGAGAAAGCCATGAAGTTGTCTCTTTAGAGGAAGCTACACTTGCATGTAGAGGAGGAACTGCTTGTTCCCAAATATGAGTCTCAAGATGTGGATCAACCATAGGAGGAGTATCATGGAGTGGTGGAGTCCACTCACGTAGAGCCAAACATTAGAACTGGCAGAAGGCATACCACAGAAGCTGAGAGCTGAAGCTTGATGCGACAGAGAATGTAGGAGTCCCTACTTCACAGTGCAAAAAATGACAGTCACTTGACCGATATATTGGATACATGGCTCTCATGATCAAGTGTATCATGATAGAGCCATATTCCTTTAAGGAAGCAGTGCAGGAGCCCACATGGGTAGATTTCATGGTGGAGGAGTATGACTCCAATGTCAGAAACAATGCTTGGGAGGTTGTTCCAAGGCCAATTGGTAAATCAGTGGTAGTTTCAAAATGGATCTACAAGGTAAAGCAAGCTACTGATGGAAGTGTCAAGAATTATAAGGAAAGATTTTTTGTATGGGGCTTCTCATAGATCAAGGGGATTGATTATGAAGAAACCTTTGCACCTGTCGCACACTATTATTCCATAAGGACCATCTTTGCTCTCTCAGTGAAGATGGGTTGGCACATTCATCAGATGGATGTAAATACTACGTTCCTTAATGGGATCATTGAGGAATACGTGTAAATTGAGCAGCCTGAAGGATTTGAGACCTTTAGCAACAAGTCTCATGTGTGCAGACTCAAAAGAGCGTTGTATGGGCTGAAGCAAGCACCCCATGCTTGGTACACTCAGATCGACAGATATTTCACTGGACTTGGCTTCACCAAGAGTGAGGTGGATGAAAACCTATACCAGATTATGGTGGAGGGTAAGATTTTAATCATTGTTCTTTATGTTGATGATTTAATACTGACTGGTGATGAGTAGTTGATACACTCATGCAAGGAAGACCTTGCAAAGGAGTTCGAGATGAAGTATATGGGTCTCCTTCATTATTTCCTTGGATTGGAAATATGGCATTGAGAAGGTGAACTGTTTGTGTCTCAAGGCAAGTATGCTTGGGAGATAATTAGTAAGTTTCACATGGAGGACTGCAAACCCATGGATACTCCTCTTCCATGAAACTGGAGGAAAGAGGGTGCTACATCGGCAGAGGTAGTGGATGCTACTATCTATCGACAGTTGGTGGGTGCGCTCATGTATTTAGTTAATACAAGACCAGACATATGCTATGCGGTGAACTAGCTTAGTCAAGCGATGGTTAAGCCTACCAAGCTCTTTTTGAAGGTGGGCAAGCAAGTCCTGGGATACCTCACGGGGACATCTGAGTATCGCTTATGGTACATACAAATGGATGAGGTGAAGTTGCATGGCTTCACAGATGCAGATTGGGTAGGAAACCCAACGGAAAGAAAGATCACATCAGGAGGGGTTTCCAGTATCATATCTACAGTTGTTTCTTAGTACAGAAGGAAATAGAGATCTATGGCACTCAGTTCAGTGGAAGCGGAATACATGGCAGCAATTCAAGATGCATATGAGGCTATCTAGATGAGGAAGATCCTGGTTGGTTTGTTCGGTTCTCATTTAGATCCTACAGTGATTCATTATGATAATCAGAGTTGCATTAAACTCTCGATTAATCTTGTGTTTCATGATAGATCTAAGCATATAGATATCTAGTATCATCATATCAGAGATTGTGTGCAACGGAAGATCATGTTGCTTCAGTACATTCCTACCGAAGATAAGGATGTAGATATTCTGACGAAGGCACTCACTAGGAGCAAATTCGAATACCATAGAGACAAGATCAGAGTGAAGGATAATCCCTATCTTTTTAGAGGGAGTGTTGAGATTCAATAAGATGATGAGTCTAGTGAAAATTAAGCACCTTCACTAGGTGGGGCCGGCAAGCTATTTTTAGGTGTATGTCTATTTTTATAATGGTGAGCATATTCTAAAATTAGCAGGATGCTGATTCTAGATGGTTGAGAAAATTTTATATTTGGATGAATTTCTATTTTTAGAAGATGGGAGAAGTCTATTTATAGATCGCTAATCTAAAAATAGAATGCATGTCGATTATTATTATCCCTTAATAATGATTAGATAATAAATAGTAACTTATTCTCTTGGAGCACTTTATCTCAATGAACAGATGTGGCACATCAGTGGGCTAAAGGAATTACACAATTCCTAGGGTGGTTGGTGACTCATGCATGGCAGACTTCGTTATAACTGATAGTGGCAATTTGTAACAAATTTGGAAGAGTAGTTATGTGAGTTGTTATTTATTTTAACTCAGTTAAGTGAGTTAAACTCAGTTGTGCTAGTTTTAACTAAAGATACACTAGTGAAAGATGAGTGAATTATTTAATTAATTCACAAGTAGTGTCTTACTTGTAACTGAACAAATACAGCAGTTAACTACTTGCATGTCAGATCCAGTGGAGAGATAAGTGAGAGGGTGAGATGGACTATCAGTTGTGACTATAGTGATGCAGTCAATACATCTACACAAACATTGGATATGCCAATGAGGATTGCGTAGTGCAAGCAAGGCAAGATTGAATTCATTCAGGGATCTTCTTCAGCAGGGATTGCGCAGTGGAGGCAGGCTATCAGGAGCTAAGAAATTGGTGTTTAAATATGAAATTTCTGCATGACAATGTGTGAAAATTGTATATTGTACTGAGAGCTCTATGAGCTAATATTTGTATGAGATTATTACATGTTCCATTGATATACATAATATATGATAGTTGGGGTTTTTAGCTTTAAGCTTTCTCGGTAAAACACCTTGTTATGTGCGATTGATTTTGCTTCATATGTGTTTTGCAATTGGCAATTTAATTTCTGCAAAGAATTAAGTGGAAGGATTCTGTGTTTAACATAAGATTAATTTTTAGATCAGGAGAATCTAGAAATACATTATTTTGTTTAAAAATTTCTATAGATATTTATCTTCTGGATCAAATTGAATTTCACAAACAGGCAGGAGAGATGATTTATTCCACCATGACCACCAAGGCCATGAGTGCACAGAAGCTTCAAAACACTTTGATAAATGTAAATGATCAACTAAAATTGGAGAAGGTGTCTTCATATGCAAAGGATACCAGAATCAAATCCTTAGAAGAGCTAGTGATTGAAGTAGGATATGATCCTCAGAATATAAAAGTTGCTGAGGAATTGATTAAAAAGAAGAATGTTGACATTGATGCACTTAAGAAACAATTGAAGCTGCCCCATACAGAGCATCCTCAAGCTAAGGAGGTTTTATAGGATTCCAATAAAAAATATGAGATGATGAGTCTCATTTTATAGTTAACAGCCCAAATTAAAGAAATGGAAATTGAAATGGACAAATTGTTCCAAGAGAAAGAAGCCAACAAAGCACAGGAAATTCCTGCTACTATGATTCATGTAGTTACAACAGATGTACCATCTACTTTGGTAGAAACACTGGCTCCTAATTTTCCAATGGCCACAACAGTTCCAGTTACTTCATCTACTACTTCAGCCACTAAATCTTCAACAACAACAGCCCAATAATCAGATGAAGCAAGAAAATTAGTAAAGGCAATGCAATACATGTCTATCCAGAAAAATGAGATAAATAGGTTAAAAGAACAGATCAAAAACCTTGAATATGCTAAGAAAATTGCACAAATAAATGCCAAGAATGAAGAACAAAATGCCAATAGGTTGAATGAACAACTGAAGAAGTTAGAAAGAGAATTAACTTTAAAGGAAACCATGGAACATGTTAAGCTGCAATTATGGTCCAATATCATTGAAGGAATCAATGATACTTGACCATGCATACAGTTGATATATGAACAAAAAGACCTAGTGAAATCAGCAAAATAAGAAATACAAAAGACAAAAGAAGAGCTAGGTAAAAAACCTGAAGATACTCTAGAAATCATAAAATTTCTCAATTCCAAAAATAAACAAGAGCTGGAAGAAATTGGAATTACAGATAGAACTGAAACCATCCTATAAGTTAGGAAGGTAATATCCAAGAAAAAATTGATGACATAATTAGAGAAAAGGTGCCAGAACATGGAAATTTCAATTACAAGATTCATGATTAAATTTGATGCTCTAAGGAAAAAATACCTTCCTAATCCTATAGTGATTAATGAAAGATTAATGAAGCAGGAGGATTATGACAAAAAGATAAGAGATTTTGCCAAAGAACGGGTAAAAAAATCAGCCTTACAGGGAATCCCAACAGGGAAGGTGCTATATAAGAATTTTGAAATTTTATTTTACTTACAGCATGAAGTAAAACACTTATTTGTGAACAAACCAACATTTTCAAAATACACTGAAGATGATGAAAACTTCAGAAGGCTTATGAAGAAAAAACTGCCAGAAGCTGAGTTCTGGGAGAAGTTGATTGATCTACAGTAATATTAGATTATAGTGAGCATAGAGCAGTGAAAGAAAAAACAGAGTTTGTTGTTTTTTTTACACCAGCATTAACAGTTTTTTACAGTAAAAGAGTATTAGTAAAGAGTATCAGATGAAAGGTTAAAGAAAAAATCAAAGAAAAATGAATCTTCTAGCGTGAAGGACACCTCATTGTCCAGCTGCAGTATTCGTTGAACAAACTAAGAGAGAAATCAGTGATAAAATCAAGTCAACAAGCCATTTTATTTCAATAAAAAGTGACAACTAGCATTAGTTAGGAAGTTGTCACTATCTTCTTGCATGAAGATATTTCTTTTCCATAAATCATTCCTAAGTTTAGTTTTTGTATAAATACTTCTTGTTTTGAAGTATTGAGGGTGGATGAATTGCAGAACATTTATTTAGTTATACTATTCTGAACCTAAGGGTTTTTTGTATCAATTTCAAGTCAGCAGACTGGATCACAGGAAATAAAGCATCATATTACAGGATTCATTTGTTGGGCCACTGCAGTGAAGTATTTTCACTTCTAAATTTGTCAATTTTCTTATGTTTTCCATCTATTCTTAAATGTGTTCTAAGTTTAAATGATAAATCGGGAATTTGTATTTCATAATATGTTAAAAGCACTATGGTTTGAATGAATATAATTTATATGTTTTCAATTGATATCCAGATTAGGGAACCCTTAGTTGCTCCCTAGTTTCGATTGAACCCTGCCTTTTCACTCATTATCCAGATTTAATAACCCTTAATTGCTCTTTTATCCCAATCAAAACCATTTCATCATCAGCCTTGAAGATCTGAAGTGACTCGGCTATCTTTCCCTGTAAACATTTACCTTTAGACCTTGATCTTGATCTGACTGCTTGACAAATTGACTCCATTTTCCCAATGGGATACAGATATATAGATATCCATCTAAGTAAGTAATTTCACCACCAAATCAAATCCAAAACCCAAAACCAATTTTCCCTATATAACTATCCTAAAATCAAATATAAATCAACAAAGTTAAATCATATAGAGAGAGCCCTCTCTGAGCATTAGGAAAGCTAGATCCTAAGGCTTAAAAGTAGAATTTAATACATTCACTGTTCAATGAAATTGTTTATAAAAACACCCAAATGCATTCATTCATACCTTTCTATTATCATTTTTCACGTAGAAGAGCATTCCAAATGGAGTTAAACACTACTGACTCTATTTTTAGCCTAAAAACAAACAGAAATCACCAAATTCGACTGCTACAATCACTACATAATCCATCAGAGCGCTTATAAAGACTAGAAAAATCTTCTAAAAGATTTCCAACCTGTTAGCCATCAATAAAATTTCGTCATAACTAATGATGGCTAAAACAAGTCTATTAGTCTTCAAGAAACAAATTTCATGCAGAATTTGTGACTTCTTGAAGCCTCTCTGTGTTTCTTGTCCAAAGATCCCTTCTCTGATATTTTCACTTCAAAACCTTCAAAGTAGCCTTGCTATTATAAAAGACACTGTTTTTAGTCCACTTCCCCATCTTTTCACCTTCATAAATACTTCTGCAAAAAACCCCCATTTTCCTCTTACCATTTATTTTCCCTCAAAATACCCTTTGAACCTAATAAAATCCCTTTATTCTGGTTTAAAACCCTTTTTTCCCCTTATCGAAAACTCCAAAAATCCTCAAAAACCTTCATTTTTAATATAAGGCCTTAAACCCCTTTCACTTAATCCCGAGCCCTTTTTCCACCATAAGACCGAAGCCCTAGATTTTCGGCTAAAGGTCTTAAGCCCCCATCGCCATCGCACTTCAACGTTTTCAAATTCTTCTTTACCTTTTCATTTTTCTTCACCAATTTGCGAAAAGTTGATACGCTTTCCCGCTTTAAATCTGAGTCGTCTTTCTCACTTCCGATTCGACGGTCCTCGCTCCATCGGCAGCCCTCGTTTTCCTTTGCCCCGGACCCTTTACTCCACCGATGGTCAATCCGCCGATTGTATCTGAGCTATCCATTCCACAAAGATCTAATGGCTATCGGTGCATCGCAAATCGTTGTCGATGATCCCCCCCTTCGATGGAATTCCCCGCCGATAAAATCTCCACCGTCGATCTCAATCTTGATCGGACAGGCTTGCGCTCCCCTCCATTGCATCGACACAACGCCAAATCTAAAAAATCCAGCTTGCCTGGACTGCCGATATGAGAAGCGTTGATTAGATCCTGACTGTTGATCTCGATCCTGATCGGACGGCCCTCCGTCCATCACCCTTCGTCTTCCCATCGGCCATCGGCCATCGAAAATTCCAAATTCCTTTGTTCTCGGACCCTCTCCTCCTCCTATCATCGATCCGCTAAATCAAATCCTAAATATTAATCCTATTTTAGATCGACGGCCCTCGCTTCATCGCCTTTTCACCATCCCCCTAACTCCTCTTCCATTATGTTTTATCTCTAATCTCCGCGATTTAATCTTGACCGTCCATTCAACCCAGATCAACAGTGTATATTCATTGCGGGGGCACCCCGCCGATGAGATCCTTTCGTACCCTCGATCCCCCCGCAATTGATCTTAGCCGTAGATTTTCTCCTTGATCCGACGGCCATTAACCCTCTGCTGCTCTTATAAATCCGTTTTCCCATGTAAAAACCTTTCTGCCCTTTATAACTTTAAAAACCCCAAAACCTTTGTATAAAGACTCAAACTCCAAAATATTCAAAGGTGGGCCCTCCCTTCTCTCATGTGTTTACCCCACCATTACTTCCCCCTCCAAATCGATCTCCACCGTTGATCGTAACTAATCCAACGGTGATCATCACCCCTCCCACTTCCACCTGTCTCCCTTTATATAATCACCCCTAACGTGATTATAACCATTTATCACTATAATCCATGACCCCACTATATGCTTCCTCGCCCATCTTATCTCCCCCCGCGCTCATCCACAACCATAGATCTTCGGCCTGAAGATCTAACAGCCCCAAATCCTTTTCGCACTCCATTTCACCAAGTCTCCCCAACGCACAACTTCCGCGCGAAACAGGCAGTTTTGCAGGAGCCACGTGTCGAGAAATGAACCGTATCACATTTGAAATGCCCAAAACCACAAACCACCCTTTGCCTGTGCGAAAACCATTCATGGTTTTCCTAAAACCGTTTTCCTCATCCCGCGCCATAATTCAAATTTTAACCCCGTTTCTTCATGTTTCTGCCATGGATATCTCCTTTGCTGTAAATCCTCTCTCTCAATGCTTCTCAGACACATCCAAACACCTCCAAAGCAGTCTTACCCCAGCCCGCAGGTTTTTGTTAACATTTTTGTTTGATTATACAGGTTCAATGGCGATTCTAAGGCCTAAAATCCTTCCCATAGTCCATAAAGAGATAGGGCCGAAGGTGACGACCTTCTGAGGCCCAAATAATGAAGAAAGGAGTCATTTAGGGGTTAAATTCCAGGTTTCAGTCGATATATCATGATCATTGGCCAAAAAATCAAACCCTCCAAGCTGCCACCTATACAACCAGCAATGAAGATTAGAGACAAAGGATTAAAAGCTAAATCAAAGGATAAAGGTTTAAAAGGTGATTAAGGATAAAGACAGAGAATGTGAACAAAAGTTAAAACATTCAGTAAAGGACAAAAAGCCCGAAAGATGATTAAAGGAGGCCTAACGCATGTCAGAGGCCTAATTCAAAGTTTCAAGTGACCAATTGTGACAGATCAACAAAGGGACTGCTTCGAATGACACATCACTAAAGCAGTTACTCCTCCCAAAGCCAGAAATGCCACCTGCCAACTTATTTACCTCAAAAGAATACAAATTGAATGCACAGTCAGAGATATTTTGCTAAAAGGCAGCTCTGAAGTAAATGCCAGCTACTAAAAGCCTCAAAGGTCAACAAAAGTAACTGAAAGTAGATAAAAGTTAATGTAAAAACCAATTAACGGAGTTAGGAAATTCGATTTCTTCTCCCTTGGGCCTCCCAAAGGCCAAGAAGAATTTACTCTGTATTAATTGATCAAATGGATCTTTCTTTCACTGGATCTCCTCAATTCATCTATAAATATCATAAGAGGAGCCCATGGAAATTGTTGGTTGAATACTTGTCAAATGTAAATAGTTGTTGAGGTTGCTGAAGCTCTGTTAGTAATTGAAGAAAGATAGGCTGAGAAGAGAAGTTAGAATTCTGTAAAGGCTTACTGGACATGAAGATTGTAACTGGTTTGAACATAAAATATACAAGTTGATTTATGGGATCCTGGTCTATGTCAATGGTGATGTTTTTCTTACTGTAATTGTTGTTTTCTTTGTGCTTTCAATACTTTCCACTTTCTATGATAAAGAATAGGAAATATAGAGTAGGATTTATTGTCAAAGTACCCTATCTCTCACTGATAAGCTTTATCTCTATGTTTTCTTATAATTGTGTGTTTGGGAATGATTTCAATAGAGTATAACTAGTTAAGGAATGTTGGTAAGCCCATGTCTTGCTATGTAAAACTTGAGATGTTGTTTTTGAATGATTGTTTCACTGCATGCTAAGTAGAGTCCTAAACAAGGAAGTTTATGGTTAGCCCTGTCCCTTGTTTAAACTTCAACAATTTTTTTGAAGGTTTCCCTTGAGAGTATGTCAAAAGAAAGATAGGTTCAAAGTTCTTACCTGATCTTAGGCTATTCTATTGTTTATCTTATATGTTTTCTACTTTCTGAAGGTATTCTGTTAGATTGCTGGATTGTTGTCTGAAAAGTGTGCTTTAGTAAAAGTCTACCCAAAGAAGTCTATGGTTTGCCCTGTCCTTTGGCTTGCTTCAAACAATTACTTTGAAAGGATTTTATTGTTTTAGTGAAGTTAATAGATTCTTAAATGGTTGTTAGCTTTACTTCTTTCACAACACTTTTAATGTTCCATATTAAAAAATCAAACTAAAAAGATCCTTTGATATAGATGACTTGATCCATGGACCACCCTTGAAACTTTTTGTGCAATTAAATCCTTTTGTGACTCCATAGTCCAATGGATTGATATTGTTTCTTACTTATCCTATCAGCTGAAACATTATTTAAACTTACTCACACTTTCACCCTTCAAATACTTCCTTCATTTTGATGATATTCTACCCAAACAAAACAAACAAACTCCTTGCACTTCATAACTAGCCTAATATCTTAAATAAAGCTTAAAGACATATCTATTGAAAGCACTTATATAGAGAGATCCATCTCTGAATCCAGGAAGGCTAGATCCTAGGATTCTAAAGTGGTTTGATGTTGGCCCTGCAGTGTTTGTTCTTGCCAATATTGCAAACTACGGGTGACCTAACAGAGTGGTGACCATACTGGGGAGATTATTGAGTAATAGATAATTTCACAACTCAATGAAACCCTATTCCTAAATGATGACAAGTGTCATTGAGACTAGTTATTATTGATTGTTGATGGTGAACAACAACCAAACCTTGAAAACAAGTAAAAATCCTTCACCTGGCGACTCCATTGGTATTCAGTAGGCCTGCCGACCCCATGGGTTTTTCCTAAAACTCCACTGGGAATTTATTTTATCCTTCAAACATCATTCAGACCCAGTTAAGAAGACTATGAAGATTGAGTTTTCTTTAAGAAAGATTAGTTAGCCTCTAAAAGATTGTCATACTTGGCTGAAATTTTCTCATCATTAGGTCTCAAAACATAATATAGTGGCTTCTAGAAGAATTAATACTAGATCCTATCCTGACCCAAATCCTCCTGAGATAGTTGATAATCCAGAAAGTATACTTAGGAAAACTCTTAAATCCAAGACTTCAACTGTTGTCAGACCAATTCATAGAGTTGATTATGTCCCTGAGAATCTCTCAGCTCTGCAAGATACACAAGTTGACTTTCCATTCATAAGAAACCCATCCAGAACTAAGTCACTTAGTGATATAGATCAGATAGACTTTGAGCCTCCACACTCAACCCAACTAAGTGGTGAACATACTGATAGCAGAGAAACTACCCCACCTGAGCTGCATTTCATTCATAACTTTGGTTTCTCTCATCCTAGATCTGCTCAAAAGTCTCTTGTTGGTCCAAGAACTTCTGTTATTCATACATACACTGTTAAAACCACTCCATTCCATCCTCCCCCTCCTATATTACTTCCTCCACCTGTAAACCCCCCACTTTTTCCACAACTTCCTATCATGGCAACATGGTATGCTCCCCTAGTCCTTCCTTTACCTTTAGTAAATCTGCCACCGGACTATCAATCCAAAATTCCGCATTTCACTGGAAGTGAACCCACTACTGTTCAACAACACATAGACAAGATTAATGATGCTTTTGATTACATGGAGATAGAAGAGGAGACCATTAAAATGAGAAACAAATGAACAAATAGAGGATGATAACATAAACATGTTGGGAGTAACAAATGAGGATTCTGATTTCGTCCATGAAATAAAACAAGGTCTATATACACCCTATGATGATAGAAGACCAGAAACTGAATGCTATGTACAAGATTTTGAAAATTCCATCATAGGAGAGCCCAAACAATATGACCTAAGAAGTAAAAAGAACCCAAAAACTCCCAAAAAGAAATCCTCTGATAATTCTGCCAAAAACAGCCCTGTAAACACTTCCAAAAAGACAACAGAAAAACAGAAAACATAGGCTAAAAGTTCTGATCCAGACAAGGGAAAAAACACCCAAATCAATGAAAAACATAGTAGTGACCTTAGCAGCACTAGAATTTCAGCTAATGCTCCTGAAAAAACCATTTTTACTACTGTAAATAAAATAAATTAGCAAGATGCTTTTGCTGATAAAGGAGTGACCAACAAGGCTTAATCAAAAATTTGTAAAAGTCAGATTCCTTTTAGCCTGGAGAATGAAATTGCCAAAATCAAAATCTCTGTCCCACTCACTGAGTGAGTCACTCAAAATGTATATAAAGGTCAAGTTTTGAAATCTTTGAACATAGAAGAGGTTCATGATACTATTAATTTAAATGATGGTACTCCAGAGCTTCTGTTCGGTCCCAAGATTGAAGGAAATTTTCAAGAAGGAACTACCCCTCCATTCTACATCAGTTTGAATATCCATGATAAGATGTTACACAATTCCATGCTTGATTCAGGAGCATCACATAACCTCATGCCTAAATTGATAATGGAAAGATTAGGCCTTGAGATTACCAGACCCTATAAATATTTATATTCCTTTGATTCAAGTAGGGTAAAATGCCTGGGCCTAATAAAAGATCTTTGTGTTAACTTAGCTCAAATCCTAGCCAAAAGCCTAGTGATGGACATTGTAGTGGTTGATATACCCCAAAATATGGCATGCTCCTTTCAAGATCATGGGGTTCTAAGTTTCAAGGTACTATGCAGATGGATATGACTTATGCCACCATCCCTGTCTTCAGTCAACCTAGAAGACTCTATAGGGAAACACACATGAAATACATGGTGAGTAGTCAAGAAAGACCAGAAAACTCCCCTCTCTATTCTATACATACTGACCTTGACTCATTCATTCTTTATAATGATGATATTTCTAATGAGTAAGAGTTAATCAATGAAACATCAACCAAGATAGTGGCAGTCATAGATAAGAGGAAAACAAGGAGGAAACTAAAAGACAGTTTGCTAATTCAGAAAATCATAGCAAATAGATCACAGGTCTTGAGCATCAAAACAATCATGAACATAGTACCAATCAAGAAAATCAAAGAACAAACCCTTAAAACATTGAAGATCTTGAGGAACAAAACAAGGATAAACATAGTGTAGACCTACAGGAACAACATGGTCACAGATTAGGCAAACAACAAAGAGAGGACATCAATGAAATGAATGAAAAATCTGAAGACAGTCCTCTTTGGAGTATGAGTTTTGATGGGTCTTGCTCTAAAACTGGTGCAGGAGCAGGCATATGGGTACATAACACTAAAAACGATCATGTTGAGGGTCATTCCTATAGATTGAATTTCCAATGTAAAAATAACATAGCAGAGTATGAAGCTCTCCTTTTAGTCCTGCATTTATTGAAAAAATTGGGGGCCAAGAGGATAACAGTTCATGGATATTCAGAGTTGATAATTAGGCAAGTAAACGGGGAATACACTGCTAAACATCCCAGACTTAGAGCCTATAGAGATGATTCCATGGACTTGTTAAAAACATTTGCCGAATTCCAACTTACCTTTGTCCCAAGGAACCAGAACATTATTTCCAATGGATTAGCCTTTGCTGCTAGTACTTGTCTAACACCTTATGAAAGCAAACAATACACCATCCAAGTAAAATATAGACCAGTTGTATCGGATAATGAAAAATACTGGTAAGTTTTTGATGGAGATAAACAAATAGAAGACTTCCTACAGTCCAAAAATGAATTTGAAATACCAAACTCAGATTCAGAGTATGAACAAGACTGTCCTACTGAAGAAAACCCTCTTTTTAAAGAAGAAAATTCTCCTGAGATTGCTAAAATAAATTTTTTAACTAATATACCTGAACATACAATAGAAAATAGCATAGATTTAGAAAAATAAGACTTAGAAGTGTTGCAATCTAAAAATAAAATCTTCCCAAAAGGATTGGTCCCATTAGAAGAATTGTTTGACTTCAATGATGTTTCCAAGAAGCCAAAACTAGAACCTGTTGAAGCTGAAGTGGAAGAATGCAACATAGGCTTGAAGAAAAACCCAAAATGATCAAACTGTCTAAAACACTGCCAGCTCACATTAAACTGAAAAACATTGAGCTATTTAAAGAGTTTTCCGATGTTTTTCCATGGAGCTATGAAGATCTAAAATCATATGATACAGAGATAATCCAACATAAGATACCCCTCAAAGAAAACCAGAAGCCTTTTAAACAAAAATTGTGCAGAATCAACCTTTTTCAATTACCTCTGGTAGAGAAGGAAAGTAAGAGAATGTGTGATGCTGGAATCATAGTCCCAGTAAGATATTCAGACTTGGTATCTAACCTTGTATCAACTAGGAAGAAAACAAGAGAAATAAGGCTTTTTATTGATTTTAGAAACTTAAACAAGGCCTCTTTAAAGGATAACTATCCCTTGCCCAAAATGGATCGCATCTTACAAAGGGTAGTTCATTCCAAAAGAATTTCTTTGCTATATGGCTTCTCAGATTACAATAAGATATTGGTACATCTTGATGATCAACTTAAAATAGATTTTACTAGGGCCTTGGGGTACTTTCATGTATGTGAAAATTCCCTTTGGTTTAATGAATGTTGGTGTCACATTTCAGAGAGCCATGGCTATATCATTCTCAGAGGAAATAGGTTACTTCATTGTGATTTACCTTGATGATATCATTGTCTATTCTAAAACAGATGAAGAACACCTAATACACTTGAGAAATTTTTTTGATAAATGAAAAAAGTATGGGTTGTCCTTAAATCCAAAGAAAACATTGTTTGGTCTCCAAGAAGGTAAGCTTCTTGGACATATCATATCAGAAGAAAGAATAAAGATAGACCCAAAGAGGATTGATGGTATATTGCAAATCAACCATCCCAAGGAAGTTCAATCTTTCATTAGGAAGATTAATTTCTTGAGAAGGTTCATACCCAACTCAGCTGAACTCCTTAGAATCATGACAAATATGCTTAAAAGAGAAGAAGGAGTTAAGTGGACCTTAGAAGCAAAGAAATCATTTGAGCTGGTAAAACAAATACTAACCAAAACACCTGTTCTTATCAGTCCTGATTTTACAAAGGATTTCTTCATATATTCATTTGCATCAGAACACACAGTAGTTGTTGTCCTATTACAAAAAAAATTGGAGGGACAAGAGCAACCAATTGCATTTTTCAGTAAGGCATTAAGAGATGCACCTCTGAATTACAACATAATGGAAAAACAAGCCTTTACCCTGGTCAAAGCTTTAAAAAACTTTAGATTTTACATTCTGCAATCCCACATCATAGCATTTGTGCCTCATTCAGTTGTAAAGGACATATTGACCCAAGATCCAAATGGCAAAAGAGGAAAGTGGATTGCTATAATTTTAGAATATGACTTAGAAATAAAGCCCTCTAAGCTCATAAAAGGTCAAGGACTAGCAAAAATTATGGCTGAATCCAACTTCCAAGCTCTTGATATAAACATGTTTAATGCATTAGATGAAAAGGAGGAGTTGTCAACTCCAATTATAGAATTTCATTTTCTGAATTCATCTTGGCACACTAATATTTTGTATGTATTGCTCAACCTAGATGCCCCTCCTGGTTTGTCTAAAACAAAGGCAAGATTCTTAAAGTTGAAATTTGTAAATTACTACATTGTGGATAAATGTTTATATTGGAAAAATGCTAGTGGATTATTGCTTAAATGTTTGCTTGAGAATGATGCAGAGAAGATCAAGCATGAGTTTCATGAAGGAGAATGTGGAGGCCACCTCTACTGGAAGTCAACTGCTAACAAAATCCTCAGAGCTGGATATTACTGGCCCACCCTCTTTCAAGATGTCTACAAAATTATTATTGTCTGTCACAAATGCCAAATATTTGAAGGCAAAAGAAATATGCTTCCCTTACCTCTGCAACCAATCACTGTTGAAGCTCCTTTTCAGCAGTGGGGTCTAGACTTCATTGGGGAAATCCATCCTGCCTCATCTGCCCAACATAAATGGATCCTCACAGCAACAAACTATTTTACCAAATGGATAGAAGCCATCCCTTCTAGGAATTCCACGGACTCAGTTATCATTTCATTCCTATAAAACCATATTCTGTCTAGATTTTTTTGTCCTAGGAAGATCATTACTGACAATGCTGCTGCATTTGGATCCAAAAAGATGGTGGAATTCTATCATAAATATCAGATTATATTGGGTAATTCTACATCTTATTACCCTCAAGGTAATGGGTTGGCAGAATCCTCAAATAAAATTTTGGTAAATATAATCAAGAAGTTGCTGGAAGATAATGAGAAATCATGGCACAACAAGCTAGTACATGCACTATGAGCAAACAGACTAACAATTAAAAAATCAATTGGAATGTCTCCCTACCAGCTAGTTTATGGGACAGATGCAATATTTCCAACCAGTCTAGGAGTGCCAGTTATGAAGTTGATCCAAGAAGTACAGTCTGAAGATGACGATATAACAAGAAGAATAAACTAGATTATACATCTACAAAAAACAAGAGAGGAAGTATACATTAGAGCACAGCAACTACAAGAAAATATCAAGAAGTTGTTTGACAAAAGAACCAGGGCAAGTGACTTTACAATTGGTGACAAAGTATTGAAATGGGATTCAAGGAGAGAAGATAAGGGAAAACATGGAAAATTTGATAATTTATGGCAAGACCCTTATCTCATTCAATCTGCTATTGGAAACAATGCATTTTTTCTGCAGGAATTGGATGGATCCAAATATTTTGGAGGTCCTATCAATGGCAGGATGCTCAAACATTATTTCTGCTAACTGATATTTTAGTTTCAAAGATTTTTTTTCATTGTATATAACACTGCTTTTAAATTTGAAAAAGAAAAAATACATAAACAATAGAAAAAGAGAAAAAGAGGGCAGATTAAAGAAGAAAGGTGCAGTCCCATTATCCAAAAAAGAAAAGAAAAATCTGAAAGTGTGCAAGCTTAAATGCCACTACCAAAAAAGAGCACTGCTATTTAGTCATACTTCCTAATCATGACTAAAACAGATTTCAATTTACTGTTGATATGTTAGTGAAGAAGATTTTCCAAACTGTTTAATCTTGGCTTATCAGTAGAATACATTAGGATAGAAAGAAATGGCTCTAATCAAATCAAAACCTGAGCCAAAGGTAGAGGAAAATGGTTCAAACATGCTCAAAATCTGAACCAAGAATCACAAGAAAAGATGGCTCTAACATGATAAAAACTTGAGCCAAAGAAAGAAAGAAGGATGTTCTTAATTTTCAGAACTTAAGCCTTCACAAATTTTGTTTTTATTTTCTGCAAATAAAGTCTATGTGTAGCTTGTACATACAGGCATAGACACCATAGAAAATCAGACAGTCTAATCATGATTTGGCTGTGTTTTAATTTTCTGTTTTAGAATATAGATAATAAAATCTGTCAGACAACTTAATCTTGGCAGATAGTAGCTTAGGTAGAGAATTTTTGAGTCCAACTGTTTAATCTGGACTCGTGGAAGAAACAAGGGTAGATTTAGATTAGTTTTCCTGCTTTCAAATAAAATAATAAAATGATATTAAAAAGGTTTTCAAGTCCAAGTGCACCTTATGAAGAAAAAATTTTAGCACAAGTAGGTTGTGTAGGTAGTTGTTTGGGGAATGAATTATTTTGTTTGATGTAATATTCATCATATTTTTAAGCAGCATGATCAAAGAAGAAAAAAAATTTCAAGGATAAGGCACAGGTCTACATTCCAGAGATAAATTTCTGAAGTTCTTGACACCTCCAAGGAGCTTCCATCCCCAAGTGGAGCCACTGTTAGCCATCAATAAAATTTTGTCATAACTGATGATGGCTAAAAAAAGTCTATTAGTCTTCAAGAAACAAATTTCATGCAGAATTTGTGACTTCTTGAAGCCTCTCTGTGTTCCTTGTCCAAAGATCCCTTCTCTAATATTTTCACTTCAAAACCTTCAAAGTAGCCCTGCTGTTATAAAAGAGACTATTTTTAGTCCACTTCCCCATCTTTTCACCTTCATAAATCCTTCTGCAAAAAAACCCCCATTTTCCTCATTTTACCCTTTATTTTCCCTCAAAATCCCCTTTGAACCTGATAAAATCACTTTATTCTGGTTTAAAACCCTTTCCCCCCCCTATCAAAAACTCCAAAAATCCTCAAAAACCTTCATTTTCTGTCCAAAATCCTTCATTTTTAATATAAGGCCTTAAGCCCCTTTCGCTTAAGCCCGAGCCCTTTTTCCACCATAAGACCGAAGCCCGATACTGTCGGCTAAAGGTCTTAAGCCCCCATCGCCATCACACTTCGGCGCTTTCAAATTATTCTTTACCTTTTCCTTTTTCTTCACCGATTTGCGAAAAGCCGATACGCTTTCTCACTTTAAATATGAGTCGTCGATCTCACTTCCGATCTGACGGTCCTCACTCCATCGGTGGCCCCCATTTTCCTTTTCCCCAGCCCCTTTACTCCGCTGATTTTCGATCCGCCGATTGTATCTGAGCCGTCCATTCCACAAAGATCTAACGGAGATCGGTGCATCGCAAATCCCTGCCAATGATCTCCCCCTTCGATGGAATTCCCCGCCAATAAAATCTCCACCATCGATCTCGATCTTGATCGGACGGCCTGTGCTCCCCTCCATCACATCAGCACATTGCCAAATATAAAAAATCCTGCCTTCCTGGACCACCGATATACGAAGCGCTGGTCAGATCCCGACCATTGATCTCGATCCTGGTCGGACAACCCTCCATCCATCACCCTTCGTCTTCCCATCGGCCATCAGCCATCAAAAATTCCAAATTCCTTTGTTCCCGAACCCTCTCCTCCTCTGATCGTCGATCCGTCGAAGCCAATCCTAGCCATTAATCCTGTTTTAGATCGATGACCCTCACTTCATCGAATTTTCACCATCCCCCTAACTCCTCTTCCACCATTTTTTATCTCCGATCTCCGCGATTTAATCCTAACTATCCATTCAACCGAGATCAATGGTGTATGTTCATTGCAGGGGCACCCCACTGACTAGATCCTTCCGTACCCTCCATCCCCCTGTAGTTGATCTCAGCCGTAGATTTTCTCCATGATCTGACGGCCATTAACCCTCCATCACTCTTATAAACCCCTTTTCCCATGTAAAAAACTCCAAAACCTTTGTATAAAGACTCAAACTCCGAAAAATTCAAAGGTGGGCCCTCCCTTCTCTCATATTTCTACCCCGCCATTACTTCCCCCTCCAAATCAATCTCCACCGTTGATCGTAACTGATCCAACAACAATCATCACTCCTCCCACTTCCACCTCTCTCCCTTCATATAATCACCCCTACCATGATTATAACCATTTATCACTATGTTGAGCCTCAAATTTGTGCTTTCCTTCACCTCATTTTACCTCATTTTCCCTTGTCCATTTCTATTTTAAACCCAATTGATCAATAAAAATAGTTAAAATTACTTCTAGAATGGTTTACATGACTGACTTGTTGAATTTTGTGATTGTTGCCATTGTTAAGCATTTGGACCGGAACTAGCTGCAGAATGCAGGCATTCCGTAGCTAACCGGCGATTCTGCAGCTACCTTTATGTTTGAGTATGTTCCAGGTGGCCTCTTGAGGAAAAACGCATATGGGCATGATCCACGTCGTGCCTACATGGTGTGTTGCTCATCATGGAAGAGGAAATGAATTCTGGGTACGGTTATGCACGTGGGAACACATTTGTGAAAGAAGACTCCTACTAGGACTGTCTCAGTCCAGGTGTCTTTTCTCCTTCATGCAGCCACCTCAAAGACTCCTAAGATGATTTGGATAAGGAAAGACATCATTCCTAAATTATTGTAATTATTGTTACTTGCATTTACTTTATAAACTCTTGAGTAGGCCGAGAGCTTAGTTAGAAATTTTGTATTAGATTTGCTGCTAGATTTTGTGAAAACTCTGTGTTACGTCTTTGAAGACACAGAGCATTATGTTCAAACTATTGCATCGTTAATGGATCAGACAAAATTATCTTGAAGGCATGATTTAATTTGGAGTTGAATGCCGTCAAGTGGTAGAGGGCCCCTGCCCCTTGCACGGATTTCTTTTGCGTAAACTAGATAAGTTTTTTCTAGCTGTCTTTACGTTCTGCATTTGAATTAGTAGTTGTTTTGTTTTATCTACTGTAGTCGTACTCATTCTAGTTCTTCCATAAGAAGACACTCTTCCAATAAACTAAAATGATGAATGTTTAATGACTATGGTATTGTAGGATAGGAGTTAAATTTGTATTTGTTTTTAACTATTTACTGTAGTCATATTCGTTCCAGCTCTTCCACAAGAAGACACTCTTCCAATAGACTAAAATGATGAATGTTTAATGACTATGGTACTGTAGGATAGGAGTTGAATTTGTATTTGTTTTAACTAGATACTGTAGTTATATTCATTCCAGTTCTTCCACAAGAAGACATTCTTTCAACATATTATAATGATGAATGATGAATAGCTATAGTGCTGTAGGAATTAGTTGTAGTTTTTGCTCTTCACTATCACAGTTGCACTTGTTCTAATCACTCTTCCACAAGAATAAATTCTTCCAAGACATCCTTAAGAAGTTCAAGATATGACCGTGATGTGATAATTTAGTTTTTCATTTGCTTTCAGTTCATTTACTTTCAATTGCATACAATTACACAGTCAGAACTGTTCTACCTCTTCCACAAGAAGGAACTCTTCCAAAACATCACTAATGATGAACAAACATATTGTGTAACTTCATAGAATAATGCATGTTAGTTAGAATGCTCCGGAGTTTCATTTTGCATTTAATTCATGTTCAGCTACTTCGTTTCAAGTTTGATGATGACTTATAGTTTAACATTGTTCTAGTTTAGAAGCATCTTAAGCTCATGTTTAAATTAATTCATTGCACTTGCATCTCATAGTCACACTGTCACCCTTTGCACAGTAGATCACTTTAGTTGTTAGGATTCACAAGACAGCCTTCATTATTTACAAATATCTTTTTGTTCTGAAAACCACCAATGATCCATAACCATAGGAACAGAAGATAACATCATTACAAGGTCTGAAATATCTCTGCAAATTTTTCATCATAAACAGAGCTCTTCCTCAAAAGAACTACCTTGAAAAGAAACCAATAACTCTTTGAGTATAGGCTCTGTGACATTCAATTGAAATTGTAGAATAGAACTAGGAATTAGTCATGGAATAGATGAGCTGAGAATAAAATATTGCATCATGATAAAATTAGTGTCTAACTGTCTAGTTAGAGAACTTGCATATTTAGTGATCATTTCTCAAGTTTAGTTTGTGTCATTTGTCTAAGAAGTCATCATCAAGCTCTTGTTTCTATTCAGTCATAGTTCAGATGTTGCTTCAGTGTTTTTGATTACATTTGCCATTCCATACATTAGGCTCAACTGTGTTTTTGACCACCAATTTCTTTTCATTATTTTTCTAGGCATTTTCATTGTAAACATAAAACTTCAAAAGACCAAAAACATCATAAATCAACATAAAAAAACCAAAACATCACAAAACACTACACACAACGCACTAGGAAACAAGCACCTAGGTACATATGGTACATTTCACTTCAGCAGTTTACAAATCCTGGTTGACAATTAAATGAACTCAGTTTAGGAGACTAGATTGAGACCCAACACA